>CM065589.1:362861280-363276280 GCA_033119425.1 Bufotes viridis | reverse complement strand
AAATCTCTTATCCTACCCCGCTGTCATGGCATCAGCACAAGGCGTTTTTGGTGACTTGTATTCTTGGGGGTGCAATTTTATATGAGGCCCGTGTAGTAAGTTGTATAGCAGATAAACTAAGGGATGCACAGGGCAATAATTCGCTCCCAATCATTGCTAGATTATTCAGCCTGTGTGAAAAGGCTTTCTCTTCAGTGCAGCAGAGCGTATTTCATTATCTTTATCTATTTAGCTATGCTTTTAGGTTTGCTTTCCTATAGCGGCCTAGCAGAACTGACAGCCTGCAACTATAATCGAACATTAAATGTTAGTGTTCAAAGGTGGATATGTCTTAAGATGTGTGAGTGTTTAATATGTTATTTCTAGAGAGGCCCATTCTTTAATCCACTGATGTTTTTTGTATGATTTCCTGGTGTTCTTGCAGCCTAGTGATGGAGGGATTTTACTAAAAAGATGTAACATCCGTATAATCTGTCATTTGCAATAAAATTGTGGCACTGTTAAAATTCCTTTCTCTCTGCAGCTTGCTGATCACTTCACTGGGACATATCAAGCTTACAGATTTTGGACTATCGAAAATTGGTCTTATGAACATGACAACTAATCTTTATGAAGGACACATTGAAAAGGACACACGAGAGTTTTTGGACAAACAGGTTTGTGTCCATTTCAATTGTTCACTTCTGTGTTTTCACGCAGATTAACTGTTTAAAGGGAGTCTGTTAGTTGTTTTTTTCATATGAACTAGAGATGAGCGAACCGTTTTGTCTCTTAGCCAGACTTCTTCACAAGTGGGGATCTGCCCTTGCAGTTGAAGAATTGCCCCCCTGCTGTATGATCGACAGAGCTGGACTGCCCACCCAGCCCTGTGGTCTTCCTGCTCCACTATCGAAGCTCAAATTCGGCTTCAGGAGCATTATCTATGCACTGTCCTCTACACTTGTGGGTAGCAAGGCGTGCACAGTATCTGCTTCCGAAGCCAAATTTGAGCTCTGGCAGCAGCACAGGGAGGAGTTTGACAGGGCCGGGTGGGTTGTCTGGCCCTGTTGATCATACAGCAAGTGGGCACTTCTTCTACTGTGGGGACAGCCCCCCCTTCCTCACAGGTAAAGGAGTTTTTCTAATGAGATGAATAGATTTGTTAGGTTCTTATTAGAGATAAGTGAATCGATTCTAAGTATAGCAGCTAGTAACATTTAAAACGGCACTTCTTCAGGAGAAATCTCTATTCTAATGTGAAATTCAGTGAGCTTGAGCCCTTCAGAGTACTGAAGTGCAAACCCTCTGCAGAAGGTAGCCACTTAGGATGGAGGGGGCACGTCCCCTGTTCTCATGCCATCCCATGGATGTTAATGTACATCTGTTTGCAGAAACAAACTGCAAAAGAAAGATGATACAATTTTGCACTTTGGCGCCCCTTTAATTATTTACCTGGCACAAGTAATACAAAATGTGCAGAACTGTACCTGACAAATGATGAAGAGGGCGCAACGCTTGCTGTAGCTATGCTACCACCATCAGTCAGTTGATCAGTGGGAGTGTCTGCCTCGCTCCCTATTGAAAACACATGCACACACTGCCAAATCGGGTGATAGGGAGAAATAGCTGTCGCTAAACCATGTTGAAATATCACATTTTGTGGACTGTAAAGAGCTACTACTTGATAACATTTTGCATGTATTTGTTTTTCTGGAGATATTTTCCAGTACTAATAATGTGACTCATACATTAAAGGGGTATTCCCATCATATAGCTAGGATATGCCCCCATTGTCTGATAGGTGCAGGTCCCACCTCTGGGACCCGCACCTACGCCTAGAACGGAGCGGGAGAGCTGTGCCTGGAGGACGCCAGGCCACCACCAATCGCTCTCCTCATACAAGTAAATGGGAGCGCACCACGCTTGTGAGGCCACCGCTCCCATTCACTTTTCTGGGGCTGGCGGAAATAGCCGAGCTAGTGCTCGGCTATTTTCCGCGGCCCAATAAGAATAAATGGAGGGCGTCTGTGCATGCACAGTGCGCCCTCCACCACATTTTCCCGCTCTGTTCTCGGTGTATCAGACAATGGGGGAATATCCTAGCGATCTGCCCCCATTGTCTGTGATGGGAATACCCCTTTAACAATTAGCAGGTGTCCAGTGTGTCAGTGTCTTGGCTGTTTCTTCAGTGTGTGTTCCTTTTTTCAGGTATGTGGGACTCCTGAGTACATAGCTCCTGAGGTAATTCTACGGCAAGGTTATGGAAAGCCTGTGGACTGGTGGGCAATGGGGATTATTCTCTATGAATTCCTGGTGGGCTGCGTTCCATTCTTTGGTGACACGCCAGAGGAGTTGTTTGGACAGGTGATTAGTGGTAAGTGTTTTTAAAGAATAACCCAATCCAGAAAATGTCATGTGTCCTGATAAAAGGTGTCGTAGGTTTGTTGTGCTTGTTCCCGTGCCCCTTTCTTCCCCTCTCTGTGCTCCTGTTCATTGCCCCCCTGCCTTCATATTTATAGCCCACTCACTATAAAGGATGACTTGTAGTCAGTACCACTTTGTCATGCACAGGGAATGATACATTATTGAACTTCTATGATATCTACCACCCATTTGCAGCACTAAAAAAGATTGCAGATTTTAGGCCTTGCTATGGATTTAAATTTGGCAGAATTGCTATGGATTTGACCCTTTACAATGTAAAGGGTGAAATCTGCAACAAGATGTGTGGAGTATTTTTTGTCACATCCGAAAGTGCTCAAACACATCCATATTAGATTTAGGCCTCATGCACACAACCGTATGTGTTTTGTAGAAATGCCTATTCTTGTCCGCAAAACGGACAAGAATAGGACATGCTCTATTATTTTTTTTGCGGGGCCACGGAACGGAGCAACGGATGCGGACAGCACACGGAGTGCTGTCCGCATCTTTTGCGGCCCCATTAAAGTTAATGGGTCCACGCCCGAGCCGCAAAATATGCGGCTCGGACGCGGACCAAAACAACGACCGTGTGCATGAGGCCTAACTGAGTGTTTTCTCCTTGTCTAACACAGTGCCAGATATTGGGTAATCCTCCACTAATCTTAATTCATAATACAGTACGCCCCATTAGGATACCTTGTAAACTGTTTCAGATAGTGCAATCACATAGCATATAAGTGATCTCCTAGACATAAAGGTGGAACAACATAAGGAAAATAAAGCATAACGCCTCTTTTATTCCATCGCCAGCCCTAACCGGCATAAGTCCTAATGACATATCAAGGCAGTATTTTGCATCTAAATGAAAGTATTTGATGGCAGACTGGGAATATCCAAACATGGACCCCAAATTGCATCAAATTCACACAGAGCATACCAATTTTTATACACCCACTTTTCCTAACCCATTTAGCTAATTCTTGGATAATGGGGAGGCAGTTTTTCAATGGAAGGCTGTAAGATTACTGACCTAAATTAACGTGCATGAAATGTTAGTCATCTCATCATCAAGGATGCCTATACACAAACCTTGGGCTCCTTTGGTAACGTAATATTGTGGACTTGATTTATTATATCCGTGGCACATTTCCAATAATAACCCAAGGAAGAGCACTCCCAAACCATATGCATCAAATTAGCATCTGATTCACCAAGGGCAGTTACCATTGGCCCTGATTCCTGTGTTATAAAGCAGCATTGGCATTTTATAAGATCTATGACTAAGACAAAGCTAAAGTAGCCACTGCGCTTCACATAATGTCAGGCTGGGAGTGTGCTCTAAAACATTGATCCACCGTTCAGCAGAAACGGCTCCCACATGAAACTGGAGAGCTGTAGACTTTACCTCCATCATCATTTCATCCATCTTGTTGGTGACTGCACAGAAATGTCAAATACTATAAATGATCTGCTCTCAGCATCTCATAAGCCAAGTATATGAGCAATGGAAGTATTCTTCTAGAGTCTAGACTGTTTAGACAAGCATCTGGTCCATGGTTCTATAATGTATGCATTTCTCCTTCCTCCGCCTTTTAGATGTTGATGGCCTATTCTCAGGTCATCAATATCACGTCAGTGGGGTTCCAACACCGGGCACCCCACTACTGATTAGGTGTTTGCACCAGGCACATAGCCAGGAGAAAAAGGCTTCTATTTAGTGGCCATGCTGCAGTTCAGCTACCATCCAGTGTCTGAAGGAACCTTGTTAGATATTTTTGTCATTCTTAATGTTTTCTTTCAGATGATATTGTTTGGCCAGGAGGTGAAGAGTCTCTACCAACCGATGCTCAAGATCTTATCACACGACTTTTGAGGCAGAATGCAATGGATCGACTTGGGACAGGTAATATTCATCTTTGCACAGTACTTGTTCTGCATATGTGTTCACTTGCTGTGTTTTTTTTTCTTCAAGAACCAATTTCCAAATCTATGTACAAATATCTGCCACCGTAAAGAGAACCCTCTATCCAAGGAATTAGGGTTTTTATCATTGATAAATACAGGATGGGCTAGAAAAAAACTGAACCTTTTTTTCCTTTGTGTGGTTTGTACAAGTTAATCGAAGAATGATGTGCCCGTTTCAGGCTTCTGACAAGCAGCTATAAGTTGTGCCCATGTTATCATGTTCAGGAACACCTTCTGCAACACCGTGCATTTCTTTTCTTTTTATTGAAAAGCATATATGAAAATGCAATGCAAACAATATAAACAATATGAGTATAATTATGAACATAAGTTATTAAACATAGAAGAAGTAGTTGGCTTCTCCCAATCTGTCTACAACAAGGGCGGTGAAGTCTTTGTGTGTCATAGGATATAGCCAGTTGTATAATAGTGCAATAATGAGACAACCATGAAAGTCCAGCCAGAGTAAAAAGTTGTTTGCCCTTCCCTCAAATAGAATGTAGCTTGTAATAGGAGAAGATAAAAAAGATAAAAACAGAAATAAACCAAACCAAAGAAGAAGGGTAAGACAAGGGAGGGGGGAGGAGTGGGTAATAGGTATTGGGGGGGAGTTAGAACCTGAGAACACTCTGACTTCTGAGACTACATGTACAATATTAGCATAAAACATAAAATAGTACAAGGAAAGAGTATAATCATGTCCCACTAATAAGACCAGCCTGGGCAAATTTATTAAATAAAAGGATTAAGAAGAGGTTAGACTAACAAAGGAGTCAGAGGCACGGAATTGAATCCAGGGGCCCACACCTTTGAAAATTTAGAATGTGTATGGTAGGAGAACTTGGTAATCCTTCAGTGCAGTATAGTTGGTCAACCTTGGAGAGCCATTGAGACATAGAGGGGCATTGTGTGGATCTCCAAAGAGGTGGAATGAGGATTTTGGCAGCTGCTTTTAAGAAAGAAAGGAGGACTCGGTTCGGCACACCTCGGGAGTCATCCGACCAATTGAGAAAAATCGGAGGTGGTTTTGGAGTTGTTGGTAGAGGGCATATTGATTTGGAAAGCTCTAAAATCTCAGTCCTATATAGAACAAGTTTATGACAAGCCCACCAGGTATGGGCTTCTCTCCTTTCCATACCTCCAGCATGTATCAGGGATGGAGGGATACCATTTGTTGGTTTTGACTGGAGTTACATACCACTGGGAAAAGATCTTGAAAGAGTTCTCCTGGACTCTTATGCATGAGGATGGGCATGAGAATGTCTATATAAATATCTTTGCTTCTTTCTCACTGTTGTTGCCCTGAGTCATGGCAAGCCGAACGCGAGGATTTACCTACAACCCATTAGCTGCAGCACTATTCGCGACGCGATTCGTGAGCGATTCACCTGGTCCCTTCTTCTGCTGTATGCCGTCTGCAGCTTCCTGCAGGCTAGTGACATCATTCACAACTATAAGTCACGTGGCCTGCACCAGTGCAAGAGCCACTGCCTTCTCAAACAGCTGATCGGCGGGAGTCCTAGGTGTCAGACCCCCCGATCAGATGCTGATGACCTCTGCAAAGGATAGATCATCAGTAAGAAAAAGGCAGATACACTCCTTTAAGTTTAAGGCATGCACAACAGACATTTTGTATGGCTTCAGGTGAAAATCTTTCAGTACATGTCTGCATATTGTTCAGTTATGTGCCTGCTGGTAGAAGGTTTACACACCAAACCATGTATACATGAAATGGACAGGTCTGGTAATTGACCAGCAGTACTGTCCATAGGTTTTTTGACTGAGCTTTGTGCATACTTGAGCCTCTACTGCATGGATCAGCAACCTTCGGCACTCCAGCTGCTGTGAAACTACAACTCCCAGCATGTAAACCTGCTGAACTGTTCTTCTAGCTCCCATAAAAGTGACTGGAGCATTCCGGGAGTTGTAGTTTCTGAACAGCTGGAGCGCCGAAGGTTGCTGATCCCTGCTCTACTGTCTCTGCTCTTTGAATGGAATATGGCATGTTAAACATCCTCACAACACGCTCATCATTTCTGCTCTCTACAGAGTGCCACTTGACTAAACTGCTGTGGTAAAATGAAAGCTGAGCTCTGATTGGTTACTGTGGGTAACAGACAGTTTCTCTATAAGATCATTTTGAGGAACGAGGTCCAATAAGCATTATCCTGTACAAACCACACAAAGGAAACGTGGTTCTAAAATTCTCTAAAATATAGCTTCTAGTTTATAAAATAGTGTCTTCACACACTACACGCATGTTCTGCAGATAGGCCGACTCGCCTCCAAAGTCGGCGCCACTGTTCTTTTGCCTGGTGCTGCCCACCTCATTTTCCAATAATTCCCTGCACTACTGAATGAAAATCACAAGACCTTGCTGCTGTGGATATAAAATATAAAATTTTAGCAGGGGAGAGATGACACTCGGCACTTTGAGGTCTGAACCAGGCCGGTCCTGAGATTCAGCAAGTGTATGGATTAGGTACAGGGGCGATCAGCCCCCTCACCACTCCTGGCCACACTCTCAGAACCTGGAAGTACTTCTTCTACCTCAAACAAGTATGAGCACCGTATCATTGAAGTACGAATCATCCAGGCTTTAATATAAATATATATCTCTTCACCCTGATTGCTTTTTGCTCAACTTCTTTTTGTTGAGTTTATATACCATATAATATATACTCGGGAACGTGAGTTCATCTAAACAGGATAGCTTGTGGCTGTTGTGCATGTTCAGAGCGTGATTAGATGACCTGGCTGGGAGCTGTGTGGAATGGAGGATAACCGTAAACTCAAATGCATATGCAATGCCACTACGTGTTGGTGGCCAGTTCTGTGACAGTGAAGCCGTGGAGCCATCTTAAGAGGAGAACATTTTCTGTAATAACTGGTAACAGGAAATCTGTAAGTTGAGCTGTTAAAGAATATACTGAAACGTGTTAGGAGACAACCCCTGAGACTGTGTTTTAGTACAGTGCAGCATTCATAATCTCTTTAAAAATAGCAGCTTACGTATGTATTACAGTTCTGACTTCTTTCCCATGTCATGTATATCGATGCAGGAGGGGCACAAGAGGTAAAGCAACATGTCTTCTTCCACTCCTTGGATTGGAATGGGCTTCTGAGACAGAAAGCAGAGTTTGTGCCACAACTGGAGGCTGATGATGACACCAGCTACTTTGACAGTAAGGGAATATTGAGGGCGTATTGCGTATTTGTTTTTATATTCCTTCTTCTCTTTTCATTGTTGTTTGATACATCGCTCTTCTCTTTTGTCCTCAGCACGTTCAGAACGTTATCATCATTTGGCTTCCGAAGAAGATGATGATGAGACCAATGATGAGGAATCATCTGTGGAAATTCGTCAGTTTTCTTCTTGTTCACATCGGTTCAGCAAGGTCTGGTTTCTTTGTTTTGTCTTTATTTTATTTTTCCTTATTTATCTAAAATATATGAGATGTAGATGGCTTGTTCTGTGGTGATGGCTGTTTTTAGCATACGTATGGTTTGTACACTTTCAGGATTTTACAAGTAGGTTGTCCGTATAGAATAAGTCTGGAGGAGACATGTTGGTCAAAAGGTCACATTTTTCAATCTTCTTAATTTTTTTTTTTTTTTTTTAGGTTTACGGTAGCTCTGAACATCTTGCTACGCAACTGAATCTCAGCTTCTCCTCTACTGAGAGAAGCCATAGTGATGAGAAAGAAGACCGGAGTGAGAAGTGGGAGAAGGTCTTGTCCAAGGATGATGAAAAAAGCCTAATCACCTCAGAAACCAGGTGAGACAGAACAATTTTACTGCGAGAAACATATTTTTTTACTTGTAATTATTTTCGTTTAGTTTAGTTTATTCTTGCTACAGCCTATGTGGCTGCAGAGCGAGTCGTAGAGGTCAAGTATATGTATCCTGCTCCCTACATGTGAGACCAGATGAGCTCCTTATAGATTTGTTCACTTGTCTTTTTTCTAGGTTTTCCTATTTATTAATGTCTTCCATTCCCAGGCACCAGTTAAGACAAAGTGTTCCTTGGTGAGAACACAGAATGAGGGGCATTTACTAATGTCTCTACACCACAGTAGTGGTATGAGAGTCTCAAATTATGACACACACTATATGTACGCAATAATTTGGGATCAAGAATGGTGCATGGGAATGCCAGTCTTGACAAAGGTCTCTCATTGTGTTTGTCGGATCTCTCCATCTTTATGGATATGTCCCTCCCACATCATGTTTAGGCCCCATTCACAAGACCATGTTTTTGGTCCACATCCCATCCCCATTTTTTGTGTATAGCACACGGACCCAGTCATTTCTATAGGTCCGCAAAAAAACCAACAGCACACCGTGTACTGTCCGCATCCGTATGTCCATTCTGCAGCCCTGCAGGCAAGAATAGGCATTATTAAAAAAAAAAAAAAAAAGATGCAAAACGAACGTCACATGGACATCATCTATATTTTTTGCAGAACTGTGTTTTGCGGGCTGCAAAATACATATGGTTGTGTGAATGCACCCTCACTGGCATGGGACTAGCAGCATCTTTTAGTTAGATGGACAAACAACCGGACAAAAGGTGTAAAAATATATATCTATTCACATTATTTTCTTCCTTCATCCCCGATACACTTTACATTATGCTGTCAAGATGTTCCCTGTTTTAACATGGAAATTTTCTGCTGACCAGCGAGCATTTTTATGCTGGTATAAAAGATCCAATTACATTTCCTCTCTGGTTTATTGTGGTCCACCTTTCCTTGCGTTCAGTGGAGGACTTCCATGCCGTGTAGTAATCTCATACAGAAGCAGGTGGAGAGCTCCAGACAGCTTTCAGTCATTCATCCCTACTTCTAAATTCATAGAAATGTATAGCTCTGACAGTGGAGAAGGAAATTGCGGGGGCATTACATACCATGTGTATTTCTGGGGCTGTATGTGAGGAACTACAGGAAAGGCACAACATGCATTCATAAGAAAAGATGCTCCAGAATGTTTATTACATGGGGAATGCAGGTAGTTATTAAAACGGACATATTGGGAGGTGATTGTTCCTCTTCTATTTGTGTGAATGTTCTCTCTTGTGGAGGTTGTTTCCGCACATAACATTTTTCTAGCTTACTAGCTAAAGTAACAATTGTCCTGCCTTCACTACTTTTCTTCCTACTTTTTAATATCTATCACCTTAGAAAGTAAGAAAAACAACCCGTCTGTTATTAATTAATTTTAACGTTTAAAAAATATTGATAACATTTGCTAAAACTGGGAAGTGCCATGTTTCTAGTCCTCATGCTTGCCACAGGCCCCCTTGTATTAAAGGGGTATTCCCATCTCGGACATTGAGGGCATATCGCTAGGATATGTCCCCAATGTCTGATAGGCGCGGGTCCCACCTCTAGGACCCGCACCTACAGTATACTTAGAACGGAGCCCGCAAAGTACCAGAGGGCGCACCACACACGCCCGGCCACTGTCTATTCATTCCTATGAGAGCACCGAAAATAGCCGAAATAAATGAATGGGAAGTGCACTGCGCAAGCGCGGCTGCTGCTCCATTCTGGAGCTGACTGAAATAGCCGAGCCAGCGCTCTTCTGTTTTCACCAGTACCATAGGTATGAATGTAGGGCAGCGGGAAATGCGTGGTGCACCCTCCAGCACTTTGTGGGCTTTGTTCTAAGTATAAGGTGGGAGTAAAGAAATATCCGCGATCTTAATAATACAAAGTATCTCATATATATACACTGCTGACATGCTTTTATGTGTATCGGCCATCTCGAGGTACATCTGACTAACAAAGAATTGGCGATACTATGCAAAGACACTCTCCTATGATGCGGGAACGCTAATAATTCTACTACAGCTACAGAGTATTAATTCTTCTAAACAGGAGTGTGATAGTTTTGTAGCATATTTGCACTGGACATGGACATAGCTACATTTCACTTTGAATATGTCATTATTTGCTGAAATTGATGCCAAACATCTGGTTTTATGTTTTTAAATACGTGTGTGTTATCCACAATTCACATCTATTATCCAGGTCACCAGCTGGATATTGTGGTGGGGTAATTGTGTCAACCACTCTGCGATATATGAAGCTTGGTAACATGGTGGGGGACAAATTACATCCACTACAATAGACTCACAGTTTTTTTTACTAGTACAATTAGATTTTTTTATTTTTCATTTATTGGGACATTTTATATGTATCGTGTATGTCAATAAATATCTATTTTCTTGATCTACTTGCATTTAAGTGGTCCATGCAGCATTAGGTATTGAGTGCCCTCCAACCTATTTATAATCCAGAAAAGCCCAAAATATGAAACTATCACGCACTATGAACAAAGTAAAAATTCCAGTGCCAAAATTGTCATTTTTTTGGTCACCACTGACAAATGTGCTGGCCAGTTGCACATTTTTTTTTCGCGCAAGTGGCAGAAAAAAATCTGCAAATACCAGAAAGGGAGGAATAGCAAATTCCCCTCGTAGTGTATACTGGATAATCTCTTTCTCATATAGCTGTAAGGGGTTGTGTACTATTTAAATATTGATAAACTATCCACAGGATAGGTCATCAATATCTGTTTGGTGGGGGTCAGGCGAGCTTGGATGAACATTGCAGTGTCTTCATTGTATGCCAAGCACAGGGACGTCCATTGTACAGTGGGTGTGCTTAGCATTGCAGCTCAATCCTATTGACTTAAAGGCCACGTGACATCATAGGCCTAGAAAGAGACTGCAGCAATCGGATATTGATGACCTGTCCTGATGATGGGTCATGAATATTTCAGTCCCAGACTGTTTCCTCGGTATCGTTACACCACACTGCAATAAGCATACACGTTGGAACTGATTGATTGCTTTACAATTTTGTCATCTTATGATTTCATAATGATATTAGCAAGCTTACCCTACTTTCTGATGTTTTTACTGATTTAGACTAAGGTCTTGGACATCTTCTGGGTCTTCCCATCACTCCTGGCTAAGCGAGCGCAGTGCAAGCCCATGTATGCTAACCAGTACATGTAGCCTGGACACCATGCCCAAATTTGCATTCTCTTCTGAAGATGAGACCTCTGATCACAAGTCTGACAAACCCATATTCACTTTAGGTGATAAAAAAGGGACCTCATCAAGGCCATCATCACTTTGCGGTAAGTGCTTAACCATTGTCTTCTTCCTTCAAGACAGAGTTATAGAGAAATGAATAGAGAGCAATACATATAGGGGGTGGTGAGATTTATCATCTTGCTGTCAGCCACTGATACAATGTTGTCTTGCATTGTGGCCTTGTCTTTCAAGTGTTTTTAGGACAGTTGCTGGCTATGATGGTTCATATTTAGACTAATATATATATATATATATAATGTATAAAAACTCTCCAGTAGCAGTTATGTTGGGGGCTGTTCACATCTCATTTTTGCTGTACGTCGATACATTTAGACATACAGTAAAAAACGTATACAAAGGTATGTAATTTTGTGGTTATCTATCCTTTATTTTAACGTATACGTTTAATGGATGTGCATACGTTTCAATACATTTGTGTCTTTCTTACTTTTTTGTAAAAAAAAAAAAAATACCTGTATTTTTTAGTGAAACCTTTTTCTTTTTAAAATAAAGATTTGACAGCATTAGGCCTCTTTCACATTTGCGTTGTTAGGATCCGGCGTGCACGTCCGTCACCGGAAGTGCCCGCCGGATCCGTAACAACGCAAGTGACCTGAAAGCATTTGAAGACTGATCAGTCTTCAAAATGCTTTCAGTGTTACTATGGCAGCCAGGACGCTATTAAAGTCCTGGTTGCCATAGTAGTAGTGGGGAGCGGTATACTTACAGTCTGTGCGGCTCCCGGGGCGCTCCAGAATGACGTCAGAGCGCCCCATGCGCATGGATCACGTGATCCATGCGATCACGTGATCCATGCACGTGGGGCGCCCTGACGTCACTCTGGAGCACACCGGGAGCCGCACGGATGGTAAGTATACTGCTCCCCACTACACTTTACCATGGCAGCCGGGACTTTAGCGACATGGCTGCCATGGTAACCATTGAGAAAAAGCTAAACGTCGGATGCCTTTCAATGGGCATTCATTTCGGATCCGGCCTTGCGGCAAGTGTTCAGGATTTTTGGCCGGAGCAAAAAGCGCAGCATGCTGCGGTATTTTCTCCGGCCAAAAAACGTTACGGTCCTGAACTGAAGACATCCTGATGCATCCTGAACGGATTTCTCTCTATTCAGAATGCATTGGGATAATCCTGATTAGGATTTTTCCGGCATAGAGACCCGACGACGGAACTCTATGCCGGAAAACAAAAACGCAAGTGTGAAAGAGCCCTTATCAGAAAAAAACCCCGGATACGTGTAATGGATAGAAACGTATTGTGTTGCGTTTCCATTTGTCTCCAATTCACTGCTATATAAAAACGTGTTTGTTCGAACTGTGAACTGTTTGCCCAATTTATAGTCTATGGGAACATCACGCCATATATTTCGATATATTTTTTCTGTTTCCAAACGTATCCACTTGACGTAAGCAAAAATGAGATGTGAACAGCCCCTTAGGTAAGTAATAAAGTAATGTATGTAATGCCTATATCATGAGTGAATTACAATAAGCTGGTTAATGTGTTAATTCTTTAGCAGATATAGTGAGCTTAAGCCGGACTCGCCTGCGCAGTAACAGCACTGGAGCGAAAAACTCTACTCCTCGCACTCTGGAACCCGGAATGAGTAGGCGACTACGGGGTCAGAGAGGGACACCTGAAAAACAGAGCTCTACTCCAGGAAGTCGTGTTCCCAAATCTGCATCTGTGTCTGCACTCTCATTGATCATTACCTCAGGTGAGATGTTTGAGGGGTGTTCTGTGGCTGTAATTTTAGGAAAGATACTGCTCAAACAGCTTTCCTAAAGCTATTCCTACAGAGATTCATCTCAAGATCTTAGCTGAATTCACTATCATAATCCCTGACAAGTGGAGCAGAGAGGAGATTGAGGCAGATCTTTATCTTAGTGTCTTGAAGTAACTTGTCCTTCTGTGTGATTAGGACAGGTTTTGTGTGTACTGATAGGACAGCAGCCATTTTATTTCTCCTAATGATTGCTCCCCAGACAAAACGAGCCATTATAGGTAATGAAAGGTATTTGGGAATATATTTATAATAAAGTATTTTAATTTTATTAATTCCCAGAGAATCCCTTTAAGTACTTGTGCCTATGAGATACTAAGAATGGCTTTATTTTGTTTCAACAGATGATTTTGCCACTGGATCCCTTATGAGTCCCATATCCCCACATTCTCTGTCATCTAATCCCTCATCCAGGGACTCTTCTCCCAGCCGAGAAACAGCAGTGGCAGTGACAAGTCTGCGCCCCCCAATAATTATACATAGTTCTGGCAAGAAATATGGCTTCACCTTGCGTGCCATCCGTGTTTACATGGGAGAAAGCGATGTGTATACTGTCCACCACATGGTTTGGGTGAGTGAACTTTTCTGTCAGGTTGGGTAAAGAGTTCTGTTTGGAAGGTTATTCAACCCTTTATTGTATTCCTCCAGAGTGTAGAAGATGGAAGTCCGGCTCATGAAGCAGGGTTAAGGGCCGGGGATTTGATTACACATGTGAATGGAGAATCTGTCCTTGGTCTGGTACACATGGATGTGGTGGAGCTTCTTTTAAAGGTACGATTCACATTTAACAATGCATTGCAAGAAAACTACCCCGTCGTTAGAGAAATGAAATATTTCTACTGTATTTTGAACACCGTTAAGATTTGTTTCACATTCCATACATGATGATAGAACAGCGATTGAAAAGTGGCTCTCTGAAGATAAAATCGCCAGTATTTTTAATGAAATCTGTCAGTGGCGCACATTAATCAGTGAATATATGCCAGTTTTAAAAAGTTGAAAATTTGCACTTTTTTTTTTTTGTTCACACTTGTTGAATTTGAAAAGTGTCCACAAAAGTGAGTATGGCCTCATGCACACGGCCGTTGTTTTGGTCCGCGTCCGAGCTGCATATTTTGCGGCTCGGGCGCGGACCCATTCACTTCAAAGGGGCCGCAAAAGATGCGGACAGCACTCAAAAATAGAGCATGTCCTATTCTTGTCCGTTTTGCAGACAAGAATAGGCATTTCTACAATGGGCCGCGTTCCGTTCCACAAATTGCGGAACGGAATACGGAGCAGCTTCAGTGTTTTGCGGATCCGCGGTTTGCGGACCGCAAAACACATACGGTTGTGTGCATGAGGCCTATGTCTTCCCAGAATAAATCTGCTCACAGCCCAAGTAGAAAGTTCATTTTTCTGCCTGTCAGGCGTAGAGTGCCCAGTCTATTACTTTTTAGTCAACCACCCTTTCCACTGTGACTGCTGGGAAATAATAAACTAGTAGTAAGCATTGCTAATGCAAAGCAAAAGGTTTGGTACTTTTTGCAGATCATTTGCCCTGTTGTGTAGCTGATTTTAAGATGCTGCTGGTTGCTTTTGGATATGTGACCTATCCACCAAGTTCTAATTGTGTAACTGTCTCAGGTCTCAAATGTACTGCTCTCCGGTAATGTATCTTCATCTATTCTTGATGAATAAAGCCAGATTTGGCCTTACTAATTGGCACACACTGTATTCTTCATTAACATTCATTACACTTTTTTCTTGCCCCCTGGCAGAGCGGCACAAAGGTGTCACTGAGGACCACTCCCTTAGAAAATACCTCCATAAAGATCGGACCAGCCAGAAAGAACAGCTGTAAAGGTCGTATGGCCAGAAGGACCAAGAAAAGCAGGAAAAGGGAGAATCAGGACAGGTAAACAGGGGAGTTTTTAGAGAAATATATCTTGGACTGGGTTGTGGGTATAGTCCAGTAACTGACATACATAGTCCTTTTGCCACAAGTAGCTAGCTGGGCTTGGTTACTTCTTTTCTAGTCTACCAACACACTCCATGTGGTGACTGAAACGATTGCAGATGCAACCAAAATATATGACTTGGCTTCTAAATTTTTAGACTTAGGAGCCAGAGGTGCCCAAGTGATTTTTGTTAGCCTGGAGTTATGTTGCATAGACATAGATGTATAACATAATATTCTGTCTGCCAGCCACGAGATTATAGGCGCTTATAGCATGCTGTATTAGAACTGACTTCAGTGTATACTAGCGTGCAGTGAACATCTCTAGTAGTGGCTGCTGGTAGACTACGTGTACCTAAACCTTTGGGAGAAGGCACGCTTGTGCAGTAGCTCTTCTCAGAGCACTCTGCATTCATTGGCTCTGTTGGGCATGCAGAGCGTGGAACCACATAAAGTATATGGGATCTGTACTCCGCAGGCTGGAAACGTCAAACCGAGATGACGAAAGCCGGCAGTGCAAAACGCTCGCGATCATGCTTTCTCCCAAAGGTTTAGGTACCCTGTAAAGGGAACCTGTCACCATGAAAATGTATTGTACTCTTCCAGCAGCATGTTATAGAGCAGGAGAGGATAAGCAGATTGATATATGGTTTGGGAAAGGATTCCGTATAACTTGTCATATTTATACATTTATATTCCTGCTTATTCTGGTCTTTGAAGTCATGGCGGCGGTGACGGTCATGGCTATCTGTGTGTACACAGTCATAGAGGGAAGGCTGTCAGTCACTGATGGGATCGCCTCCTTGACTTCAGAACCAAGAATGAGCAGGAAATTAAATTAATAAAATATAAGTTAGAATGAATATTTTCCCACAAAACTATATATCAATCTGCCCAGCTTCTCCCACTCTACATCATGTTCAGTGCGACAGGTTCCCTTTAAACACCTCTGTCAGTCCACAGTCCAGTGTATACACTGCCGCTGATCAGTCCACAATCTAGTGTAAGTGTGACTTGCTGTAGCTGACATGTAATAATACTAATTAGACTTTTGCAGTACAAGAGTGTACCGTGTCATGTATTTCTATATGATAAATGTATGAATAAGTGTGGCAGACACAGAGCACTGGGAAGACTGGAAGGATTAGCTAACTGTAGTAATAGACATAGTAGAGGTAGACTGATACCTTAGGGCCATGACCCTATTTCTCAGGTGGGCCACTATGCATATAAATCACCCTTCGGTAAGGGAGGGAAGAGGTAATGCAATCGGTCCATTAGGCTAAAGTGAGGACACAGTTGTTCTTCCACTTCCTGGCAAAAAAAGCTAATTCTAATGCAGATGTAAAATTCTTATAGGGGAACAATCATCGCATTTGTTCATATAAATCTGGGTGGAGCAGGTAAAATTAACTATGACATTAAAGAAGTTATTTTAACATGCTACACAGTCCAATGTCCCGTAATCCAAGATTCAGAGGAACCACACACAGGCAGAATCCACATTCCGGCGAAGCACCAAGACTCCTAGAGCTCACAGTCCTAAATCCTTCCAGAAGTGCTTTCTCAGCAGAACCCCTCCACTATTAGCCTTATAATAAAGAAGACTCTAGTCAAACACTGATGGGTGTAAAAGGATTTCCAAATATGTTATTATACCCACATATTCAGTAGAGCAACTATGCATCCTAAAATCCACAGAAACAACCTGCGGCACGCCAAGTCTCTTTTTCTTGACCCAGAGATGCGGCAGAGAAAGTGCTCATCCTCCCTGTGCTACTGGAAGGAGTAGGACTACAAGTCCTAGGATTCTCGGTGCCTATGGTGTGATGTCAGGGAGGAAAGGTTCCTCTGAATCTTGGATTACTGGACTTTGTAGAGTGGTAAAACAAATTTCCATGCATGCTGGGCTCTAGATATGTGAATACGCGATGTCTACTGAGGTTTTGACACAATTGCAAGTGTTTTCTGACATTTCATTCTTTGTGTCTCTTTATAGAAAGCGCTCTCTCTTCAGGAAAATTTCTAAGCAATCCACAGTATTACAAACCAGTAAGAGCTTTTCCTCAGGACTACATCAGTCATTGTCTTCCAGTGAGAGCCTTCCAGCTTCTCCAACCCACAGCCTGTCTCCTGGCCCCACAACCCCTAGTCGAAGTCCTGCTCCTGATATGCCCACTGGTAAATCTTTCGTTGTTTTCTTACTGCCTTACGGCATTAGATGGATATAATATAGGCCTATTGCCAGCAGTGTGTTAGTAATCTACAATTACAGGAAACCTGACACTGGAATCAGTTGTTTAAGATGCATCTTTACTACAGGTGAAACTCGAAAAATAAGAATATCGTGCAAAAATCCATTTATTTCGGTAATGAAAATTAAAAGGAATTGCAGTAATGGAGCTTAAAATTAGAATATTTGTGAAAAGGTTCAATATTCTAGGCTCAAGGTGTCACACGCTAGTCAGCTAATTAATCCACACCCCCCTAAGCAAAGGGTACCTCAAAATTTTGACTTTGGGGTTTCATAAACTGTAAGCCATAATCATCCAAATTATAACAAATAAAGGCTTGAAATATCTCGCTTTGCATGTATCTCATATATTAGTTTCACCTTTTAAGTTGCATTACTGAAATAAATGAACTTTGCACGATATTCTAATTTTTCAAGTTTCGCCTGTAGTAGGCACGATTAAAGGGTTTCCCATGCTCCTGATATTGATGACCTATCCTCGGAATGATTCATCAATATCTGATCGTTGTGGGTCAGACACCCTGCACCCCTTAATCAGCTGATCCCTGCAGCCTCTGGAGCTGTTACTGGCACTTTGAGTGGAGCAGGAAGTACAGCTCCATTCAAAGTGTATTGGTCGTGCTGGGTTACTGCAGCTCAGTGCCCATTCAATTCAATGGAAGATGAACTGCAGTAACGCAGCACAGTCACTACACTTTGAATGGAGCTGTACTTCCTGCTCCATTCAAGAGTTTGTTCTGCTCCTGGAGGCTACTGGGCTCAGCTGATTGCTGAGGATGCAGGTTTTAGACACTTGCTGATCGGATAGTGATGACTTATTCTGAGGATAGGTCATTAACATCAGGAGCCTGGAAGACACCTTTAAAGGGAGTCTTTCACCTAATCTGAGCGTTTTAGACCGCTCAGATCAGGTTACAGACTCTTTGCCCCTCATTACTATACTACCTTTCTTTTATTCGTCCGTGGTCCAGATGCTAAAAAAAAGACTTTAAACAGTATGTAAATAAGACGCTGAAGGTGCCCAGGGGCGGCGTTACTGGGCGATGTGCCCAGAAAAACACTCCTCTTTCTGCCCTCTAGCCCGCCCTCTGTCCTATTACCTCCTTCAGCCGAGCAGCACAACAACGGCAGGACGGCTTCTTGTAATTACACCTGCTCACTGCTGCAATGTTGACGGTGAGCAGGTAAACAATGAGGATAGGCCATCAGTATTAAAATCCTGAAATACTTCTTTAAAGGGGTTGTCTCACTTCAGCAAGGGCATTTATCATGTAGAGGAAGTTAATACAAGGCACTTACTAATGTATTGTTATTATCCATATTACTTCCTTTGCTCGCTGGATTCATTTTTCTATCACATTATACACTGCTCGTTTCCATGGTTACAGCCTGCAATCCATAAGTGGTGACCGTGCTTGCACACTATAGGATAAAGCACCAGCCTCTCTGGTGGCTTGGACCGTGGGACCACACATAGGCTAGGGCTTTTTCCTATAGTGTGCAAGCACAACCACCACTGATGGATTGCAGGGTGGTCGTAACCATGGAAACGAGCAGTGTACAATATGATGGAAATATGAATCCAGCCAACAAAGGAGGCAATATGAGTAATAACAATATATTAGAAAGTGCCTTGTATTAGCTTTCTCTACATCATAAATACCATTTACTGAAGAGAACCCGTTTAAGTGTTGAAAGCATGTGACACTTCCGGTCCAGCAAGAACTATAAGCAGAAGAGAAGGGAGCTCAAGGTAAAAGTCAGTTCACATGGCTGATTTTCAAAATACACATGTAAAAAAATCAGCGCTGAATCCAAGCAGATTTTTACGCCTCAAAATTATGCATGTTTTTTTAAGCGTTTTTCAGGCAGTTTTTTTACTTTATAAAATTCTATAGTACTTTTCCCACACACATACATTTTTACACACATCTGTACTTTATAACGTTTACACATTTTTGGAAGAGAGATTTGGGGTGATGGTAGGGAAACAAAAATGGCCATTATTTTCTGGGGTTTTATTGATGGTGTTCACTATGGCATAACTCTATTTTGCAGGTAAGTACAATTACACTAATATTACTTCTTATGTTTTATTACTTTTGCACAAAAATGTTTTTTTCAATATATTTTTAGGTAGCTGCATTCACAGACCCAAACTTTTATTTTTCTTCCCTCCGGTGCTGTGTGAGGTCTTGACAAGTTGTAGTATTCATTGGTGCAATTTTGCGGTGCATACTATTGATCTATTTTTATCGCGGCTTTTATGAGAGTAAGGCTACATTCACATGACCGTATCTGTTTTGCGGACCGTTTGTGTGCACTTTTCGCAGGTCACATTGTAAAAATGCCTATTCTAGTCCACAAAACAGAAAAGAATAGGACATGCTCTTTTTTTGGGGGTGGGAAGGCACACTGTGCTGTCCACATTTTTTATGGTCCCATTGAAATGAATGGACGGAATCCAATCAGCAAAAAATTGGATGGGAGGCAGATAAAAAATACGGTTGTGTGCATGAGGTCTTTATGGCAAAATGTTTCCAGCTCACCTGCTCCACTCCATAGGCGTGCAAGGAACCCCGGATTAGGGAAACACTTTCCTCAGGAACAAAAAAATCCAGCACATGCACTACGGATAAAATCCAAGCTTTTTATTGTGATTCTTATAAAGCTGAGTAGAGCGCTTTGCGGTCTACGTGTTTCGACAATCTGTCTTATTCAATCCGATCAGCAAAAAATGTGGATCGGATGCAGATAAAAAATACGGTTGTGTGCATGAGGTCTTTATAATGAAACAACGGTTCACTATAAAAGATGAGTAAGGCGATCATTTTACTGTTTGGGTCATTATGCGCGTGGTGATGCAAATTATGTATAATTTTTTTGTTTATGTACATTTAGGTTTCTTTAGTTGATTTTTCTCCCTGTATGCTTTTTTCCTTTTTTTATTTTATTTATGAATTATTATTATTATTATTTTCCACTTCCCACTACATCCCACGCAACCATAAGGCCCCTTTCACACGGGCGAGTTTTCCGCGCGGGTGCAATGCGTGAGGAGGACGCATTGCACCCGCACTGAATCCGGACCCATTCATTTCTATGGGGCTGTGCACATGAGCGGTGATTTTCACGCATCACTTCTGCGTTGCGTGAAAATCGCAGCATGTTCTATATTCTGCGTTTTCACGCAGCGCAGGCCCCATAGAAGTGAATGGGGCTGCGGGAAAATCGCAAGCATCCGCAACCAAGTGCGGATGCGTTGCGATTTTCCCGCATTGTTGCTAGCAACGGGACCCAATCTCTATTATTTTCCCTTATAACATGGTTATAAGGGAAATAATAGCATTCTTAATAAAGAATGCATTGTTAAATGAAGAGGAAGGGGTTAAACATAATAAAAGTTAACTTACCTTAGCCACTTGATCGCGTAGTTGCGATCTCTCCTCTCTTTCCTGCATCTTCTAAGATCTACAGGACCTGTGATGACGTCACATCACATGGTTCAATCACATGGTCCATCTTACCATGGAGATGGACCATGTGATTGAACCATGTGATGTGACGTCATCACAGGTCACTGGATCATAGATGCTGCAGGGAAAGAGAGGACAGATCGCGATCAAGTGGCTAAGGTAAGTTAACTTTTATTATTACAACCCTTCCACTTCATTTTACTATGCATTCTTTATTAAGAATGCTATTATTTTCCCTTATAACCATGTTATAAGGGGAAATAATCAATTCTCCAGTAGACCCGAAACCGGACTTCAGTGATGAAGTTCGGGTTGGGTACCAAACATGGCGTTTTTTCTCACGCGCGTGCAAAACGTGTTGCAAACGTTTGCACCCGCGCGGTAAAAACGCACATATTCACGCAACGCACCCGCCTCTTATCCGGGCGTCAAACATGACGCCCGTGTGAAAGAGGCCTAAATGGTGCCATTAGAAAGTACAACTTGTATGTGAATGGAAAAATGAAAAAGTTATGGCTTAAGGAAGACTGGGAGTAAAAAAAAAACAAAAACATTGAATTAACATTGAAGGAGAATTCATGTATCAGTGCCACTTACTAACTGTAAAAACCTTCTGTTTCCTAGATAATGTGTCACCTCAAAGTACATCTCCATGCTCTAGTACACCAAGCTCACCTGCTGGTCACATTCGGCCCAGTTCACTGCAGTGTTTAGCACCCAAACTCGGTGGACAACGTTACAAGGTGGGACGAAGGAAGTCTACAAGCAGCATTCCACCATCTCCACTGGCTTGCACTCCATCGCCTGCTCATCAGGCACCATCTTCCCCACAACGTTCCCCTTCTCCTTTGTTGCCTGGACATTCTAGAGCCAGTCATGGTGTTTTCCAGGGCAAAACATTGTCACCTCCTGTCATTGTACGGCAAGGAGCACGTAGCAGGGTAACAGAAGCTCCTCGTTCACCTCTATTAAAAAGAGTACAGTCAGTAGAAAAGATGGCCAGCCACTTCAACTGTGGTCGCAAGACAACACCTCCAGAAATTCAGCCATGGGAGGAACCGCCTGATGGCACAGATGGTACATCTGATACTGGTAGTCGGAATAAAGAATGGGGATCAGAAAAACACGAGCGTGATTCAGAAGTGGTAGTTATGAGGAGGCTTAACCTGTCGGAGAGAAGGGATTCCTTCAAAAAGCAGGAAGCTGTACAAGAAGTTAGCTTTGATGAGCAGGAGACAGTGGGGAGTGATTGTGCTTCTGAAGGGCAGAAAACAGAGAGCAACTCCGTGCTATGGGAAAGACTGCCCCACCAAACCTCATGGATCCAAGCAAGACCAGCAAGTATATCATCAGTAATTACAGCCCATGAACATCAGTGCCGCTTAGTGCCACAAATTGCTGTTCAGACCTCTGAAAGTGAAGAGCAAGACAAGGCCTCTGGGCACTGGGAGTGTCAAGCATTTTATCCCCTACAGCCTACAAGTAGAGACAAATGCCATCTTGTTTCTTGGCTGTCAGAGCCTTCAGCTGCCAGTCCAGAAAGACTGGATGAGGGTCATCTTACTCCATTGCAGCTGTTTTCTGGAGGCGCAGATGTGCACTTGGAAACTAACAAAGGGGGTAAGAGCAAAGAACGTGAACAGACAGAAAAATCTATAAAGAAAACAAGCTGAGCAGTTTTGCTGGTTATGACTTTACGGTTGAACTAAGTGTTTTGTAAAAGCTCTCGCACAAGAAATGTCTACAGGACGCAAAGCTTTTTATAGGACTTCAAGTGTGAGCCAGGGAAAAGAGCTTTTTTTTTTTTTTATCTTTTACTTTTTTTATGTAATTTAACTTCCATTGTATGGTTTTGATACTTTGTATTTGTATTTATATATGATATCAGTGGCATGCCTTGTTTTTTATTTTATGGTTCAACCTTGAGTAGAAAATACGTCATCTAAGTTACACTCCTATGCTTGCATTTCAGTATTCTAGATTTACGATGTTGGTACTACAGCTCATGCAGAAGGACACCTGTAACACCCCCCATGTTGTCTTCTAAATTACCTTTATGTAGTTTTTTGCCAGTAAAACTACAATATTTAAATTAAAACACCTGTAAAAACGGAAAAAATGGATTCTGCCTTAAGTTGAGGCGCACTAGTTACCTATTTGATGGAGGTCCGAGATCTCCAGTTATCTTGTTTCACCTTTGCTGAAGACCAACTTCTTGTCCTAGGTGGCCTAATAGCTGTTATGTGTAACACAGGCATGACATTTCCTAGTTAGCTTATGACAACCACCTCTCAGGACAGCATAGAGCGAACAGGCTCCTACAGAGACATGCAAAAAGACTGTATGTATACATTTATGGGAGGGTAGGGTTCCTGAACTGTGGGCTGAAGTAAAAATCTAATTTTACCCAGAGTTTCTCTATTCAAGAGGAAAACAATGAAAATACCACAGTCCACCGTGTCTGTTAATTTGGATACAAATATTTCCATAATTTTTAATTTGAAGGATAAAATGTTTCTTTCAAACCTTGCGTGATATATGACAATACCTTATATTGCATTTATATGTGAGTCTACACATTTGTTGCCGTCAAATGATGTCATGAACATATATACATATCTGGAAGAATCAATATATACACACCACCTGTGTATAAAAATAACTTACCTGCAATAAAGGTGAGAATAAAAAGTGGGTGGGCAGCAGTTTATGTAGTTATGGAAATGAATATGAGAGAAGGCATGTAAGAAACATATGTATTTCAGAAAATGGATGCGTATGAAAAGTACCACTTTATTTGCTCTACTTAAAGGGAATGTCTAATCATGGACAATGGGGGCATATCGGTAGGATATGCTCCCATTGTCTTATAGGTGTGGGTCCCACACCTATATGGAGAACGGAGCCCTGCAAGTGAAGGAGGGCGCACTGCGCAGGCGCCCTCCATTCATTTTCTATGGAGCCAGCAAAAGCGCTGGCTCGGCTATTTCTGTCAGCCCCTTAGAAATTAATGGGAGTGGGGGCCGCGCTTGTGCTGTACACTCCCATTTACTTCTATGGGGAGCCAGCTTGGTGGTGGCCGGACTGGCGTCTTCCAGCCACCACCTTGCGGGGCTCTGTTCTCGATATAGATATCCTAGCGATATGCCCCCATTGACCATGATGAGACAACCCCTTTAATAGCTGGTACACTAACTCCAATAACCCTATGTATTTTTAATCTATGTGGCCTTCTTTGGGGGAAAGATGGAAAATGAAAGTTGCATTTTAACATGCCCTACCCTTTAGGAGATAAACCTTTGCCAGCAGTGTCTGCCTACAGCTCATTCCATTTTCCTAATTAAACTAAACATGAACGCTGGATTCAGATTCAGTTGTGGAATCTGATAAGAGGCTTTGGGTTGACAGCTGACTCATGTATAAGCTGGCCTTTGGCAGTTTTGGCTGCACAGCATGTTTTTATTCTATACTGTATTCAAGGACTGTAATAATATTTTTCATTATGTTTTGGGCCATGACTTTGTTACAATTTTTAGCCTTTATTTTAGTTTTATTGGTACTTAGTAGAATCCATTCTTTCATATATCAGCACAGCATTCCAGTGCCACGGACTTCCACATAGACCCCAAAAGTAACAGTACCATCACCATGCATTCACAGCTGCCTTCTAGACCTGCTGCTTCTGTTTGTTGATATAACTAGAGACCTATGGTTTCATCGTGCATGCATACATTGGGGGCAATTTACCATGAGGGTAATATTTTCCTTTGTACTTTAGTCTGCGTTGGAGTGCATTGTCCAAAATGTATCAGATAGCACATTTGTTAAATTTGGCACATCTTTAAACCTAATGCTTTTGTCTAGAAATGCTACTCCAGTTTTTTTTCTTTTTTTTTACGCTAACCCTCTACTTTAGTGACTTAAAAGTTGCAGTAATACATATGGAGTTGAGACTAAGTAGCATAGCTAACTTTCTTAAAAAGTGGTATAAAAATCCCCCACCAAAAAAAATCACAAGATTTTTGCCCAAGTAAGCACAAAAAGTTGTAAAAGCCATATTTTGCAACTTTTTTTTTAAGCCACAATTCTGGAATGGAGGGAGTCCTCAATCCCCCATTGACTTTGCAGTTCGGACTATGACTTCTTAATGCCAGCTACTTCTGTGTAGGCAACACTGGACCAGTGAACAACCGTATCCTTGATGAGAACAAAACCTCCCTCAAGTGTTATGATGTCTGCTGATCTGCCAGCCCTTCTCTGGGATTTTCTTGGTCTTCCGGATCTTTCTTTGAGTTTAACAATTAGGCCTTATTCACACACAGCAGATTTGATCAGTGTTTTGAATGAGTTGACGCAAAGAAGAGAATTATAAATCTTTCTACTATATTTGCTTTGTTTAGGATCCAGTCCTAGTTTTGCCTTCAAAATTCTAATACCAAATACTCAATGTATGAATAACGCCTAACTATTTTAGCAATTTTACAAATAATTTTTTTTTTATTCAATGCTAGGACAAAACCATTCAAAAATTGAATAAAAATGATCCCCATTATAAGCCCCATAACTGTCACTAACTCTCAGTTGCATCTGCCACAGCTAAGTGGCTTCAGGCATCATAAAGTTTCCACTTCTCGCTACCAGATGTAAATATGAGACTGTGTCTGCACCTAAAATCTGTCTAAAAAGTGGCACAAATTGGTGCAATTTTGTTGCAGGTAGCATTTCTACACTTTTTTCAAACTTTCTCGAAAAGGGGTAAGGCTTACTGGATGGGTGGGGTTTCACAAAACACAGTGACTGTGGACTATAAGACGCACTTTTTAGTGTGATTCCGCGTTAGTGGGAAAATCTGTGGTAAATACTTTTGTGTTCTAAAAATACTTTTATAGGCTATCCAGAAACATTGTATCGGTACTTTAATAATTTTATTTTATTTTTTGACTCAAAAGTATTTCAAAGAGAAAGAATTCCTGCGCTTACTCTGTGACTGCACCTAAGTACCAGTGACTAGAAGTGGGGTTCTACCACATCTGCTGTCCTCTGAGTTGTAATGGGTATCTATATGTGACACTGTCACGCCTACCTGTACTTGAAGAGGAGAGTCCGCGATGTTGATGAGTAGTGGTGAATACTTGATAGTTGTCCCGATCCTCCCGTCCAGTAGGAGTCAGGCTGTGTAGATGGGAAAACGTGCCCCGGCCGGCAGCACGTTTCCTATTCAAAAAAGCTTGCGCTCCATATCAGAGCGCCGGTGACGTTACGCTAGCTTACATCTACAGGAGCTGTTGTGGACCAAAAATCCGACGTGTTTCGAAAGGATCGCCTTTCTTCCTCAGGGAGGATCGGGACAATTATCAAGTATTCACTACTACACATCAGCATCGCGGACTCTCCTCTACCAGTACAGGTAGGCGTGACCGTGTCACATATAGATACTTATTACAACTCGGAGGAAAACAGATGTGGTAGAACTCTTCTTCTAGACACTGGTACTTAGGTGCAGTCAGAGAGTAAGCGCAGGAATTCTTCTTTTACTTCTTCAAATTGTCATTGCGGCACTGACCTTCCTTGCAGCATAAGCACAACTTTTTTAAGTAAGAGCACCAGTAAACTTGTTTTATTTCAAAAGTATTTTACCTCACGTTACCTTCTTTGTAAAATTGATCAGGATTGATAAAAATTTACTATTACATACACTTTTCCTCAAGCCTCTGTTACCGCCATCTATTATTATTATTATGACAGTTATCACAAAAGGAGCTGTTTGAGTTTCGTTCACATAGCTGCACATATGATTTTGCCTTAGATTTCCTTTGGTGTTGCTGCTAATCTGTTCTGCTAGGGGCAGGCTCTGGACAGAATCTTCCCTTCCCTATCAGGCAGCTGACAAAATTGTCCCTAAGGTTATAATCTTAAACAAGCTGAGAAGAAGGAGCCTTCTTATCTATACCGCCATGAGCCTTCTTATCTATACCGCCATGATACTGCAGAGGCTCTGCTTGTTCCCAGCCAAGCAGACAACTATTCTATTAGCTGCTGTGCGGTGAACAGAGGACCCACTATGCAAAGACCTGGCTGTTGGGGAGAGGGATAATGCATGCCTGTCCACTAGCACTCCACTAGATCAGTGGGGGTCTGACTGCTGGGAGCCCCATCGATCATGAGAATGGGTTCCACATACCCAGCAAGGACCCACAAAATGTCCCCTAGAGATGAATGAAGCGGCAATGCACATACCCGATCCGCCATTGGGTCATTTTAAGAGTAGAACTACGTCAACTTCTGGGTGGTGCAAACTTAGACTAGACAGTATTTTTGATGCACTGGCGCTGGATTTACGATACTCCAATACTTTATAAAGGTCCATGCACCAGAATATTACATTTGTCTAGTATTAAGACTGTGATTCGTATTCTTAGTGCAAAGTGAACTGCCCCAGTATTCTTAGTGAAATAACCCCTTTTCTTTTGCAGAAATATGTGTAAAGAAGTATTTACATGAGGTGATTTTTATTTTTTGCAGTTTTGTCACTTTTTTTTGTGATTAGGAAAATTGCAACAAAAAAAGTGAGAAAAGCTATAAAAAAGGCTCTTGTACTGTAACAACATTCAAAATATATACCATGCACAGGCAGAGTTAAAACCTACATCTACATTTACCAATAAAACCAAGAGTAGCAGGTCCCCAAGTCTCTAAAGGGGTCTACCACTCAGCTCACTTCTATGGGACTGATAGACAGTGCTTAGTCAGTCCCATCGAAATAAATCGAGCTACACTCACTTCAGAGAGTGGACTCAGGAGCCCTCTGTTCCCAGGGTCAGTGGAGGGCTTAGTGGTTGGACCCCCAGCAATCTGAAATGTATCACTTAGGGTGCATTCACATGACCGTATGTATTTTGCGCTCTGCAAAACGTGGATCTGCAAAATATACAGGTAACATCCATGTTGCATCCGTGTTTTTTGCTTACCCATTGTAACAATGCCTATTCGTGTCTGCCAAACGGACAAGAATAGGATATGTTCAATCTTTTTTGTGGGACAGCGGAACGGTGTGCTGTCTATTTTATTTTTTAATGCGGACCCATAGAAATGACTGGGTCCATGTGCGATCCGCAAAAAATGTGGGCAACAAATACGGTTGTGTGAATGGGGCTATGTTTATAATTGATTCCCTATTCACAGGATAGGGGATAACTAGCTGATCGTTAGAGGTTCAACCGCTATCTCCTGTGCTCCTGTTGAGAATTAATGGAGCGCCAGTGCAATGCACGACCAGCCACTCCATCAGAATGGCGTAAGGGACCATCGTTCTCATGACCAGTGGGGGCCCAGCAGTCAGACCCACAGCGATCAGCTAGTTATATAACTTATAAACTTGGCACAACCTCTTTTAAGTCCAATTACATGCAAGAATTATCTGTACATAGATCCCAATAATGCTGTTAGTCTAAGTCAGTCTAAGTCATTAGAGCTGTGCTTGGCCCCGAGCTTGAGACTGTAATAAGGGCACTGAAAGGAGCCATATCATGCTCGTGTGACATCTTTTTCACATATTAGAATTTATGTTTGAATTGTTTTATGTGCTATTTTAGGTATGGTAATTTCTCTTGCACCCAAAAAAAAGTGCCTGTGTGTGCATTTTTTGTGTTTTGTTTAAGAAAAATCAGCTTTACTTTCTTATTGTGTGTATCTTACGTTTACCGGTAGCTTCATACCTTATATAAGTAATGTCCAATCCTGTTAACAGTTCGTAAAATATTGTTGTGGGAAGAGAATACCTTAATATTTTACACCTGTTTCCTGCAGTTTTCTTTTTTTAATTTTGGCTTTAAGACTGTTTAGTCATTCTGGGTAGCACGGTGGCTCAGTGGTTAGCAGCACTGGGGTCCTGGGTTCGAATCCAATCAGGGACAACATCTGCATGACATTTGTATGTTCTCCCCGTGTTAACGTGGGTTTCCTCAGGGTACCCAGATTCCTCCCATACTCCAAAAAGGCCAATTGGCGTCCCACGAAATTGACCCTAGAGTGTGGTGTGTGTGTGTGTTGCAAGCACCTATATGGCAGCCCCTGACTTCCCAGGGAGTCGTCCCAGCTCTACGTATTGAATTCCTGTGAAAAAAGTGCATTATAAATACTAATTTGTATCTACTGTCCCTTATTCATCTCATAGCTACTGAGCTCTAAAGTTATTTTGCCAAACTAAAGCTTGACAATTGCAGTTGAGCTTCAAAAGTGAACTTGAGACCAAATACTGCAAGTTGGCTTCTTGAATAACTGGTTTACGACAGAGCCCAGTTCTGCTAAATAGACTACGAACCAGTTCTTATCTTGATCAGTCCTGCAATATCAAGTAAAGAACCAGTTACATTTCCCCTTCCTGTTTCATCTCTTGCTTTGTTATATCTACAGGGTAGCATGAAACATTCCTTTCCGTGATCTGGCCTCATTGTTTCATAGCATAGCTAAATGCTATGGCGATATATACAGTACTATATTTATGCACACCAGTTAAGCTGCTGGTGCTCTAGCTGTGCACAAGATTGCTCTTTTCCTGTTCAACATGTTGCAGTATCTCCATTTGAAACAAACCCAGGTCATCATAAAAAATGGTGTGTTTTATTTTTAAAGGGGTTGTCTGCTTTTTTTATTATTATTTTTCATTTTATTTTTTATATGAATGATCTATTCTCAGTATCAAATCGGTGGGGGTCCGACTGGAGCACCCCCGCCAATCAGCTGTTTGAAGAGAACGCAGCACTCGTACTGAGCACTACCCTAATTTCTTTGTTTACCTACTTGCCGTCCCAACAGCAGTGGTGAGCTTGTGTAATTACAACTACGCTGCCCCATTCCCTTGGCTGGCTTCAAGTGAATAGGAAGGAGCAGTCCCATTGAAGTGAATGGGACAGCGTAGTTGTAATTACACCTGCTCACCACTGCTGTTGGGACGGCAAGTAGGTAAAGAGTGAAGAGAAGGCAGTGCTCGTACAAACATTGAACAATGTGTCTGATCTGCCGGAGGCTTGTTAAAGAGCAAGTGGAGCAGATGGATCTATAGTTTAAAGAGTCAGCAAAACTTCTAATTTATTCATTAAAATCTCTGCACTTTCTATGCGTAGGAGTCCAGTAGGCGGTCTTTGTATGCACACTTATACAGGGAATGCTGTCATTCACTTATAAGACTGCCCACTGGACTCCCAAGCATAGTAAGCTGAGATTTAAATTGGAAAAAATGCAATCTTTCCCCATAAAACTGGTGTCTATTGATATTAAATACACAATTAGTAGCAGCCATAACTACTATACTAATCCTAATTCATACGTCTGTATATACTGCTTATTTGGACTGTTCATAAAGATTGATTGAAACATACTGTACTCTACATACAAGTTTGACTGATCACAGAATTTTCCCATGTAAAAAAGCGAGGCTTCTTTTCATCTTTTTAATTAATGGTATATTGTATTAGAGATTAGAACCATAAAGGTAGGTAGTTACGGAAACTGGCAGCAACTTCAGTTTTTGGAATAATGGCATAAGCCCCCATTCATTCACATCTGCATTTGTATAAACCTAATTTTGTCATCTTACTGCATTCAGGATGTCCCATCATATTCACACCGCAAGGTAGCGTAGAATTGCCAAGGAACATTGATGTGTTATTTGTCTATTATACACGATACAACCTTTTGTATGATATTTTTGTGCCGGTTTACACATATGACATGGATGTTTTGTAAGTTTTTCTCTATCATTACTATGCTGCAAGCCCTCAAACCAAAAGCGCGTGTTGCAAGTGGCCAAAAGTGCAGTTTATCTGATGTTGTGATCTGGTCTCCTAACACATAGATCCTTATTTTCTTCTTCTTTTCTTATGATGCTAAACCTTAAACACGGTAATGCATACTTAAAGAGGACCAGTCACCATGAAATGCAGTGCAATCGGCTGCCAGCATGTTATGAAGCAGGAGGAGCTGAGCAGATTGATACATGGTTTTATGGGAAAAGATTCAGTACATCTTGTAATTTATAAATTTATCTCTGATATTTTGTCAGCTGGATGAGGCAAAGGTGTTATCAGAAATGGCATTCTCTGTGTGTGTATACATACATAGATGTTAGTCACTGATAGTTTACACGGGGGAGGTGTTATTAGTAATTGATCTTCTCTGTGTAAGTGTGTATACATAGACAGATGTCAGTCACTGATAGTTGTACACGGGGGAGGTGTTATCAGTGATTGATAGTATTCTCTGTGTAAGTGTGTATACATAGACAGATGTCAGTCACTGATAGTTGTACACGGGGGAGGTGTTATCAGTGATTGATAGTATTCTCTGTGTAAGTGTGTATACATAGACAGATGTCAATCACTGATAGTTATAGACAGAGGAGGTGTTATCAGTGATTGATAGCTTGCTCTGTGTAAGTGTGTATATATAGATAGCTGTCAGTCACTGATAACTGTACACAGGGGAGGTGTTATCAGTGATTGATAGCATTCTCTGTGTAATGTGTATATACATAGATAGCTGTCAGTCACTAATAGTTGTACACGGGGGAGGTGTCATTAGTGATTGATAGCATTCTCTGTGTAAGTGTGTATACATAGATAGCTGTCAGTCACTGATAACTGTACACAGGGGAGGTGTTATCAGTAATTGATAGCATTCTCTGTGTAAGTGTGTATACATAGATAGCTGTCAGTCACTGGTAGTTGTACCCAGGGGAGGTTATCAGTGACTGATAGCATTCTCTGTGTGTGTATACATAGATAGCAGTCAGTCACTGATAGCTGTACACAGGGGAGATGTCATTAGTGATTGATAGCATTCTCTGTGTAAGTATGTATACATAGATAGCTGTCAGTCACTGATAGCTGTACACAGGGGAGATGTTATCAGTGATTGATAGCATTCTCTGTGTAAGTGTGTATACATAGATAGCTGTCAGTCACTGATAGTAGTACATTGGGGAGTTGTTATCAGTGATTGATGGCATTCTCTGTATAAGTGTGTATACAGAGATAGCTGTCAGTCACTGATAGTTGTACACAGGGAGGTGTTAGTGATTGAGAACATTCTCTGTGTAAGTGTGTATACATAGATAGCAGTCAGTCACTGATAGTTGTACACAGGGGAGGTGTTACCAGTGATTGATAGCATTCTCTGTGACAGCTATCTATGTATACACACTTACACAGAGAATGCTATCAATCACTGGTAACACCTCCCCTGTGTACAACTATCAGTGACTGACTGCTATCTATGTATACACACTTACAAAGAGAATGTTCTCAATCACTAACACCTCCCTGTGTACAACTATCAGTGACTGACAGCTATCTATGTATACACACTTACAGTCACTGATAGCTGTACACAGGGGAGGTGCTATCACTGATTGAAAGCATTATCCGCAAAAAATACGGATGACGTCTGTGTGCATTCCGTATTTTGTGGAATGCAACAGCTGGCCCCTAATAGAACAGCACTATTCTTATCGGTAATACGGACAATAATAGGACATGTTCTATTATTTTGCAGAACGGAAATACGGATTTATAAAAACAGAATGCACACAGAGTAACTTCCATTTTGTTTGTGGACCCATTTAAATGAATAGTTCTGCATAGGGTCCGGAAAGAAAATACATTTGTGTGCCTGAGCCCTAAGTGTGTATACATTCATAGCTGTTAGTCACGGATAGCTGTACACGGGGGAGGTGTAATCAAAAATGGCATTCTCTATGTAAGTGTGTATACATAGATAGCTGTCAGTCACTAATAGTTGTACATGGGGAAGGTGTTAAAAGTGATTGATAACATTCTCTGTGTAAGTATGTATACATACATAACTGTTAGTCACCGATAGCTGTATCAGTGATTTAGAACATTCTCTGTGTAAGTGTGTATACATAGATAGCTTTCTATAGATAGATAGAGTGGTTAGCACTGGTACCTTGCAGCGCTGGGGTCCTAGGTTCAAATCGAACTATGGACAACATCTGCATGGAGTTTGCGTGGGTTTCCTCCAGGTACTCCGGTTTCCTCCCACACTCCACAGACATACTGATGGGGAACTTAGATTGTGAGCCCCATTGGGAACAGCTGATGCTAATGTCTGTAAAGCGCTGCGGAATATAGTAGCGCTAAATAGGTGCATTTGCATAAGTGCAAATAAATAAATTGATGGAATTCTCTGTTAGTTTATATACATAGACAGATGTCAGTCACTGATAGTTGTACACAGGGGAGGTGTTATCAGTAATTGATAGCATTCTCTGTGTAAGTGTGCATACATAGATAGCTGTCAGTCACTGATAGTTGTACACAGGGGAGGTGTTATCAGTAATTGGTAGCATTCTCTGTGTAAGGGTCCATTCACACGTCCGTGTGTGTTTTGCGGATCCGCAAAACACGGACATCGGCGATGTGCGTTCCGCAATTTGCGGACCGCACATCGCCGGCACTCTCATAGAAAATGCCTTTTCTTGTCCGCAATTGCGGACAAGAATAGGACATGTTCTATTTTTTTCGGGAACGCAATTGCGGACCCGGAAGTGCGGATCCGCAATTGCGGACCCGGCCGGGACATCATCTGTCCCCATTGAAATGAATGGGTCCGCAATTCCGTTCCGCAAATGCGGAACAGAATTGCGGACGTGTGAATGGACCCAAAGTGTGTATAAATAGATAGCTGTCAGTCACTGATAGCTGTACACAGGGAAGGTGTTATCAGTGATTGCTAGCATTCTCTGTGTAAGTGTGTATACATAGATAGCTGTCAGTCACTGATAGGTGTACACAGGGGAGGTGTTATCAGTAATTGGTAGCATTCTCTGTGTAAGTGTGTATACATAGATAGCTGTCAGTCACTAATGGTTGTATAAGGGGGAGGTGTTATCAGTGATTGATAGCATTCTCTGTGTAAGTGTGTATACATAGATAGCTGTCAGTCACTGATAGTGTACACGGGGGAGATGTTATCAGTGATTGATAGCATTCTCTGTGTAAGTGTGTATACATAGATAGCTGTCAGTCACTGATAGGTGTACACAGGGGAGGTGTTATCAGTGATTGATAGCATTCTCTGTGTAAGTGTGTATACATAGACAAATGTCAGTCACTGATAGTTGTACATGGGGGAGGTGTTATCAGTAATTGGTAGCATTCTCTGTTTAAGTGTGTATATATAGATAGCTGTGAGTCACTGATAGCTGTACACAGGGGAGGTGTTAAACGTATAAAATTACAAGTTTATTGAATTTATTTTCCCATAAAACTATCAATCATGATAAAAACATGATGCCTATAGATTGTACTTGATTTCACGGTGACAGGTTATCTTTAAAGACCTGCTTCCCCCTGCCTGAAGTTGCAATAGTTGAGATCTAAGAAAATTCCCTTGACATCTCCAATGTTAATGTAAAAATATGATGGAACAGAATGAGGTTATGATATTAAAGGGGGATTTATCAAGGGCTGCGGCCAATTTTCCGGCCAAAAAGCTGCACATTTTGGCTCTGCTTTTTCCCACAGAAAATATTTTACTTTTTGCCTCCCTTGGTACTTTTAAAAAGTGGCAGGAAAGGTGGTGAGTGGCGTCTCCCACAGTCTAATAGGTTTATTATTTACACAAGAAATTGGTGCAAGTCTACTCCAGCTCATAATTGGCATATGTACGCTAGCTCATTGAGGCACATGAACAACCAGTGATGCCACCAAATATATTAAGAAGCATTTCCCTCATAATAAATTTTAGAGCATTTTACTCCTGCGCACTTTAATGTATTAAATGGCCCCTATGTGTATGGTGCCCCCCTACTCTCTCCAGTGACAGATGTTGAGAATTTGCAGCTGCTATTTGCGGGCTTTTAATATTGATTACCTATCCTCAGAATAGGTCATCATTATTGGATTGGCGGGGGTCAGACACCCGGCATCCCCCGATGATCAGCTGTATGAAGACAAGGTGCGTGCGTCGCCAATTGAATTGAATAGAGATTGACAACTTTGTTGGATGTAGTAATGTTATGTCCACTTTCTATAAATGGCCCATGTCCTGTGAGACACATTGCGAAGGGAGACAGGATTGTTCTTCTTTGCACGTTTAGATTTTGCACCATAAATGTTTACAAGGGCATGTGTGTTGTCTTTTTGTTCTGTTCTTGATATGGACATGTTAGCCCCTTTGGCGCGGATGGTTTTACCCTGTATTTCTATTTGACAATGCTGCGTTTTGTAATACCTTTTGAATGTGCCAGTGAAGTGGGATTGCTGCTTGTACAAAAACATGTCGGTCAGTTTATAAATATGATATACAAATCTGAGCAGTTTTCTGTTTCTTTTTGCATGTGCTTGTATATTGTTTCTGAATAATATATGCATATGAAGGACTACAAAGAAACTGAAGAAGATACTGCAACTTGCCTGAAGACCGTTCTATGTGCATTATTAGAACCACCACTAAAGTTTTCTGCTGAAAATGTTAACCTGTCTGTATCAGAAGGCTTCCTTCACACTTCTGGTGGTAGATAAAAATACAATGTATTTTTTACAGTTTAACTGATTTTATTTATTTTTTTCTGTACGGAACAAGCATTTTTAACTCCCGTAATGCAGATGTTATCTAAAGGTCTGCGTAAATCTGAAATGCAGGACACACAAGTGTTTTTTGTTTTTTTATACTACCATTTTTGTTAGAGATGGTGATTTTTTTTTCTTTCTTTTTTTTCTTTTAGGGCTCTTTCACACTTGCGTATCTGTTTTCTGGCATAGAGATCCGTCGTCGGGTCTCTGCCGGAAAAATCCTGATCAGGATTATCCCAATGCATTCTGAATGGAGAGAAATCCGTTCAGGATGCATCAGGATGTCTTCAGTTCAGGACCGGAACGTTTTTTGGCCGGAGAAAATACCGCAGCATGCTGCGCTTTTTGCTCCGGCCAAAAATCCTGAACACTTGCTGCAAGGCCGGATCCGGAACTAATGCCCATTGAAAGGCATTAATCCGGATCCGGCCTTAAGCTAAACGTCGTTTCGGCACATCGCCGAATCCGGCGTTCAGCTTTTTCTGAATGGTTAGCCATGGTAAAGTGTAGTGGGGAGCGGGGGAGCAGTATACTTACAGTCCGTGCGGCTCCCGGGGCGCTCCAGAGTGACGTCAGGGCGCCCCACACGCATGGATCACGTGATCCATGCGCATGGGGCGCTCTGACGTCATTCTGGAGCGCCCCGGGAGCCGCACGGACTGTAAGTATACTGCTCCCCCGCTCCCCACTACTACTATGGCAACCAGGACTTCAGTAGCGTCCTGGCTGCCATAGTAACCTTAAAGCATTTCGAAGAATGATCAGGATCCTGATCAGTCTTCTAATGCTTTCAGGTGACTTGCGTTCTGATGGATCCGGGAGGACGGAAGTGCCCGCCGGATCCTCAGAACGCAAGTGTGAAAGAGGCCTTACACAGAATCCTGTACCCCATGGTGTTTTTCCAGGTGTTTTCACATCTCATAATGCCACAGCCGAATTTATGGACCCTTAAGGGGTATTCCGGTTTGCACATGTTATCTCCTATCCTGGACCTGTGTTTTCCTGTTTGAATGCATTCATCTCAGTGACAGAGATAGCCGACTACAGCACTCAGCTATCTCTAGTAATCTCATAGACTTTAAATGGAGTGGTGGTGTGCATGCATAACCAGTGGTGCGCCATTCAAATGGCAAGACGTTGTCTTGTACTCATGAATGGTGGGGGCTCTAGCAGTCACCCCCCCATCAATCTAACATCCTCTATCCAGTGAATAGGGAATAACTGATGATTTTCCTAGTCCATGACGTAAAGTCATAGTTTTATTAAAGACACGGAGGCGAGTATTGCTTTCTCCTTCTTTACTGTCCACCAATAGCAGCAAAGAGAAACAAATTTACATAATTAAGTAACCAAGGTAACAGTAACACCCCCTATCAAGTCCATAAAAGGCAGTCCATCCCATAACTCTTCCTCTTTCTTTGAAGACACTGGCACCAAAAACCCGGAAAAACCAGAAAACCCGGAACACGAAACAGCAATAAAGGCCGCCAAAATGACCCAACGAAGTCAACTAGGTGAAAACTGGACAAAAAACGAAAAGTGCAGAAGCAGGGTCGTCTGGCACTGGTGGAGGATGTCGTCGAGGTAGACGATCAGTCTCACCCCCCGGCTGCGGAGCCAGGACATCACCGGGCGCAGGAGCTTGGTGAAGCACCAGGGGGCGGAGGAGAGCCCGAACGGAAAGCAGGTGAAGCGCCAGATATCCCCCTGCCAAAGAAACTGTAATAGGTCCCTGGAGGACGCCGCAATGGGGACAGTAAGATGGGCGTCCTTCAGGTCGAGTTTGACCATCCTATCCCCCGGGAGGAGGAGATCCCGGAGGAGGTGGATGCCCTCCATCTTGAAGTGTCTGTAGCGGACGATGGAGTTGAGGGAGCGCAGGTTGATGACTGGGCGCATCTGACCCCCTTTCTTCTGTACGAGAAAGATGGAGCTGATCACGCCCTGATGGGAGGGGGTAGCTCGTTCTATGGCGTCTTTGTGGAATAGATCGGTTAGTTCTGAATCCACCAGGGGGCAGCCCTGAGACGGGTGGGAGGGCGGTCGCTGGGGAAGACCGGCCTGGAGGGGTGGGGCGACCAAGTCTATGTGGAACCCCAGAACCGTCTGTAGAACCCACGGGTCGGACGAGATCTCTAACCAACTTTGGAAAAAATACTGGAGTCTGCCCCCCACAGAAGGACCTAAAAAAAAATACTTGAGGGGTGGGACTTACCGTAGGACTTTCGTGAGAAGGGAGCGCCACGGGCGGGCCTCTGGACGGAAAGAACGAGGATGAGGAGGCGGCTCTGTAATCCTGATGTTGTCCCTGCCTCTGCGAGTAGGAGCCTCTGCCCGAGGTGCGGGCGTAGAAGGAGGAGCGGCCGGACAGACGGCCCCTTGTACTGCCGGCCCTGGTAGAGACCCGCCCCTGGAAGACGTGCCTCATGGATGATTGCGCCTTATCCAACCCGTGAAGGCTCCGACATAGCGGCCGAGCTCCTTGATGAAGGAGTCGCCGAAGAGGAGGCCCTGAGCCTCTTTGCCCGCTTCAGAGAGGGCTAGGTTGGAGAGCTTGGGGTCGATTTTAAATAGGATCGCCCTGCGTCTTTCAATAGAAAGGGCCAAATTGGCGTTGCCTGCGACACAAATGGCGTGTTGCGCCCAGCCTCACAATTCCTCCGGGTCTACCGGGGTCCCCGTAATTCTGGCTGATTCAGCCAATTCAAAAATCTTTGTTAATGGGCCAAAAACGTCAAGCAATTTGTCTTGACAGCCGCGGAGAGCGGCGTCCAGGCCTTTACGGGGGTTCCACCCTGATTTGGCCAGAAATTGGGACAACTTGGGATCGACCACCGGGGTATCGCAGACATTGTTGGGAACAATGGGTCTTGGGCATTCCGCCCTGAGTTTGTTCTGCGTCTCCTTGGTAAGAGACTGCCGGACCCAGCGCTCCAGGTAAGAGCCAACATGATCGAGAGGGGCCCATTCTGCGGAGCGTGGGTGGTGGAGGGTATTGGGGTCAAACAATAATTCCCCTGTGTGATCCACCAGCGCAGAGGGAACCCCAGGTGTAATAAGGTCAGAGGTGGATGAGGTGGTGGATACTGGGGCCGTACATAATTCTGCCGTCTCCTCGTCCGAGGAAGCGGAGTGATCCGAATAGGAATCGTAGTCGGGATCGGCCTCCGAATTGGAGGATTCAGTATGCGCCCTAGCGCACTTCCAAGAACGCGCCCGTTCAGCCCTGGGCGGAGGGGCTCTTTTGCGTGAGCATTGGGACCTGAGTAGCGTCAGAGGGACGGTCAGGTACGGGGTCAGCAAGAGCCCTAGATATGGACTGGGCAATACCGAAGGACATAGAGTCCATGGCCGCAGATATGGTGGCAGAAACTGACCTCTGTATATCCAGTGCCCGGTGGTCGTCCTGAGAGGTGGGGGCAGACACCTCAGGGGAGGATGGTGTGGATTGTGGGTTGGGGGAGGCCATAATAGAAGGGTTAATATAGCGAGGGGAAAAAACCCAATAAAGGAAAGTATATTCCTAAAGAATGTATGAATATATGAGGTCACACCTGCGCAACTGGGCTTGTAAAACGCTGGAAGAAGAAACTGCTAACAGGGAGGGATAAGATCGCAGAAAAGCTAATTGTAAGGTAGGAGGAAAGGGGTTAATCACCCAGAAGGCGAGAGGAACTGCTCCGGACCGGCAGGGGTTGGAGAAGATGGCCGCCGATAATCTCGCGAGATCGGGGCCTGAAGTAACAGAGGGCACCGAGATTTCGCGACCGTGCCGGCGGGAAGACGGAGCGAGAGAAGAGAAGAAAATGCCGAGGGCGTGGCGAAGAGGCGCAGCGCAGGTTGGAAGCGCTGAGAAAGACCACAGGAGGAAAGGGGAAGTGAAGGAGAGCGCAGAGGCGCGCCGTGCATACATGGGCAAGGTATAAGAATGCAGGGAAATAATGAAACAAACAGGGTGAGGAAGGCAAGCCTAAAAGTAGTAATGGAGATAAAGTAAGGATAGATAAGTCAAGACAAAAGCAAGGTCAAAACGGGCATATACCTATAGACACAAGTACAATGAGATATGTCAAAAGAAACAGTGAAATGGATACTTATCTTTGGTGGCAGCAGCAAAGAAAGAGGAAGAGTTATGGGATGGACTGCCTTTTATGGACTTGATAGGGGGTGTTACTGTTACCTTGGTTACTTAATTATGTAAATTTGTTTCTCTTTGCTGCTATTGGTGGACAGTAACGAAGGAGAAAGCAATAGGAGCTTCCATGTCTTATTAGATTGGCGGGGGTCAGACACCCAGCATCTCCGCCGATGATCAGCTGTGTAGGGAAGGTGCATGCGCCGCCTCCCTTCTCTTGTTGCTGTTATGTCTATGGCGAGCAGGAAGGGAGACGGCACACGCCCACTTTGCGCCTTCCCTTCATACAGCTCATCCGCGGGGGTGTTGGACCCCTGCCGATCTGATATTCACCTATCCTGAGTATAGATCATCAATATTAAAAGCCTGGAGAACTCCTTTAAGGTTGATCTGTCATCATTAGCTCTATCTAGCTTCTATAATGCAGAGATTTTAGGATTTGCTGCGGCAATCTTGTCAACCTATGCGGCCACTGCAGCCTGCGTTTGGCTGCAGTGCAGTAGTCACATATTGCTACACCACATCACTGGTTGCTGAGCAGAGGGCCATGGAAACGTCAGGGATTGGAGTGCCAGGGCATTCGTAGCACCTGCAGCCTTTGTTGCTGATACGCAGGTAATCCACAGCAAAATTCGCACCACTAAAAACTGATTTTTCTTTTTCTATTGAAATCAATGGAAAAAATAATCAACACATTCTGAGCTCTATCCATCTTAGAATTTGACATTCTGCTATAGTCCACTGCCAATTTCTGTGTGCAATTCTCTGCATAAAATACACAGTATAGCTGTGGGCTGTAACAAGTCGTTCCACAAAAATCAACCCTCACATAGCTATGTAGAAAGAAAAATAAAGTTATGAGTATTGGGATGTGGTAGTGCAAAAACATTTTCTTTCAACAAAAAAGGGGGGTTTTAATAACAGTAATAGATAAACAGACCTATATATTTGATATCGCTGTAATCATACTGAGTACTGACCCATACAATGACGAAAAACACGGTGGTATTCCTTTTTTTCCCCACCCGCCTCCAGAAAGAGTTAATCAGTAACTTATGTGTATTCCAGAATGGTGTCATTAAAAACTACAACTTGTCCTGCAAAAAAACAAAACAAGCCCTCTTATGACAGAAAGATAAAAATGTACCGGCTCTTGTAATGGGACAATGAAAAATAATTGCATGGTCACTAAGGATTTAGGTTCCTTAAAGGGGTTGTCTCACTTCAGCAAGCGACATTTATCATGTAGAGGAAGTTAATACAAGGCACTTACTAATATATTGTGATTGTCCATATTGCCTCCTTTGCTGGCTGGATTCATTTCTCCATCACATTATACACTGCTTGTTTCTATGGTTACAGACCACCCTGCAATCCATCAATGGTGACCGTGCTTGCACACTATAGGAAAAAGTGTTGGTCTCTCTGGTAGCCAGGACAGTGGGAGCGCACATAGGCTGGTGCTGTTTCCTATATTGTGCAAGCATGACCACTGCTGCTGGGTTACAAGGGGTTTGTAACCATGGAAACGAGCAGTGTATAATATAATGAAAAAATGAATCAAACCAGGAAAGGAGGCAATATGGATGATAACAATATATTAGTAAGTGCCTTGTATTAACTCCATCTACATAATACATCTACATAATAAATGCCATTTACTGAAGTGAGACATCCCCTTTAAGGCCCCTTGCAGACGAGTGTGTGTCACTCTGCAAGTCTGCAGCACAGCTCCCGACCTGACCTCCCAGCACTGACGGGTCACATAGCATTATATTGATTTATGATGCCATGTAACCCATAGAGGTCTGGAATGTACTGGATAACACTGACAGCATTTTCTCAGTGTCATCGAATACATTCCAGACCTCTAAGGGTTACATGGCATCATAAATCCAAATAATGCTATACTACCTCAGCGGTGCTGCGGTAACTTTATTTTTCCTATGTTCCATTCTGCGCTGTGGTCACATGACCATGTCCATACAGGTCTTTCTAATTTCCCATGATGTTATGTCTATGGACGTGTCAAAGCAGTAACAGGGGGTGGGAGAAGCTATAAACTAGCTGGGTGTTGTTATCACTGTAATCGTACTGACCCAGAGAATAAAGTTATCATGTTATTTATGTTTAAAAATGAACGCCGCAAAATTTATATCGTTAATAATTCATTGTCAGTATTGCTGTTTTTTTCCAATCTCCCCAAAATGGCACCATTAAAAACTACAACTTGTCCCACACAAAAAACAATCCCTTATATGGCTACACAGACGGAAAAATAAAAAATTAAAATTACCTCTTGGAAGGCGACAATGGAAAAAAAAAAAAAAAGCTTGGTCAATAAGGCCCAAAACAGGCTGGTCATTAAGGGGTTGAGGGGGGCATGGCCAGCACCTCGTGGAAGATGGCCGCTTGGTAGAGGAGCTCTGCATTTCCAGCCCTCTAAAGCAGGGATGCTCAACCTGCGGCCCTCCAGCTGTTGCAAAACTACAACTCCCACAATGCCCGGCTGTAAGATGATAGCTGTAGGCTGTCAGGGAATGATGGGAGTTGTAGTTTTGCAACAGCTGGAGGGCCGCAGGTTGATCATGCCTGCTCTAAAGCATCTTCAAAGCACGCCAGACCAGATCATTCTGCCCTATTTTCCACTGCTCAACCTCCCTACCAGTCATGATGACCAGGAAAAGGTCCAGCAGGCCGGGGATCCGCAGGTTACCGGAATTCTTTGCAGCGCCGGAAGCCAAGCCGCGCGTCCTCCTCCATGCGGACTAGTACAAGAGCCTCTAACCTTCCTCCAGCAGACAGCGTTTTAATCGCAGACACGGACGGCTCAGTAACAGACGGTGGGGGAGAGCGATCCTCCCTGAACAGCCCAGTGAGCGGAACGTTCAGCGGCAGCAGACCTTTGGATGATAGAGGAAGTCCCATCGCCTCTGCCGGTCATTCGCCAACAGCCGCCCTTAGTACGATCCCACAGGGTTCCCAGCAACCCCCTTTAGAAATGGGATCATGGGCGTAGCTATAGGGGGTGCAGAGGTAGCAGTTGCTACCGGGCCCGGGAGCCTGAGGGGGCCCAAAGACCCTTGTGCCGCATAAGAAGACACACAAGGCACTGAGGGAAGGGGGGCCCAAGCTGAACTCTTGCACCAGGGCCCATGAGCCGTTAGCTACGCCCCTGAATGGGATTCTTATTCCCTGTACCCCTGACCGGCTCTGAAGCCACAGATCCCCTAAAGGACTTTCCTTCTGATCAGGCAGCCTCAGAAACTGCCATTAAAGCCATGATGTCAGCTTTACACAGCTCACTCACCTCCCAACTGCAACGTGTAGCAACTACCATATCTGCTTCTATTGGGGAGATAGGTTCAAGAGTGGACCATATAGAAAACAAAATTGGAGAGCTCACCAGCTCTCACAATGAGCTAATTGACGTGCATTACACGTTAAAAGAAGAGGTGATGGCCCTAAAAGCAAAGCTTACTGATTTAGAAGACGGAAACCGGCGCAACAACCTCAAATTCAGAGGCATACCAGACTCAGTTTCGCCTTCTGAGCTGGTTGGCTATCTCCAGGAAATGTTTACAGCAATTCTCCCAGACTCGGACTCCAAGTCATTTGTTATAGACCAGGCGCACAGGCTTCCAAAGCCTAATCACATCCCTGATTCCTCACCTAAAGATGTTATAGCCCGTATTCACTTCTACCACGTCAAGGAAGCCCTTGTCCGTGAAACCAGGATCCATAGAGTCCTTCCTCATCCTTATCAGGAAATCCAGATTTACTCTGATCTTTCTCAGGCTACACTGCAAGCAAGGAAAGCGTTCTCCTATGTAACCGGCGCCCTTCACGAGGCTAAAATCCCCTATAGATGGGGCTTTCCTTTGAAACTTCTCATCAACAAAGACGGGACCACATTTTCTCTGAAATCGGTGGAAGAAGGAGAATCTCTTCTGCGGTCTTGGAAGCTTCTCAATGTACCCTCTGGACGACCCCCGAAGAAGAAGACACCATCAACTATTGCAAATGATTGGTCCTCAGTGGGAGACTGATGCGAGTCTAACGCATAGCTTTTAATATTCATATAGCGTCTCGAGGGCTGGAGCTCCGTTACGTACTGTAATGACCCCCATAAGTTCTATAGGTCACGGTATAGTAGTGTCCCTTTTTCTTGATTCTATACGATACATACCTTATGCTTTATACTCTGTTTACTGTTTGCTATCAGTTACTTTTACCTTGTGTTGGTTACTGCTCAAGCACCATATAAGTACGGGTATCGCAGGCTGCACTAATTTTTGTTTCCTAACCGCATACACCTACCAGATTCATGGCCCTTAAGATAATGTCGCTGAATGCACAGGGTCTCAACTCCCCTTATAAGAGAGCCTCGCTGTGGAGAGAAGCTACTACAGCTAACGCTGACATTCTCTGTATACAGGAGATACACTTTGCTCAATCAGATTGTCCCTCCTTTTCACGGCTAGGCTTCTCTACGATTTTCTTGTTTAATTCTCCTAAGAAAAAAGCTGGAGTGACGATAGTGGTTAAGGATTCCCTAAGTATGCAAACTGAGACAGTGTTAATTGACCCTGGGGGTAGGTACCTTGCTTTAGTGTGCACTGTGGAGTCTTCTCTTCTCACGTTAGTGAATATATATGCTCCTAACAAATCTCCCATCCGTTTTTTAAATAAAACGATGAAAAAGATTAGGAAAAAATGTGGAGATTTCAACTTTTTGACGCTTTTCGAGCAGAGTGCCTCCCCCAACGTTACACAAATGGTTACACACCAATTCTTTCTATGATACGTTTCGGTGTCTCAATGCTTGTTCTCGTTGAATACTCCTTCTATTCTTCCCACCATAGATCGTTTACTAGAATTGATCTTGCTCTAACAGACAGGAGTTTATTGTCGAGGGTCACATCTGCCCAGATAGGTGTGGCCTCCTGGTCGGATCACGCACCAATCTACTGCCACTTATCACTTTCCCAGACTTCGCAACCTCCCAGGAAATGGAGAAACAATGTTTATTTGCTCAAACATCCAACATATAGGTCGCAAACGGAGTCCCATCTAAATGAGTATTTTACGATTAATAACACTCCAGATATCAGCCCTTTTCTATTATGGCAGGCTCACAAAGCCACAGAGGTATTCTTTTACAACAAAGTTCCCAGTATAAGAAACTTAAAGAACAAAAACTTACTTCTCTGCTGTTAGACATAAGGGAAGTAGAAAACAAGCTGAAGGTAAATCCATCTCTGGATCTACATAGGTCATTAATGTCCTTAAGACATGAGGTCCATGCAGTGTTACAGAGCGATCATGACAGATCACTGACCGGATACCGACGAATATACTACAGTTCTTTCAACAAACCCAGCAGACTTATGGCAAGGAAGGTTAAACCTGTACTTCAAAGGACTAATATCCCCTATATCTTGGGCGCAGATGGCACAACTAAGCTATCTCACCCCACGGATATTGCCAATGCTTTTCAACAAAATTACTCTAAGCTATATAACCTAGCGGAGGACCTTCTAACCCCTCAACCAACTACAGAAGGGATTAATTCCTTTTTAAATGACATATCCTTCCCTACTTTGTTGGCAGACCAACACTCCAATATCTGAGACAAAGGTGAAGTCAGCGATTAAATCTCTTAGAGCTAACAAAGCTCCTGGCCCCGATTGGATATTCCAACGAGTATTATCAAGCTTTTTCTCCCTCCCTAACCCCTTATCTTACCTCTATGTTCAATGCTGTCCTGAACGGGGAGAACTTCCCACCAGAAATGCTACAAGCCGTAGTAGTCACGATACCGAAGCCAGGGACAACCCGGCTAACTTCCGCCCTATATCCTTGCTAAATGGCGACGTAAAACTATACGCCAAGCTGATTTCCCAAAGACTGCTTGAAGTTCTCCCCCACATAATCCATAATGACCAAGTTGGATTTACAAAAGGGAGACAAGCCCCTGATGGCACGAGGCGTATTTTGGGTCTACTGGGTAAAGTGGCTGGTCTTCGAATGCCTTCTGTGCTCCTCACTCTGGACGCAGAGGAGGCATTTGACCGTATCCACTGGGATTTTGCTTTCGCTACTCTTAATAAATTTGTCTTCAAAGACCCAATTCTTCAAGCGATTCAAGCCCTTTATTTCCAACCATCCGCACAGGTTTTAGTTAATGGCACCTTTTCTCTCCCGTTTAATATCACCAATGGCACGCACCAGGGATGCCCTCTCCCCCCATTTTGTTTTTAATGATAATGGAACCATTTGCAGAAAAAATTTGAATGTCGTTAGACATTAAAGGTATCCCAGCGGGCCAAAGGCAACATAAATTAGGTCTATTTACCGATGATGTCATTCTGATGTTGACGGACCCTTTGTCCTCCCCGAGAGTGGCTTATAATATTATACAACAATTTGGAGCAGTATCATACTATAAAATGAAAAACATTATATACAGGGTAGCAGCCTCTATCATGTGTTCTCTAAGAGATCATGGTGGAATGGGTGTGCCCAATCTCCGTCATTATCACACTGCTATTCTAATAAAACAGATGAGATACTGGACGATAGGAACCAATGCTGTGAGTTGGCCGTCAGTGGAAAGGGATATTAACGGGGGTAGAGATACTAGCTCTTTGGTATGGGTCCTTGCACTGGACACTAAATTTCCCCTCCCCAGCGCCTTACCGCTCAAGGCATCAGCACAAAGCTGGTAAACTATTCTACACGCCTCCCAAACCTATGTGACAAGGAAAGAGATATTAGGTCTATCTACATCCTATCTACATCCTTATGGAAAACTAGGGGAATTCGCACTATTAGGGATTTTTATGAGGGAGAGGAAATTAGACCCTTTTCCCAAATGCAAGCTTTATTTGCTATTCCTCCCATAAAACAATATGATTATATGAGAATCTCTCATGCGCTGCGTTCAGTTCCCCAGACTTCGATACAGCTACCAGTTCCCCTGTATGATTGCCTTTTCCATCCAAAAGGTGACTTACTGGTTCCTACTAGGTCTCTGTATCGACTGATATCCCACAGGGCTCTCTTTCAAAAGAGGTCTCATATGATTAATTGGGAAAAAGACCTCCTAAAATCTTACACAGACAAAGAGTGGCAAACAGCCATTTCCTATACTCTCAAAGCCACTGCCTCCTCCAATCTCCATGAATGTTACCTTAAACTTCTCACTAGATGGTACTATACCCCGGCTAGACTCCATCACTTTTTTCCAAACTTAGAAAACAAGTGCTGGAGATGTAAGGGGTCTCCCGCAAACTTACTACACATATTCTGGTCATGTTCCATAATACAGCCCTATTGGACTAGAATAGAAGAGATGATTCAGGGTGTAACTATAGCAACACTATCACTCAAACCTGAATTGGCTCTTCTCTCTTTGGGCATAGACAAAATTCCATTCAGATTTAGAAAAATAGTATGTCATGTTCTAATGACTGCCAAACTGCTTATAGCGAAAAATTCTGTGCCCCTCCAGTAGAGGGTGTTTCAGACCTACCCACTGCATTTACGAAAAAATAACGGCTCAATACAAGGGATTGTCCACCTCGTTTTAGAAATCCTGGTCCAGGTGGTTAGAACGTTTTCCCATGCCTTCCATACAGACCTTTTAACCTAGTTCTGCATACTTTATACTGCCCTTATGTCAACTTACTGACATAGTATGGCCTCTATTATTCTGTTCCTTATGAATATAGGCGCTTTTGCTCAATGTTGTTTTATTGTTGATATCTGATAAACATGTTTCTAAGCTTGTAAAGCTGACAGTCTCCCTTTTCCATGGAAACATATACATTGGCACCAGGTTGGCAGGTGCCGTGGTGCTTTATGGACAATCGTCACCATATAAGTAATATGTTTTCTTCTTGATCTGCACTGTATATGGCTTGTCTTTGGTGGCTGCGTCCACCTATTGTCATCTGTTATGCACAAACAAAAACTTTCAATAAAAATTAAATGTTAAAAAAAAAATTTATGGGTTGAGGATGGATTAAATTTAGGTTCAATATTTGTGTTGTGTGATTGGTGCGAATCTGTTCGGTGCTAGCCTTGGTCCATATGAGTTTGCACGGCCTGGATGGCTACCTCATGGCCTGCTGAGCTGATTATCTTGGTGTCTGTGCCTGATTGGTGGACTGCCTTTGCATCTATGCCTGCTTAGCTGAATGCCTTTGGGCCTGCCATTGAGTCTATGTCTGCTTGGTCTGTGCCTGTCTGGCTGACCGCCTTTGTGTCTGTGCCTGTCTGGCTCAAACAAAACAATAGCTGATCTTAGGGAGACCAGCTACAGAAAACACCGAAGCCTCATTTAAGAGTCAACACGGGAAACCAAGGTGCAACGCTCCCTGGGAAACAGTAATATGCAAAATAACCATGGAGCCCCAGTTATAGGGATACCCCTTTGCTCGGTTTTCCTTCGAGGGATATCTGGCTTTCACTGTGTTGAAGAGAAGACCCATAACTGGGGCTCCGTGGTAATTTTGCATATTACTGTGCCTGTCTGGCTGACTGCCTTTACCTTTTATTAGACTTGGGTTCCCTCTACTTCCTTTGGGTCTTCTTAGTATACAGTGCTTTTCAAGTGTTGTCCCCCCGAGGTGTGTTTTATATTTCTGCTATTCGGTCTCTCTATGGTGCTATCATGGGTGAACGGAAAAATGATAATTACTTACTGGTAAATAGTGTTGATCGTGAATATTCTAATCGCGAATATCGGCACTTCGAGAATTCGCAAAAATCTAGAATATAGTGCTATATATTCGTAATCACGAATATTCTAGTTGGTTTTCTTTTCATCAGTACTACTGCTTCTTGCTTGTGAGCCAATGAGAAGGCTGCAATATCTTTGTCAGAGCTTAGCAACATCCCTAGCAACCAATAGGAAAGTTGCCTACCCCTTTACTATATAAGAACCTCCCCAGCAGCCATTTTCTGCTGTTTTTTGCAGTTCTGAGAGAGACCGCAGTGTCATTGCTGTGCTCTCTGCTTTGCAGACTCATCTGGATCCTTATTTAATTACATTAGATAGTTAGCTCATATATATAATACAGATAGTTAGTGGGAGATAGTCAGTGTAGATTAGAGGTTCCAGTGCAGGGTGTTAGGTAGTGTGATAGGAATTACTATGCTGTGATACGGATTAGTATCTCTGTTAGACACAGTGATGTCACAACAATACTTAGTGCACCAATCAGTAATATCTACTCAGACCTGATAAAATGTGAAGTTGCACATATTGCACAAAAAAAAAAAATGTGCATCATTAGTGCCGATTTGCGCAATCGTGAAAATAATTACTGGAGATTGGGAATTCTAGAATTCGAGAATTTATTGCAAGTATTATGCGAATATCGCGAAAATGAATATTGCAATATTGCCTATACCGCTCATCACTACTGGTAATTTGATTTTGTAAGGCTCCAGCTGATCTAGTCTAGAATAAACACTGAAGGAGGAAGTGGGTAGAGATGGCCCGAACTATTCGCCGGCGAACAGTTCCCGGCGAACATAGCTTGTTCAAGCAGTCCGTCCATACTTTATTATTGAGCAAACATTGACCCTGTACCTCACAGTCAGCAGACACATTCCAGCCAATCAGCATACCTTCCCTCCCAGACCCCCCCACCTCCTATCTAAACGCAAGGACAGCATCTATCTTAGATTCATTGTGAAGCTGCAGTAATAGTAATTGTAAATCGCAATGCGATTAATATAACCTGTATTATTCGCATTGCAATTACAACTTAGATCTGAGTTCCTAACGGTTGTATTGCTAGAATATAACGAAGATAACGAATATAGCACTATATTCTCCGTTATATTCTAGCAATACAACAACCATTAGGAACTCAGATCTAAGTTGAATTCTCAATGTGATTTAATATAATCTGCATTAATCGCATTGCGAATTCAACTTAGAGCTGAGTTCCTAATGGTTGTTGTGTTGCTAGAATATACGTTATATTCTAGCAATACAACTATTAGGAACTCAGCTCTAAGTTGTAATCGCAATGCGAATAATACTTACAATTATTAATCACTTTGCGAATCCATTTGATGCCTCTATTTGATTGTATATGACGGTTGACTATGACTACCACCACCGTTCTGCTGCCTCCAAAGCAAGATATCTGAACCCCCCAGGGGCCATTTGGGCGTTTTTGATAGAAAACGCATAAAAAACGCATCTGCGTTTTTATAATTTTTTCATTTTTTAGTTTATTTTTTTGTGTATTTTGCCACATTTGGTTGCATATTTACATTTGGTATAGGCAAAATTTGCCTGTCTATTGAAGTCTATGGCGGTTCACACTGTTCGCATGTTCGCGAACATTTGCGGAAGTTCACGTTCGCGAACGGAAAATTTTATGTTCGCGACATCACTAGAAGTGGGTGCTACCTTTTTTAATTGCTCTGAGGCTTCCTCTCAAAATGGGGGTGCGGATCCATCTCTCACCATTGTGCTGTCATGGGTTCAGAAAAATCAAATTACCAGTATGTGTAATTATAATTTTTTTTAGAACGTTACAAAACTTTTAGAATTTTAGAAGAAATTTTAAACAATGCTTAAAAAATTCCAAAACCACTTTTTAAGAACCAATTCACTTATGAAGTGAGGGGCTTATATAACAGAAACCACAATTTAGAAACAACACTACTCAAGTTATTCAAAACTAATTTTAAAAACTTTGTTAATCCAATTAGTATTCTAAAATAACAGAAAAGTATGCACTATAAAAATAGATGCAAGCATAACATATGGACTAAGCCCTCACTATTGATAAAAACTGAGACACTGGGTCAATACATTTTGATCAAAATACATCTAAGCCCACCCACCGGCGACAAGGTGGTCTCAGTTCAGGCGGGTTCCTATGCTAACCTATTCATGCTGTGGCGCATTTTTCAGGAGCACAGTTCCCGCACATATGGTGTGCTGCCCCTTGTTACCTCCATGTGCATCAGCAACCGGTGGGAGGAGAGACACACACACCTATATGTACCACCTTAATCAAGGTCACCTGTTAGATAGGTGGGGCAAATGTGCACTTGAATATCACTCCCAGTATAGGCGCGTATTCACACATGAAGGTGCCACTCCTTCAAGACAAATCAAACAAATTACAGAAAAAACTATATATAAACCATCCTGCACAATATGGTATTAAATGTGCAGATGTATATGGCTACATTTACAAAATAACAGAAAATAATGCACTATAAAATTTAGTATTCTACAAGAATTACAGAAAAATGTTGGTGAAATTTCAAATTTTAACTTTTTTCATATTTTTCATTTTAATCCATTTTTTTCCTGTAACACAACAAGGGTTAACAGCAAAACAAACTTCAATATTGATTACTCTGATTCAGCAGATGTGTTTTGATAAAAATATATTGGCTAAGAGTCTCAGATTTTATCATATCAGAATGAGGGCTTAGTTCATATAGAGTGCTTGCATCTATTGTGTTAGTGCATTATTTTCTTTGATTTTATAAATGTAGCCATGCACATCTGCATATTAATTATTATATTGTACAGGATGTTTTGTATCTTTTTCTGTGATTTTTGATTAGTCTTGAAGTAGTGGCACCTGTGAATGTGCTTTTATTTTGGGAGTAGCATTTTTGTGCACTTTTGCCCCACCTATCTAATAGGCGACCTTAACCTGTTGGGGACACATGATGTACCGGTACGTTATGTGTACTACCGATCACTGCTGCTCAGCCGGCAGTGATCGGAACAAGGTACCTGCTGAAATCATTCAGCAGATACCTTGTTACAATGCCTAGGGGGGTCCTGTGACCCCCTCGTTTCGGTGATCGCTGCAACCTCAGGTCAATTCAGACCTGCGGTTTGCAGCGCTTTCGGTAGTCTTTAATCGACGCGGTCTGTGTGGGAGGTGCGGGCGAGTGGAATAAAAGAGTGCCACATTTCTGACACTTTGCTGACATCTGCACCAGCACAGATGTCAGCAGTTTATAGCAGTTTACCCCTTCTATGCCGTTGTCCGTATGGACCGCTGTATGGAAGGTGTTAACAGGGAGGGAGATTCCTTCCTCTCTCATCGGGGGCTACTGTGCCCTTGCAGCCCCCAATTCTTGATGGGATCACAGAGGGCGGGGGCCCCCCTCCCTCTCCGTCACCTGCTGCTTTGTTCTGGCAGTGGGTAATGGTCACCATGGCAACAGGACGCCGGCTTGCCATGGTAATGGTAAGTCTCATCTGACTTCTGCTAAAGGCTTTGTAAAGTAAACAATACAGTACAGTACACTATATAGTGTACTGTACTGTATTATACAGACATCAGACCCACCGGATCTTCAAGAACCAAGTGGGTCTGAGTAAAATTTTTACAAAGTGGAAAAAAAAGTTAAAATAAAAAAACACATCACTGAATAAAAATAAAAAGAATAAAATACACTACACATATTAGGTATCGCCGCGTCCGTTAAAACCTGCTCTATAAAAATATCACATGACCTAACCCCTCAAGTAAATACCGTAAAAAAAAATTAAATAAAAACAATGTTAAAAAAAACATTTTTGTCACCTCACATCACAAAAACTGTAATAGCAAGCGATCAAACAGTTAGGCCTCTTTCACACGGGCATCACGTTTGACGCCCGGACCAGAGGCGGGTGCGTCGCGGGAAAATGCGCGATTTTTCTGCACGAGTGCAAAGCGTTTTAATGGGTTTTGCACGCGCGTGCGAAAAATCGGCATGTTTGGTACCCAGACCCGAAGCCGAACTTTATCACTGAAGTCCGATTTCGGGATGAGTATTCTGTATATTTTATCATTTTCCCTTATAACATAGTTATAAAGGAAAATAATAGCATTCTCAATAGAGAATGCAAAGTAAAAAAGGCAATAGAGGGTTAAAAAAAATAAAAAATAAACTCACCTCTTCCATTTGATCACGTAGCTGCCGGTGTTCTGTATTCAGCTGGGCAGGGGGTGAAGGACCTTCAGTGACGTCACTGGGTCACACGGTCCAATCACCTGCTTCCATGATGACGTCACTGAAGGTCCTTCACCCCCTTCCCGGCTGAACACAGAACAGGAGACCGGTAACCGGCAGCTACGCGATCAAATGGAGGGAGTGAGTTAGTTTTTTTTATTATTTTTAACCCTCTACTGCCCTTTTTACTTCGCATTCTCTATTGAGAATGCTATTATTTTCCTTTATAACTATGTTATAAGGGAAAATAATAAAGATCGCGTCCCCATCCCGATCGTCTCCTAGCAACCATGCGGGAAAATTGCACCGCATCCGCACTTGCTTGCAGATGCTTGCGATTTTCCTGCAGCCCCATTCACTTCTATGGGGCCTGCGTTGCGTGAAAAACGCAGAATATAGAGCATGCTGCGATTTTCACGCAACGCAAAAGTGATGCGGGAAAATCACCGCTCATGTACACAGCCCCATTGAAGTGAATGGGTCCGGATTCAGTGCGGGTGCAATGCGTTCACCTCACGCATTGCACCCGCGCGGAAATCACGCCCGTGTGAAAGGGGCCTTATATGCACCCAAAAATAGTGCCAATCAAACCGTCATCTCTTCCCGCAAAAAATTATACCCCTCATGATATTATTGTGTAAAACCTAAATAAATAAATATAAAGTATACATATTAGGTATCTCCGCGTCCGTAACAACCTGCTCTATAAAAATAACACATGACCTAACCCCTCAGGTGAACACAGCAAAAAAAATATATATAAATACTTTGTCAAAAGCCATTTTTGTCACCTTACATCATAAAAAGTGTAATAGCAAGAGACCAAAATGTCATATGAACCCCAAGATGCCAGTGCCAATAAAACTGTCATCTCATCCCGCAAAAAATGAGCCCCTACATAAGTCAGTCGCCCAAAAAATAAAATAAAAAAATATGGCTTTCAGAATGTGGAGACACTAAAAAATCATTTTTAAAAAAGGCTTTGTTATGAAAAACTTAAATAAAACCCCCCAAAAAGTAGTCATATTTGGTATTGTCGCGTCCGTAACAATCTGCTCTATAGAAATAGCACACGATCTAACCTGTCAGATCAACAATGTAAATAACAAATAATAAAAACGGTCCCAGATATTTTTTTGCAAATTTTCCATTTTAATCCATTTTTCCAGTAACAAAGCAAGGGTTAACAGCCAAACAAAACTTAATATTAAAGCTCAATTTTTATTGCCCTGATTCTTGCCTGGTTACTTAAATATAAAAAATAAATAAAAATGGAAAATGTTCCCAAAAAAAAATCGAAATTCTGAAATTTTATCTCCATTTGCCATTAACTCTTGTGGAACACCTAAAGGGTTAACGACATTTGTAAAATCAGTTTTGAATACCTTGAGGGGTGTCGTTTCTGGGTGGTTTCTATTATGTAATCCTGACAAAGTGACCACAGACCTGAACTGGTCGCTAAAAAGTGGGTTTTTGAAAATGTCTCAGAATGGCCTGGATAAATAAAAGCATTTTAAAGTTATTCACACATAAAGTGACACTGGTCATATTTTCAAAAAATGGCCTGGTCCTTAGGGTGAAAATGAGCCATGTCCATAAGGGGTTAATTAGGTGGTACATATAGGTGTGTATGCTCCTCCTCTCACTGGTTGCTGGATGCACACAGAGGTAACTAGGAGCCGCACACTCTATGTGCAGGGTCTGCTCTCCTGAATATAGATGCCCAACAGCATAGGTATGTTTAGCGTAGGACCTGCCTGACACCACCTTGGCACTGGTAGGCGGGCACAGATGTGTTTTGACCAAAATATATTGGCTGAGAATCTCAGATTTTATCATATCACAATGAGGGTTTAGTCCACATATTATGTTTGCATCTAGTGTTAGTGCATTATTTTCAGTGATTTTTCTTTTATAAATGTAACCATGCACATCCGCATATTCATTATTATATTGTAAGATCCTCACCTGCTTTACACTCCAGGGGAACCAAGAGGGGTCCTCGTGGAGTTGCGGGACAGGTTATGCGTGTCTCTGATGCACCAGCTCTGACCCCTTTGCGAACCAGTGCGGGGATGCGTTCGCGAGGACCGTCGGAGTCCCGGGGACAGAGTGGCCAGGCAAGTGACAAGACGGCGCGGCCAGGGTTGTCTCCGGTGTCTCCTGCGACTTCCATTTCCGCATCTGGGTCCACACGCTCGCATACTCGCGCTGAGTCGATCATGCGTCCGTGCGTACGCACGAGGGCAGGTTCGCAAAGGGATACACGGTCACGAGTACGCGCTTCTTATGCGCTTCGCCGACCAGTGGCGCATAATATACTGACTCACAAGAGCAAAGTAGATTAGGGAGCCAGCCATGGGTTAATCAACTTGTGATTGCCTTAGGCCATGTACTCACATGCAGGGCAATTTGTTCACCTATGGAAGTGGACACTTGGCACCCTGGGATTGGTCAGCAGGCTTTTAAAAGGAGGTCTCTCAGGGTGATCAGTGCCCACTGTTATTTTCCCTCAACCAGGTATAGGTCACAACTGCTAGTGACTAAAGACTGCCAGGAACTTTGTCCTTTGCAGCGGACCCAAGATCTGGAGTGACTCGACTGCCAAGTGCACAGCATCATTCAGCACTGGTTGGGACTATTCCTGGAATCTCCTTGCCTGGTTTTTGTTATTATTTCTGGTTACCAGCAAGTGTTTCTGGACGTTTATGTTTCTGGTGAATAAACACCTTTTTGCTTTCATCACTGATCTGTTTGTTGGTGCCTTGCATTACATATATTGTGTAGGATGTTTTGTATTTTTTTTTCAGTGAACTGTGATTTAGCAGTTTACAGAAACACCCTATATATGGTCATAAATTGCTGTATGGGCACACTGGAGGGATCATAAGGGAAGGAACACTATATGGCTTTTGGACGGCAGATTTTGCAGGAATGGTTTTCATGTGCCATGTAGCCAGGGCTGGGACAAGGTCCACCACCAACAGAGGCTGAGCTTTCCAAGTGCGCCCCCCCCCCCACTTCACTTCAGGGCAGACTCATCTCACGATCTATCCCTTCCGGGGCCTGGGCTGGGTCGTGACGCAGTGCTGTGCTGCTGCCCGCGCTGCTCCTGGTCTCCAAATTGCGCACTTGTGACCTGACTGAGTACTGACTGAGTACAGCGCGTCAGGTCAAAGTGAACGCTGTACGCAGCCAGTCAGGCAAGCGACTGAGCAGAGACCAGAGCAGCGGAGCAGCCGAGCCAGGAGGCGGAGCGGGGAGGGAGCACATAAGTCAGTGCCAAGTGCTCACTACTCCTCCATCCTCCAGCGCGGCCGGCAGCCCGGCAGGCGCGCCAGCAGCAGCGACTTGGTCCAGTGGCATGTATGGAGTCTGCAAGAAGCATAAGCCTCTAGGGAAATCAACTGTAATTGGTTTGCTGTAATGCTCTGCGAGGGTGCTTTAATGCTCTGCAATGGGGGTGGGGTTGTTGTAATGCTCTGCAAGGGGTGGGGGTTGCTGTATTGCTCTGCAAGACCCCCAATATACTGCGTAGATAGCCCCCATATACTGCTCAGACCTCAATATACTACGCAGACAGCCCCCATATACTACGCAGACCCCATATACTGCATAGATAGCCCCACATATACCCTATATAATTACAGCACCCCTTGCAGAGCATTACAGCAACACCCCTTGCAGAGCATTACAGCAACCCCAACCCCCTTGCAGAGCATTAGAGCAACCCCCTTGCAGAGCATTAGAGCAACCCCAACTCCCCTTGCAGAGCATTAGAGCAACCCCCAACCCCCATGCAGAGCATTAGAGCAACCCCAACCCCCTTGCAGAGCATTAGAGCAACCCCCAACCCCCTTGCAGAGCATTACAGCATCCCCCTTGCAGAGCAATACAGCATCCCCCTTGCAGAGCAATACAGCAACCCCCTTGCAGATCATTAAAGCAACCCCACCCCCTTGCAGAGCATTACAGCAACCCCCACCACCCCTTGCAGAGCATTAAAGCAACCCCCACCCCCTGCAGAGCATTACAGCAAACCAATTACAGTTGATTTCCCCAGAGGCTTATGCTTCTTGCAGACTCCAGACTATCTCTATAGGCCCCCTGCAGAGTTTACTAACACCCACATACACCCACCAAGAGAAAACCTCACCTGCTACTGGCTCCACTCATAAACCCAGGAAATCAACTGTGCTTCTTGCAGACTCCAGACTGGCTCCGCCTACTGGAGTCTGGTCACATGAGCATGACATCATCGAAGGTCCTTTAGCTGGCTAGGAAATAGCATCTACAGTCAGTGCAGCGCCGGGGGTGAGTGGGGATGCTAGTGCTGTTGGGTCAGGGGGTTCGGGTGTCACCCGGTGCGGCCCGCACACCTCGCAATGCCACTGACATGGTCAGTGGCCTGCCTGCCGCCCAGAGGCTGGGGAGCTGGCCTGCGCCCTGACGCTGGAGCGCCCTGAGGCTGGAGCCTCCCCAGCCTCTGTGTCGGCCCGGCCCTGCATGTAGCATTTGCAGAGACCCTGAGATAACCCTATGGTAGAAACCACCAAAAAGAATGACCCAATTTTGCAAACTACACCTCAAAGAATTTATTGAGGGGAGTAGTGAGTGTTTTGACCTCACAGGCATTTCATAGCATGTAGGCCTCATGCAAACGAACATACTTTCATTCTGTGTCCGTTCCATTTTTTTGTGGACCATATACAGAACCATTCATTTCCGTTCTGCAAAATACGGAATACACACGGACGTCATTCGTATTTTTTGTGGACCATAAAATAATTATGGTCGTGTGCATGAGGCCTTAGAAACACATGGCTGTAAAAATGATAAAATCATTTTTGTTCCAATATGTTGCTTTAGCCCCAGATTCTTAATTTTCACAAGATGTCACTGAAAAAAACGAACCCCACAATTTGTTACCAATTTTCTCCTGAATACAGAAACACCCCATATGTGTTCATAAACTGCTGTATGGGCACACTGCAGGGTTCAGGAGAGAAATAGCACAATGTGCATTTGAGACCTAGTCTGGTGATTTATACAGCATTGGCTGATAACTGCAGAGGCTCTAAGCTTAAATAAAAAAAAAAAAAAAAAAGGAACTACTTGAGAAGTGAGCCCATCTTAGAATCCACGTCAAATGATGCAAAGGGATAATTAGCAAATTTTCCACAGATATGCCATTTCAGCGCCTATCATATGCCAGTGTTAAAAGCAAGCACACTTATTATAAGGGCTCATGTACACGACTGTTGCCATGTTTTCAATCTGCAAGTTGCTGGCCATGTGTGTTACACATTTTGTGGAACCATACATCCTGCTTCTGTAGAACTGTTCTAGCCTTGTCCGCAAAAAAGACTAGGACACATTCTATTTTTTTTTAGACAAACAAAAATCCTGGAGTGTTTTTTTTTTATTCACTTAGAATTTTAATGTACCTAGAAAGAAAAAAAAAAATAGGTTTGCAAACCGACTTAAAGCTACTGTGCACCACTGTGTCTTCATACTTCTACTGTGTGTGGATGGATAGATAGATTATAGATAGATAGAATATGGAGATATACAAGAAGAGGGGACAGATGGCGGAGAGTGATGCCTGAAAATGACTACAGGATCATGCCACACAGGTTTATGGTCCGAAACCATGGAATCGCATAGGTTTGCATGGGAGCTGTAGACACAAATCAAGATTTAAATAGCAGCTGTCACCATGATCAAGCCCATGAAACCAGCCATATTACCTGGTATGGTCGATCATGGCCCTTTATTGCTGTAATCTGATGTACAGTTGCAGCAAAATCTTTACTTTTAGGGCTCATTACCGTATTTATGTGTCCCTATCTGTTCCGCCATTTTAACTGAACGAATGTAGACCCATTCATTTCCCCACAAAAATTGGCATGTCTATCATAGTGATGAGCAGGAGGTGCCATATTCGATTTTGCGATATTTTGCGAATATTCTATTGAATATTCGTCAATATATTCGTCGAAATCGAATATTTGTCATTCTTCTATATATTGCGAATGTTACGCGAATTTATATTCGCATTGCGAATTAAACTTAGAGCTGAGTTCCTAATGGTTGTATTGCTACAACATAACGAAGAAAATGAAGATGACGAATCTTACGAATTCACGAATATAGCACTATATTCTCAATCGTTATATTCTAGCAATACAACAACCATTAGGAACTCAACTCTAAGTTTAAATCGCGAAGCGAACATATACTCGCATTGCACATTCAACTTAGATCTGAGTTCCTAATGGCTGTATTGCTAGAATATAACGAAGATTGACAATATAGTGCTATATTCGTGATATTCTCAATCTTCGTTATATTCTAGCAATACAACCATTAGGAACCCAGCTCTAAGTTGAATTCGCAATGCGAGTAATACAGGTTATATTAATCGCATTGCGCATTCAACTTAGAGCTGCGTTCCTAATGGTTGTATTGCTAGAATATAACGAAGATTGAGAATATCACGAATATAGCACTATATTGTCAATCTTTGTTATATTCTAGCAATACAACAACCCTTAGGAACTCAGCTCTTAGTTTTATTCGTGAAGCGAACATATACTCGCATTGCGCATTCAACTTAGAGGTAAGTTCCTTATGGTTGTATTGCTAGAATATAACGAAGATGACAAATATCACGAATTCACGAATATAGCACCATATTCTCAATCTTCGTTATATTCTAGCAAGCCAACCATTAGGAACTCAGCTCTAAGTTGAATGCGCAATGCGAGTATATGTTCGCTTCGCGAACTAAACTTAGAGCTGAGTTCCTAATGGTTGTTGCTAGAATATAACGAAGATTGAGAATATAGTGCTATATTCGTGAATTTGTGATATTCGTCATCTTCGTTATATTCTAGCAATACAACCATTAAGAACCCAGCTCTAAGATTAATTCGCAATGCGAGTAATTCAGGTTATATTAATCGCATTGCGATTACAACTTAGTCAAATTTGTGAGATCCTGATTCTCACATCCGACAGTATATTTTAGCATGGAGGCGTTCCCATGCACACGGGAAGTTGGCAGAAGCGGCAACGGGCATTGACTGGAGCAGGCAGGGAGCCAGGAATCCTCCGGACAGGTAAGAACAGCTTTTGGGAAGTAGGAAGACAACCAGAGAGCAACAAGGATTAACAACTTAAAAAAAATAAACAAATATTCGAAATAGCGAATATATAGCGCTATATTCGCAATATTTGCGAATTAGCAAAGTACTGATATTCTCAAAAAAATTTGTTATTCGAATATTCGCGCTTAACACTAGTCTATCATAGGGCTGTCCGTGTGCGTTCTGCAAAATGCGGAACGTACTCCGCTGGTATACATGTTTTGCGGACCCGCAATTTGCAGACTGCAAAACACACATGGTTGTCTGAATGAGCCCTTACGCAAATTAGGTGCTTCAGAGACTTAATTTGCACATGTGCAGTTGATCTAGGGAGGCTCTCCCCGCTAAGATCTGCATTGCACAACAAATGACCGAGGTCTGATCCGGAAGAGAAGATGCTCGGCTTTGCTGATCTGGAAGCAAAGGCAAGGGTTTTCTCATCTGAGAGGAGACTGATATCATTGGTGCTTGAGCCATGCAGATTGTAGCAGGGAGAGCTCTCCCTGCTCTGAGATCTGCACTGCGCAAACACTAGGGATGTCCGTGCCCTCAGACTGTCATCGGCGCTTGTGCAGTACAGATTTCAGCAGGGAGAGTCTCAAATTAACTGGGCATGCGCTGATAAAGTCTTGCGAGCGACAGATCTCAGGGCTAGGCATCTGGACAGTGAGGATGTCTATACCTGTCAATCAGGTTATGTGGGTGGCCATGGGGTAGAGGAGGAGGTGAAGCAGTGTTCCAAGGGCCTAGGCCAGCGCATCGGTGCTCTGATCACTTCATTTACATGAGAATACAAGTTAAAAAAATTCTGCAACAGTGCATCATATTGCAGCAATTAAAGGCTTATTTAAGGTGGTATGCTTGGTTTAATAGGGTTGATTATAGTGCCAGACACACTTTAACCCCATAACGACGAGCGCAGTACATGTACGGCGCAAGATCCGTGGGGCTCTGGGGAGCAATCGCTGGGGAATCGAGGCACCATGGCTGCTCTTACAAGCAGGCAGCCATGCCGGGTAAGGGCAGCATGGTGCTGCACCGTCCCCCTGCAGCTCTAAGCGCTGCGATTGGCCGGTCAATGAAGACCGGCACATCACAGCGCAGGAAGCTGCCACAGGCATCAGGGCGGGTCAGGGGGAGGTGGCTGGTGCTGAACTGGTCAGCATCGGTCTCTTCCGAGGTGAGGCAGGGGACACCAGTGTTTGGGATACCCTGCCAGTGCTGCGATTGGCTGGAGCAACGCTACAGCTGCACAGGAAAGGGCAGAACTTCCATTCTAGTGTGTCTGGTGACTGCATGCAGAGAGGTTTTGTGCTCTTTTGTGCTGCTGTTGGCTCGCTGGGACTTGTGGTGCACACCACTGCGATTTTAACCCTTTTCTGATCAAAGAAGAAAAAAAAGAACAACAGAAATTGCTGCACTGATTTTTTTTTTCATTTGCAGCTGTTCCAGATCCCTAAACCACCCTCTGTCCCTGTCCCTCCCCTGTCTCCCTCTGTCCTTTTTTTTTTTTACGGAAGCCAGTAGGTCTGTGCGTTTTTTTGGTCTTTTTTTTAAAAAAAATTTCCAGCTCTGCACCACTTTTTCTGCATGCGAGCTGTTACCGCCAAGTGCTGTTCAGTGCATACCTGCCTGATCAGCACCTGGGGATTATTCTTTGCGCTTTTTTTTTCTTCACATCTGTTCACATTTTTTTTTTGCCAATTTTTCCTTTTTTTGGCTAAAAAAGAAGAAATAGTAGTTAGGCGCTATATAAATATATATAGAGTTCCATATTTATATATATATATAAAAAAAAAAACAATGGCAGCACCGACAGCAATATATGTGGGTTCACGTCCAATGAGAATAGGCACTTACCCACAATATAAAAAGAAAAAACAGAGAAAGGCTCTACTGTTGAGCCGAAACGTTGCTTTTTACCATATGGGCGAATAATACCTTCTTCCTTTTTTGGATATCTGGAGTGCTGTCCGTTTTTTCTTTGTATGTATGTGCATATATATATATATATATATTTATAAGAGAGAGAGATATGTTACATTTTTAGCCACTGTTCACTGTAGTGAATTTTTATACTACAGTTTTTGAACTCACGCACGATCTGTGTGTGTGTGTGCGTGCTGCAGAGCAACGATGAGTAGTATGCTCATTTTTGAGCTTTTCATTTTTTTTACATTTTTTTGTGAAAGAAGAACTGCAGTTAGTGGTAGTTAGATATATATAGATAAATTTCAGTTAGTGTCAGGTTAGATTTTTGCACGAACGCACGATCTGCGTGCATGCATTTTGCAGAGCACTGTAGTGAATTTCTATACTACAGTTATTGCACGTACGCACAATCTGTGTGCGTGCTGCAGAGCACCGATCAGTTGTGTGCTCATTTTCTACAGCACTATTTTATAGTTTTTTCTTTTTTTTACATATTTTTTGTGAAAAAAGACCTGCAGTTAGTGGTAGTTAGTTAGGGGGGGGAGCCCCCCCCACCCGTGGCACATTATCCCCCCCATGTCACATTTCTCCCCCTCCATGGCACAGACTACAGACATTTGATTTGTCCCCCCTCGCATCGTGTCACCCGTGACCCCCCCCCCCCATTAATGTTGTGTAATAATTATAAACAATATGCGATCTGCGCTCATCACCTACCGCCTACCCTGCGGGAGTCGACAGTCCGTCTGGGCTGGCCTGGGCTGGCTGTGTGAGTCACAGTCACCAACAGCTGCTCCTGTCCCTGCTGCTGCCTGCCGCGGAGCAACTCGCCAGTCACACACCCCCTGAGTGCCCCCGTATTGCCTTGCTGCTGCTCTGTGAGTGAGGACCGGGGCTGCATGGCACATACAGGCTGGGGTGGGTGGCGCAGCTAGCCGCAAGTGATTTAAAAAAAATTCATTTTTCCGCTCCCCCCCCCTCTTCTCTGCGCCCTAAGGCAGCCGCTTGGTCTGCCTTATTATAGAACCGGCCCTGTATATATATACAGTATATAGATATATATATATATATTTCAGTTAGTGTCAGTTTAGAATTTTGCATAAACGCACCATCTGCGTACGTGCATTTTGCAACCACTGAGCACCGATCAATAGTGTCCTTTACTGATTGTGTCTGCTCAGTTTGCACTACAAGTTGTTTTTTTTTGTGCAGAAAACTTTTTTTTGTTACAAATTTTTTTTCTTATAAATTTCTAATTTATTACAAGCCCCTTCAAGTGGGAAAACACAACATACACATGCCTCCCACTAAATAAAGGCTTACACATTTCACACGTCACACCCCATCCGAACGAGTATACTCAGCTGAAGAGGCATAGGCCATGCTTGCCTCCGATACGGAGTCTGCCAGTGAGGAAGAAGAGAAGGCCACTTTCCTCTTATCCTCTACCCCTTATGATCATACTCTAAAAGGCGCCCCAGGGTAGCAGCAGAGGCAGCCCCCCAGAGTGAACCCTTATGGACCCCACCCCTGACAATTATCAGCCCCAAATTCCAGAGTTTGTGGGCAACTCAGGAGGAAATCAGATAGATTGTGCAGACTTCACAGAAACTGATTTTTTCAAAATCTTCTTCTCTGAAGATTTTGTGAATGTAATGGTGACCCAAACCAATTTATATGCCCAACAATTCATCGATCAGAACCCTACATCGGCATACGATAGACCCCTAGGTTGGACCCCAGTGAGTGCAGGAGAGATGATGAAGTTTTGGGGACTCGTGCTGCATATGGGCGTTGTAAAGAAGCCAGACGTTAGACAATATTGGAGTTCGGACATTTTCTACCAGACTCCAATTTATAGTAACACCATGACCCGGAAGCGATTTCAGTCAATTAGGAAATTCCTACACTACGACAATGAACAGTGCCCACCCCAAAACGACCCAACATTTGACCGTCTGTTCAAAGTTAAGCCTGTCATCGACCACTTTAACACCAAGTTTGCTGAGGTGTACAACCCTGATAAAAATGTCAGTGTAGATGAGTCCCTATTACTCTTCAAAGGTAGGATTAGATTCCGCCAGTACCTGCCTAGAAAACAGGCAAGGTATGGAATAAAGTTATACAAACTTTGTGAGAGCAGCTCCGGGTACATACACAAGTTCTGCATTTACGAAGGGAAAGATTCCCGGATAGAACCCCCAGAATGCCCCCCCCCCCCATCCTAGGAGTTAGTGGGAAGATCGCGTGGGACTTCCTGCACCCACTGGTAGATAAGGGTTAACACCTCTATGTGGATAACTATTATGCCAGCATACCCCTATTCAGGTCCCTAACTGCCAGAGGTACTGTGGCTTGCGGCACAGTGCGTAAAAATCTGAGAGGCCTCCCTAGTTCCCTGGTAGGGCAACCACTGAGAATGGGTGAATGTAACATAGTAACATAGTACATAAGGCCAAAAAAAGACATCTGTCCATTCATCCTGCTAGTTGATCCAGAGGAAGGCAAAAAAAAACAAAAACAAAACTGTGAGGTAGAAACCAATTTTCCCCACTTAAGGCCTCATGCACACGACAGTATTTTGCGGACCGTATACTGGCCGTTTTTTCAGTTCAGTATACTGACAGTTTTTGCTGAACAATCTATTGAAAATTTTAAGACCAGCCCAATTTTTATTATGGAATTACTGTATACTGTATATGCCATACGGAAAAACAGAACGGAACAACGAAACGGAGACTATAAACGGAACCACGGATCCGTAATAAACGGACCGCAAAACACTGAAAAAGCCATACGGTCGTGTGCAAGACGCCTAAGAGGAATAAAAAATTCCTTCCCGACTCCAATCAGGCAATCAGAATAACTCCCTGGATCAACGACCCCTCTCTAGTAGCTGTAGCCTGTAATATTATTACACTCCAGAAATAAATCCAGTCCCCTCTTGAATTCCTTTATTGTACTCACCATCACCACCTCCTCAGGCAGAGAGTTCCATAGTCTCACTGCTCTTACAGTGAAGAATCCTTTTCTATGTTTGTGTACAAACCTTCTTTCCTCCAGACGCAGAGGATGTCCCCTTGTCACAGTCACAGTCCTGGGGATAAATAGATGATGGGACAGATCTCTGTACTGACCCCTGATATATTTATACATAGTTATTAGATCTCCCCTCAGTCGTCTTTTTTCTAAAGTGAATAACCCTAATTTTGATAACCTTTCAGCGTACTGTAGATCCCTCATTCCAGTTATTACTTTAGTTGCCCTCCTCTGAACCCTCTCTAGCTCTGCTATGTCTGCCTTGTTCACAGGAGCCCAGAACTGTACACAGTACTCCATGTGTGGTCTGACTAGTGATTTGTAAAGTGGTAGGACTATGTTCTCATCACAGGCGTCTATGCCCTTTTGATGCAACCCATTATCTTATTGGCCTTGGCAGTAGCTGCCTGACACTGGTTTTTGCAGCTTAATTTGCTGTTTATTAAAATTCCTAGATCCTTTTCCATGTCAGTGTTACCGAGTGTTTTACCATTTAGTATGTACGGGTGACTTGCATTATTCCTTCCCATGTGCATAACTTTACATTTGTCAGTGTTAAACCTCATCTGCCATTTCTCTGCCCAAGCCTCCAATCTATCCAGATCCCTCTGTAGCAGAAAACTGTCCTCTTCAGTGTTAATTAATTTAACCACTTTAGTGTCATCTGCAAAAATAGATATTTTACTGTGCAAGCCTTCTACAAGATCATTAATAAATATATTGAAAAGAATAGGGCCCAGTACTGACCCATGAGGTACCCCACTAGTGACAGTGTAGGGCTCTCCTCCATGAGAACATGATGGTGGTTAAGTACAAGGACAAGAAGAACTTCCTTGTACTGACCACCATTCACACTAACGCCAGCTCCCCTGCCCCTGTACGTGGTACCACTAACACTGTCCCCAAACCAGTTTGTATCCTGGAGTACAACAGGCACATGGGAGGGTGGATCTTTCAGAAGAAGCTCTACAGTGCCACACGAAAAACAAAAGTGTGCTACAAAAAGCTGTCCGTACACATTGTACTGTCAGATGGCAATGGGCAATGCGTACGTGCTATTTCAATCTGCAGGCCGCAGAGGAACTTTCCTTCACTTCCAAGAGGTGGTTATAAAGGCCCTAATTTTTTAAACCCAGGCTGGGGAGGGTCCCAGTACTTCAGGAAGTCATGGTGCCCGTGTCGTACCTGGGCTAGGAATGAGCAAATTGACTTTGGATGAAACACCCGAAGTCGATTTGTATAAAACTTTGTTTGAATACGGTAAGGAGCGAGTTATACTTCGTAATAACTTCAGAAATTGATTTATACTGTAAAAAAACAATTTCCCAAACTCGGGTTCGCTTCCAAGTGGTACCTTGGAGCCGAACCCGAGTTCAGGAAATGTTTTTTTTTTTTCCTAACCAGGGCAACATTTTCCAGGTCAAGTCCTCCAGACAGCAAGGAAGGAAAGGACCCCAAAAAGATGCAGGGTGTATTCCAAAAGGGGGATAAGGAAAGCCACAATTTACCACTGCAACACCTGCCCCGAAAAACCTGGCCTGTGCATGCAGGACTGTTTCAGAATCTACCACTCATCCATGGAGTATTCATTTCATCCTAATTTCATTTTAAGATCTGCTTCTAAACATCTACGCCTTCTAATGTCCCAAAAAAATAAAATGTCATGAAGTAGACATATAGGGAATATAAAGTAATAAAAATTTTGGGACGTATTACTATGTATTATAGAAGTAGAGAAATTAAAATTTGGAAATTTGCACATTTTTCCAAAATTTAAAAAAATTATTTTATTTTTTTATAAATAAAAATGAAATATTTTGACTCAATTTTACTACTGTCATAAAGTACAATATGTGATGAGAAAACAATCTCAGAATGGCCTGCATAAGTAAAAGCGTTTTAAAGTTATCACCACATAAAGTGACACTGGTCAGATTTGCTAAAAAATGGCCTGGTCCTTAAAGGGGTTTTCCCATCTTAGACAATATGGCATATTGCTAGGATATGCCCCCATTGTCTGATAGGTGTGGGTTCCAGTGTTCTACAGACCACCCTAGCCTTCTACAGACCACATGTACACATGGGACAATATTATATTTCTTGTTCTTATCTAAAATATAAAAAGAGTCTCTTAACCTCTTAAGGACCCTTCCATTTTTCACCTTAAAGGGGTATTCCCATCTCAGACAATGGGGGCATATCACTAAGATATGACCCCATTCTCTGATAGGTGCAGGACCCACAGCTGGGACCCACACCTACAATGAGAACGAAGCGGGAAATGAACGGAGGATGGACTGCGCATGAGCAGCCGCCCTCCATTCATTTCTACGGGGCCGCCGAAAATAGCTGAGCGCTGGCTCGGCTTTTTCTGTCTGCCCCATAGAAGTGAATAGGAGCATGGGCTGCGCATGGGCGATGTGCTCCTATTCACTTCTATGGGAGCAGCGCCTGGTGGTGGACGGACCCTGGGAAATCCGGGGTCCTCCAGCCACAGCTCTCCCGACTTCGTTCTCGTTGTAGGTGCGGGTCCCAGCGGTGGGACCCGCACCTATCAGACAATAGGGGCATATCTTAGTGATTTTAGAAGAGAGCAAGAAATATAATATTGTCCCATACATGTACATGCGGCCTGTAGCAGGCTAGGGTCACATCTACATTTCCGGTTTCCTGCCGTGTCTTGGGGTACGACCACATCGGTCAGGTTTCTTGATGCAGTTTTGGAAGCCAAAATCAGGAGTGGATCATAAAATTAGAGAAAGTATTGAGGACAGATAAGACTTCTCCTCTTTATGATCCACTCCTGATTTTAGCCTTCAGGAAACCGCACTGTGTGGTTGTGTCCTTAGGACTGCAGTGCTGGATCAGAGTCTGACAGCCCCATTCCTGGGGTTCATCATTTCAGTGGGAAAAATAATGCTGCACTCTGTGGTCCTTTCTCCAGTCTGGAATCTGTGACAGTAATGCCTAATGGTGCCTCTCATGCAGAATTGCAGATATAAGGCCTTGACACTCAGTTCACACTTTAGCGTTTTTACGCGCATAAAAACGCACAACTGTACAGTACCCATGCATTCCTATGGGCCTGGTTCACACTTGCGCGTTTTTATGCGCGTTCGGACGCGCGTAAAACGACCGGCGCTAAGCAAGTATGTTTGCGTTTTTGGCCCGTTTAACGTGCGTCCCCATAAACAGAGTTTAATAGGGACGCGCGTTAAACGCGCGATTCCTATTTTGTGCAGCGCGATTTAATTCGCGCGTTAAAAAAGCACAAATTAAACGCGCTGCACGAACGCCCAGGTCTGAACCCAGTGTTAGGCTGGGAACACACCTAGGCGTTTTTGGATCAGGGTTTTTTTTGAGCGTTTTTTCCGCGGAAAACGCGTGTTTTTTTCGGCGTTTTGTATTTTTGCAACGCGCGTATTTGGGGCGTTTTTTTGATTGACAGCTTACAGTTTGCAGAAAAAAAGAATCCCCACCCAGCAAAGGTGGGTGGAGATTCTGCCTTTCTGCTGGGTTTTACTACAAAAACGCGCGATCATATGCACGTTTTTGAAGTGGAAAACGCGCATATTTTCTTATATGCGCGTTCCCATGCCTTTCAATGGGTGCAACGCTGGGCAAACGCCCCAAGAAGCTCATGCATAGCGTTTGCGTTATGGCGTTTTTCAGCGCGTTCAAACGCGCTGTAAAACGCTCAAGTGTGAACCACGTCCATTGGAATACATGGGTTTTCACTTGTTCTGCGTTTTTCAGCGCGTTTGAATGCGCTGTAAAACGCTTAGGTGTGTTCCCAGGGTTATAGTGTGTTGTGTAGGTCCTCAGAAATGGAGCTCCAGAAAATAAACCGTTTTTCCTTTCACGGTGGATTACTTAGCATAATAACTTAATAAATCAATTTCTACTGTAAAAAAACATTTCCCGAACTCAGTTCGGTTCACCTTGGAACTAAACCCGAGTAAGGGAAAAAAATGTTTTACAGTAGAAATTGATTTATTAAGTTATGTGAAGTCTCGCGAGACTTCGCGAAGTAATAACTCGGCTCATAGGAGCCAATACATTCTAATACTGTATGGAGCACTTACTCCGTACAGTATTCAAACGAAGTATTAGGCGAATCGACTTCGGATGTTTCATCCGAAGTCGATCCGCTCATCCCTGGTTGGTTTCCGTCAGCGCTCGGCTGCGCCACTTCGGGAGTTTCCGGAATCGCTCGGCTCTCACTCTCAGCTAGCTGCATAATGGCAGCTCCTGGGAGCCTCGGCGTGTGAAGGCAGGGAAAGAACAGAGGAGCAGGGGAAAGGCCATGCACCAGGACTGGCGAGAGTGGCACAGAGCGGTAAGACGTGGCTAAGCTGGCACTGGGCTGCACAGCTCCGTATGCGGGCTGGGCATTAGAGGTTACGGTTACTAAGCTCAAAGTTCCAGGGGAGAGTAGAAGGCGAGAGACGGCAACTAGTGGAGGAGCTCGGTGCCAGCTCAGCCCGGGCCTGCACACACGTGCGCCTCAGGCACTGCGGGGACCGGAGCCGAGCTTTGTCTCTGGGCGCCCGATATGTTCCGAGGGGCAACTTACAGTCGGGCTGAGGCCAGGAATGTGGGCGCACTACGTCACATGTACGTATTCACAGGGCGCAGGCAATTGTGCGGTACCGGAGAGGGCCAGCAACTCCCTGTGTAGACTGGTGAGCCGCCTGGGCCATGCTGGGCTCCTCATCAGTAAGCCTGTGCCCAAGCCAAGAAGCTGGATACATAGCATGTGTGTGTATGTATGTATATATATATACATACATACATGCATGCACACTAAAGGTATATATATATATACATACATACATGCATGCACACTAAAGGTATATATATACATACATACATACATACCTACACACTAAAGGTATATACATACATACATACATATGCACACTAAAGGTATATATATACACACACAATAAAGGTATATATATACACACACACATACATACATACATGCATACTAAAGGTATATATATACACATACATACACACTAAAGGTATATACATACACACACTAAAGGTATATATATACATACACACATGCATGCACACTAAAGGTAATATATATACATACATACCTACACACTAAAGGTATATACATACATGCACACACTAAAGGTATATATATACACATACATACACTGACACACTAAAGGTATATACATACATACACACTAAACATACATACATACACACTAAAGGTATATATATACATACATACATGCACACTAAAGGTATATATATACATACACATACTACATACACATGCATACACACTACATATACATAGGTATATATACATACACACATACATACATGCACACTAAAGGTATATATACACACACACATACATACATGCACACTAAAGGTATATATATACATACATGCATGCACACTAAAGGTATATATATACATACATGCATACACACTAAAGGTATATATATACATACATGCATGCACACTAAAGGTATATATATACATACATACCTACACACTAAAGGTATATATATACATACACACTAAAGGTATATATATACACATACATACACACTAAAGGTATATACATACATACACACTAAAGGTATATATATACATACACACATGCATGCACACTAAAGGTATATATATACATACATACATGCATACTAAAGGTATATATACACACACACATACATACATACACACTAAAGGTATATATACACACACATACATACATACACACTAAAGGTATATATACACACACATACATACATACACACTAAAGGTATATATACACACTACATACATACATACACACTAAAGGTATATATATACACACATACATACACACTAAAGGTATATATACACACACATACATACATACACACTAAAGGTATATATACACACACACATACATACATACACACTAAAGGTATATATACACACACATACATACATGCACACTAAAGGTATATATACACACACATACATACATGCACACTAAAGGTATATATATACATACACACATACATACATACACACTAAAGGTATATATATATATACATACACACATGCATGCACACTAAAGGTATATATATATACATACATACATGCACACTAAAGGTATATATACATACACACATACATACACACTAAAGGTATATACATACATACGCACACTAAAGGTATATATCATACATACATACACACTAAAGGTATATATACACACACATATACATACATACATACATACATGCACACTAAAGGTATATATACACACACATACATACATGCACACTAAAGGTATATATCACACATACATACATACACACTAAAGGTATATACATACATACACACTAAAGGTATATATATACACACACATACATGCCACACTAAAGGTATATATACACATACATGCATGCACACACTAAAGGTATATATATACATACATACATACACACTAAAGGTATATATACACATACATACATACACACTAAAGGTATATATACATACACACATACATACATGCACACTAAAGGTATATATACACACACATACATACATGCACACTAAAGGTATATATACACATACATACATACACACTAAAGGTATATATACACACACACATACATACATACACACTAAAGGTATATATACACACACATACATACATACACACTAAAGGTATATATACACACACACACATACATACATGCACACTAAAGGTATATATACACACACATACATACATACACACTAAAGGTATATATACACACACATACATACATGCACACTAAAGGTATATATATACACATACATACATACACACTAAAGGTATATATACACACACACACACACATACATACACACTAAAGGTATATATACACACACACATACATACACACACACTAAAGGTATATATACACACACACATACATACATGCACACTAAAGGTATATATACACACACACATACATACATGCACACTAAAGGTATATATATACATACATACACACTATATATACATACATACACACTAAAGGTATATATACACACACTACATACATACATACACACTAAAGGTATATATACACACACACATACATACATGCACACTAAAGGTATATATACACACACATACATACATACACACTAAAGGTATATATACACACACACATACATACATGCACACTAAAGGTATATACACACACACATACATACATGCACACTAAAGGTATATATATACACACACACACACACATACATACACACTAAAGGTATATATACACACACACATACATACACACTAAAGGTATATATACACACACACATACATACATACTAAAGGTATATATACACACACACACATACATACATACACACTAAAGGTATATATACACACACACACATACATACATGCACACTAAAGGTATATATACACACACACACACATACATACATGCACACTAAAGTGTTTATATATAAATATATACACAGTACACACCAAAGGTGTCTGTATATATATATAATATATATATACAGACAAACTAAAGGGGATATATATATATACACACACACACACACACACACACACAGGTCTTGCCAACCCCTTGAAGTGGTTGTGCCCTTCATTTTTCAGACACACGGCATGTGAACGTGTCATTGTGTTCCACAGAAGAGGCACAAGTCTTGCCATTGGAGTATTAGGCCTTGTACACATGTCCGTTGTTCACTGAACATGTGCCCATTAATTTTTAAGTGTCTGTTCACACATTAGTATTTTTTTACTGAACTAAGTAGTGACATGCACTACTTTGGTTGGTGATGTGGACCACAGAGGCCCATTGAAGTCTATGGGTCAGTGAAAAGTCACTACTACAGCACATAGGGCGCCCGTGTTTGGTCCATTTTTCACTCATAGGAGATGCTGTGGAATTAATTTTCAGCTTAGCATGGTCCATGTAATACGATGACACGCGTGCCAAGCACGATCCTTCACAGACGTCTTCGGGGATGAAACATGGGCGGATTTCTCCACGGACATGGAAATGTGGAGGCGACCATACTTTTGTGCTCCGGGGTTTGGCTTCCATATACTGACGGTGCCATAGAAAGATGTTTCGGCAGCGTGATGCAGAATAGGAAGAAGGTTGTGTAGGTACATGTAGTGCACACATAAGGGGCCGCTTTCACACAGCTCGAACGGGTGCATTTTAGGGTCTGTAGTACCCAGGCTTGAAGATCTTTTGCTAAACTGGATTTGGGGTCCTTCTCGTGTGCAAGTTTCAGCCCTGAACCATGGACAGTATACAGCTCGCTTGGCCTTTCACACGCCCAGATGTAAACTGGAGTTTGATGTTGATGTGTGAGGGTCCGACTCCTGTATGGAGGGAATGCTGCTCTCTTCACAGCTCACCAAGTGCAGCGCCCTACATACGGTGACGTCACTGGCCTAGGAAGCGGCTGATCGTTTGCAGACTGGCGACCTGACACTGATGACCTGTCCTGATCATAGGCCATCAGTATCGAGTTCATGGATAGCTAATGGTGTTACCATGAACGCCCCCCGCTGCACAAGAGACACAATCCCACCATAAACATTTCTCAGGTGATTGGTTATTTGGGGCAATGATCGGGAACGTGTGTTTTTCCGCTCCCGCTCCTTATATTTTCCTGTGTGAACAGGGATTTATGTTTTCCCAGAGACATTTAGCAGACGTTTTCTTTGTGGCTTCTGTGGACCGCTGTGCAGGGTTGTCCTCGATGATGTTACATTTGGCACAACATATAGGTCCACAATTGGGAGGGGGGGGGCGTCTGTTGATGGCACGCTGTTATAGGGGATCTGTGGAGGGGTCTGTGGATGGCGCACTGTTATAGGGGATCTGTGGAGGGGTCTGTGCATGGCGCACTGTTATAGAGGATCTGTGGAGGACACTGTTATGGAGGGTACTCCACCAAAAAAAAAAAAAAAAAAAGGACTCCTCCTTATGGTTATGGGACACGACTGCTGATATTGGTGGAGTACGCTCTTCTCCCGGGCAGTGTGCACCTCAGCGAGTGCTGGTTCCTTCACATTCATACTGTTATGGAGGGGTCTGTGGATGGCGCACTGTTATGGAGGGGTCTGTGGATGGCGCACTGTTATGGAGGGGTCTGTGGATGGCGCACTGTTATGGAGGGGTCTGTGGATGGCGCACTGTTATGGAGGGGTCTGTGGATGGTGCACTGTTATGGAGGGGTCTGTGGATGGCGCACTGTTATGGAGGGGTCTGTGGATGGCGCACTGTTATGGAGGGGTCTGTGGATGAGGCACTGTTATGGAGGGGTCTGTGGATGGCGCACTGTTATGGAGGGGTCTGTGGATGAGGCACTGTTATGGATGGGTCTGTGGATGAGGCACTGTTATGGAGGGGTCTGTGGATGGCGCACTGTTATGGAGGGGTCTGTGGATGGCGCACTGTTATGGAGGGGTCTGTGGATGGCGCACTGTTATGGAGGGTCTGTGGATGAGCGCACTGTTATGGAGGGGTCTGTGGATGGCGCACTGTTATGGAGGGGTCTGTGGATGAGCGCACTGTTATGGAGGGGTCTGTGGATGAGCGCACTGTTATGGAGGGGTCTGTGGATGACGCACTGTTATGGAGGGGTCTGTGGATGAGGCACTGTTATGGAGGGGTCTGTGGATGACGCACTGTTATGGAGGGGTCTGTGGATGGCGCACTGTTATGGAGGGGTCTGTGGATGAGGCACTGTTATGGAGGGGTCTGTGGATGACGCACTGTTATGGAGGGGTCTGTGGATGAGCGCACTGTTATGGAGGGGTCTGTGGATGACGCACTGTTATGGAGGGTCTGTGGATGGCGCACTGTTATGGAGGGGTCTGTGGATGGCGCACTGTTATGGAGGGGTCTGTGGATGAGCGCACTGTTATGGAGGGGTCTGTGGATGACGCACTGTTATGGAGGGGTCTGTGGATGGCGCACTGTTATGGAGGGGTCTGTGGAGGACGCACTGTTATGGAGGGGATCTGCGGATGACGCACTGTTATGGAGGGGATCTGTGGATGACGCACTGTTATGGAGGGGTCTGTGGATGAGGCACTATTATGGAGGGGTCTGTGGATGAGGCACTGTTATGGTGGGGTCTGTGGATGAGGCACTGTTATGGAGGGGTCTGTGGATGAGGCACTGTTATGGAGGGGTCTGTGGATGAGGCACTGTTATGGAGGGGTCTGTGGATGACGCACTGTTATGGAGGGGTCTGTGGATGAGCCACTGTTATGGAGGGGTCTGTGGATGGCGCACTGTTATGGAGGGGTCTGTGGATGGCGCACTGTTATGGAGGGGTCTGTGGAGGATGCACTGTTATGGAGGGGTCTGTGGAGGATGCACTGTTATGGAGGGGTCTGTGGATGGGGCACTGTTATGGAGGGGTCTGTGGATGGGGCACTGTTATGGAGGGGTCTGTGGCTGGGGCACTGTTATGGGAGGGGTCTGTGGATGGGGCACTGTTATGGAGGGGTCTGTGGATGACGCACTGTTATGGAGGGGTCTGTAGATGGCGCACTGTTATGGAGGGGTCTATGTATGGGGAGATCTGTGGATGACGCACTGTTATGGAGGGGTCTGTGGATGACGCACTGTTATGGAGGGGTCTGTGGATGGCGCACTGTTATGGAGGGGTCTGTGGATGAGCGCACTGTTATGGAGGGGTCTGTGGATGGCGCACTGTTATGGAGGGGTCTGTGGATGGCGCACTGTTATGGAGGGGTCTGTGGATGAGGCACTGTTATGGAGGGGTCTGTGGATGGCGCACTGTTATGGAGGGGTCTGTGGATGGCGCACTGTTATGGAGGGGTCTGTGGATGGCGCACTGTTATGGAGGGGTCTGTGGATGAGCGCACTGTTATGGAGGGGTCTGTGGATGAGCGCACTGTTATGGAGGGGTCTGTGGATGGCGCACTGTTATGGAGGGGTCTGTGGATGAGCGCACTGTTATGGAGGGGTCTGTGGATGAGGCACTGTTATGGAGGGGTCTGTGGATGGCGCACTGTTATGGAGGGGTCTGTGGATGGCGCACTGTTATGGAGGGGTCTGTGGATGAGCGCACTGTTATGGAGGGGTCTGTGGATGAGGCACTGTTATGGAGGGGTCTGTGGATGAGGCACTGTTATGGAGGGGTCTGTGGATGAGGCACTGTTATGGAGGGGTCTGTGGATGAGGCACTGTTATGGAGGGGTCTGTGGATGACGCACTGTTATGGAGGGGTCTGTGGATGGACGCACTGTTATGGAGGGGTCTGTGGATGGCGCACTGTTATGGAGGGGTCTGTGGATGGCGCACTGTTATGGAGGGGTCTGTGGATGGCACACTGTTATGGAGGGGTCTGTGGATGAGGCACTGTTATGGAGGGGTCTGTGGATGGCACACTGTTATGGAGGGGTCTGTGGAGGACGCACTGTTATGGAGGGGTCTGTGGATGGCACACTGTTATGGAGGGGTCTGTGGATGGCGCACTGTTATGGAGGGGTCTGTGGATGGCACACTGTTATGGAGGGGTCTGTGGATGGCGCACTGTTATGGAGGGGTCTGTGGATGGCGCACTGTTATGGAGGGGTCTGTGGATGGCACACTGTTATGGGGTGGATCAGTGGAGGACACTTTTAGGGTCAAATCACAAGTCCGCAACTGGGTCTGGATCCATTCCGCAACTTTGCAGGAACAGGTGCGGACCTGTTCATTTTCAATTGGTCCGGAACGTATGCGGATAGCACACTATGTGCTGTCCGCATCCGCATTTCCGGATCTGCAATTCCGTTCCCCAAAAAAATAGAACGTGTCCTAAAGGCACTTTCTATTATAGTGCCGGCTATGGAGCAGTGCGGTCTGCGAAATGCGGAACGCACATTGCCGGGTCCGTGTTTTGCGCATCCGCAATTTACGTGTGAATGGACCCTTATGGGGGGGATCCGTGGAGGACACTGTTGTGGGGGGGATCTGTGGAGGACACTGTTGTGGGGGGATCTGTGGAGGACTGTGTTATGGGGGGGGATCTGTGAAGGACTGTGTTATGGGGGGGATCTGTGGAGGACTGTGTTATGGAGGGGATCTGTGGAGGACTGTGTTATGGGGGGTCTGTGGAGGACTGTGTTATGGGAGGGATCTGTGGAGGACTGTTATGGGAGGGATCTGTGGAGGACTGTTATGGGAGGGATCTGTGGAGGACTGTTATGGGAGGGATCTGTGGAGGACTGTTATGGGAGGGATCTGTGGAGGACTGTTATGGGAGGGATCTGTGGAGGACTGTTATAGGAGGATCTGTGAGAGGAACTGTTATGGGAGGGATCTGTGGACGACTGTTATGGGAGGGATCTGTGGAGGACTGTTATGGGAGGGATCTGTGGAGGACTGTTATGGGAGGGATCTGTGGAGGACTGTTATGGGAGGGATCTGTGGAGGACAGTGTTATGGGGGGGATCTGTGGAGGACAATGTTATATGGTAGATTTTTTTTCTATTTTGCAAGTGCTTAATCCCTTCCAGACGAAGGCATTTTTCACCTTTCTGACCAGACCTAAGGGTACTTTAACACTTGCGTTGGTGCGGATCCGTCTGTTTCTTTGCACAGACGGATCCGCACCTATAATGTAAACGTTTGTATCCGTTCAGAATGGATCCGTTTGCATTAGGTTTAAAGAAAAATGACAAAGTCCAAAACGGATCCGTTTTGAATTACATTGAAAGTCAATGGGGAACGGATCCGTTTTCAAATGCACCATATTGTGTCATTGAAAATGGATACGTCCCCATTGACTAAGGCCTCTTTCACACTTGCGTTGTTAGGATCCGGCGTGCACTTCCGTCGCCGGAAATGCCCGCCGGATCCGTAACAACACAAGTGACCTGAAAGCATTTGAAGACTGATCAGGATCCTGATCAGTCTTCGAAATGCTTTCAGGTTACTATGGCAGCCAGGACGCTATTAAAGTCCTGGTTGCCATAGTAGGAGCGGGAGCGGGGAGCGGTATGCTACAGTCCGTGCGGCTCGGGCGCTCCAGAATGACGTCAGAACGCCCCATGCGCATGGATCACGTGATCCATGCGCATGGGCGCCCTGATGTCAGTCTGGAGCGCCCTGGGAGCCGCACGGATGGTAAGTATACTGCTCCCCCGCTCCCCACTACACTTTACCACGGCAACCGGGACCTTAGCGTCCTGGCTGCCATGGTAACCATTGAGAAAAAGCTAAACGTCGGATCCGGCGATGCGCCGAAACAACGTTTAGCTTAATTCCGGATTAATGCTATTCAATGGGCATTAATTCCGGATCCGGCATTCGGTTTTGTCAACATCCAAAAAACGTTCACGTACTGAACGGAAGACATCCTGATGCATCCTGAACGGATTGCTCTCCATTCAGAATGCATTAGGATAATCCTGATCAGTATCTTTCCGTCCTAGAGCCCCGAGGACGGAAAGCAAAAACGCAGATGTGAAAGGGGCCTAACATTGTAAAAAAAAAAAACTGATCCGTTAGGCTCCGCCTCTTCAGACGGACACCAAAATGCTGCATGCTGCGTTTTGGTGTCTGCCTCCAAAACAGAATAGAGGCGGAACGGAGCCGAACTGATGCATTCTGAGCGGATCCTTATCCATTCAGAATGCATTGGGGCTTAACTGATCCGTTTTGGACCGTTTGTATAGAGCCCTGAAACGCATCTCACAAACGGAATCCAAAACGTTAGTGTGAAAGTTGCCTAATTTACTAATTTGACACGTGTCCCTTTATGTGGTAATGGCTCTGGAACGCTCTTACTTATCCAAGCCATTCTTAGACTGTTTCTTCAGCACACATTGTACTTCATTAGTAAAAATCCAGGGCACACTCAAACATTATACATGAAGTCAATAGTATTTTTTTATTTTTTTATTTCTTCCTATAAATAAAAGATTTTATACAAAATAAACCCATACATAATATTGTGTGCCCTTGATTTTTGTTACTATTGAGGTGGTTGAAGAACCCTTGTAGTGGCACCTCGCTATTACATGTCGAGGAGTGCTGGTAATTTCTTCCGCTACATCACGCTTCATGTCAGTGGTAAATTTGAGTCTACATCCACTTACAGAAAATTTGGAAAAATTCACTATTTTCCAAATTTGAATTTCTCTACTTTTAAGACACAGTGATGCCACATAAAATAGTTATTAACATTCACCATTCACGTTTTATTATTTAGGATATTAAAAGACTTAGGCCTTTTTCACACGAGCGTGACGGATTGGCTCCGGATGCGTTCAGTTAAACTCGCACCATTTTGCAAGTTCAGTCAGTTTTGTCTGCGATTGTGTTCAGTTGTTCAGTTTTTTTTTCGCGCGGGTGCAGTGCGTTTTGATGCGTTTTTTATGTGTGTGATAAAAAAACTGAAGGTTTACAAACAACATCTCTTAGCAACCATCAGTGAAAAACGCATTGCATCCGCACTTGCTTCCGGATGCAATGCATTTTTCACTGAAGCCTCATTCACTTCTATGGGGCCAGGGCTGCGTAAAAAACGCAGAATATAGAACATACGCAGAACTGATGTGTGAAAAAAACCGCTCATGTACACACACCCATTGAAATGAATGGGTCAGGATTCAGTGCGGGTAGTATGCGTTTACGTCACGCATTGCACCCGCGCGGAAAACTCGCTCGTGTGAAAGAGGCCTTAAAATTTTAGAAGCAATTTTTAAAATTCTCAAGAAAATGTCAGGACCAGTTAAATTTTTAAGTGACTTTGAGGGGCTCCCTTAAATAATAGAAACCACTAATAAATGACCCCTAAAATTATTCAAAACTGATTTTAGAAACTTTGTTGACCCTTTAGGTCAGGGATGTCCATCCTGCTGCCCTCCAGCTGTTGCAGAACCACAACTTTCATCATGCACAGACAGTCTACAGCTATTAGGGCATGCTGGGAGTTGTAGTTTTGCAGCAGTTGGAGGGCTGCAGGTTAGACATCCCTGTTTTAGGTGCTCCACTGGAATTATAGGGATTCTGTCACCTCTGATAACACAAATTTAGCTTTTAAACCAGCCATGCTCCACAGATTACCTTGAATCAGATTTGCTTTTCTGTAATGAAATCCGTCCAGTAGTTTTGCAGAAAAACGACTTTTATAAATATGCTAATTAATCCTGAAGGTGCCCAGAGGGGCTTTATCTTCTACTTTGGGTGCCCAGTAACGCCCCCCTGCAGTGCCCAAAACCGACTCATTACTCAATAAAAAAAAGCCTTCCTCCAGAATCCCTAACCGCCCACAGCGTCTCATCCCTCTCCTCCCCCTCCCTGACGGCAAGCGATTTCTCCTGCAGACGCAGTACCCACTGAGGGCTGCGCCAGTGCAATGTGCTGGCGACTGTCGGAAGTGCGAGCATCGGACATCACTGGGCTCGGCGCATGCCCAGTGACGACGATGAGGCTCCTGCCCTCAGTCTCCAGCTCATCGCACTGGCGCAGCCCTCAGTGGGTACTGCAGAGCGAGCATCAGACGTCACTGGGCTCGGCGCATGCCCAGTGACGACGATGAGGCTCCTGCCCTCAGTCTCCAGCTCATCGCACTGGCGCAGCCCTCAGTGGGTACTGCAGAGCGAGCATCAGACGTCACTGGGCTCGGCGCATGCCCAGTGACTACGATGAAGCTCCTGCCCTCAGTCTCCTACTCATCGCACTGGCGCAGCCCTCAGTGGGTACTGCGTCTGCGCGAGACTTCGCTCGGCCGTCAGGGAGGGGGAGGAGAGGGATTAGGCGCTGTGGGTGGTTAGGGATTCTGGAGGAAGGCGTTTTTTATTGAGTAAGGAGCCGGTTTTGGGCACTGCAGGGGGGAGTTACTGGGCACCCAAAGTAGAAGATAACACCCCTCTGGGCACCTTCAGGATTAATTAGCATATTTATAAAAGTCGTTTTTCTGCAAAACTACTGGACGGATTTCATTACAGAAAAGCAAAGCTTATTCAAGGTAATCTGCAAATTTGTGGTATCAGAGGTGACAGAATCCATTTAAAGGGCATCTGTCAGCAGACTGGTACATATGAAACTGACTGACCTGTTGCATGTGCGCTTGGCAGCTGAAGGCATCTGTGTTGGTCCCATGTTCATATGTGCCCACATTGCTGACAATGCCTGGCCCTGTCAATCAAAGCGGAGAGAATGCAGCAGTTGCAGAGAGAGCAGAGACTTGCGTATGAACACAGGACCAACACAGATGCCTTTACATGACGAGGGCTCATACAACAGGTCAGTCAGTGTCATAAGTACAAATCTGCTGACAGATGCCTTTAAAGCAAAACGGAGGTGAAATTTAAAATGTTCGCTTTTTTGCAGATTTTCCATTTTAATTCATTTTTTCCTGTAACACAACAAGGATTGAAAGCCAAACAAACCTCAATATTTATTACCCTAAATCTGCAGTTTACCGAAACATCCCTTATGTGGTTGTAAACTGCTGTATGGGCACATGTCAGGGCTCAAAAGGCAAGGAGTGCAATATGGCTTTTGGAGACAGATTTTGCTGGAATGGTTTTTGGGTGCATTGGTTTTGTTGCATTTGAAGGAATTTATCAAGGGGTGTACTGAGCACTTTGCCCCCACATGTGTTTCATAGAATTTTTTTTAAAATTGAGACATGAAATATTACATTTTATTTCAGTTATATGTAGTTTTAGCTTCATAGCTCTTCTAAGGTGTGTACGCTTTTTTTTTTTTTTAAATGTTCGACAGAGGGTAAGCGCTTAGTTGAAAGGGTAGTGGAGCGTTGTGGAAAAAAGTTGAGGGACTAAGTTGCCTCATTTTGCTCCAAAATTGCGCCACAGTTCTGAGGTAAAAATCTCTCTAAGCCAACCAATAGTTGGTATACAGTCAGAGAAAAGTGTCTATTCCTGCACCAGATTTATCTTCCAGCCTGAGCCCCTGTGATAAATCTGGTGCAGGTCTAGAGAGCCCGTCTAAGCTTGTGAAGTCCACTGATTAGTAAATCTGGTTTGTAGAACTCGTTAGAGAAACCAAACTGGTGTAAAGTAGAACTCGCTTAGTTGTCTGTAGTAACCAATCAGATTCCTCCTTTCATTTTCCAAAGGAGCTGTTAAAAATGAAAGGCGGAATCTGATAACTAAGCCAGTTCTACTTTACACCAGTTTGACGAATCACCCCCCAAGGGGCTGCCGATCAGGTCCATATTTAAGTGGGAAACGGCGTTTAGCCGTATGGCAGAGATTACCAATCCTTTTATTGTATTCTAGACCGGGCAGAGGGGGGACGCTCCTGCTGCTGCCCAACACAGGGTAGTAAGGAGGAGGGTGGACATGTCTGATGAAGGTTTCTTTATACACTCCCATAAGTTGACATCTTATTGTCATTGGAATTATACAAGATTTGTTTTGGAGCTCCCAGCTATCAGCATTTTCCAGCAGCAGTATAAAAAGACTTAAGGTTCATATACAGAACTTATCCATAAAGTGCATAATGCGCAATACTTAGAACAGCAACCTCTCATACAGTATAACCCCCCCCCACTCATAACCAATCCAGATTTAAAACCTAATATAGTGTGCATCCATTCCTCCCCTTAACATCACTCTTATATGTTTGTGTATTCATGCAAAAAAGAACATGAAGAAACAGTAGTATTAACTGACACCGCCGCCCTGGGGGGGGGGGGGGAAGCTGTTCCTCAATCTATTCTTTATTTTTTTAACCCCTTTCAGACCTGGCGCTGCTGGAAGTGATTTCCTGGCACTGGGAGGGGGAGGCTGGTGGCACTTGGCGGGGGAAGCTGGTGGCACTTGGCGGGGGAAGCTGGTGGCACTGGGGGGGCAGGCAGCTGCTGGCACTGGGGGGGGAAGCTGGTGGCACTGGGGGGGGGGGGATCTGGTGGCACTGTGGTAAAGCTGGGGGCAGCTGAGGGCACTAGGGGGGAACCTGATGGTATGGAGTGGGGGGCAGCTGATGGCACGGGGGGGGGGGCTGATGAGTTTTTATAAAGAAAAACATTCTTTTGATTTGTTTTTTGTTATTAGAGTACTCGATTACAAAAATAGTCGATAGCTGCAGCCCTACATAAAACTCTTGCAGTTTTCCGATTTCACCCCATTTTGAATTTCCTTCCCCAGCTCCCCGCTACATCATATGCAATATTAAATGTTGAAATTAGAAAGCGCAACTTGTCCTGCAAAAAAAAAAGAAGCCCTCTTAAAGCTATGTGAACAGAAAAATAAAAAACGTTATGGCCCAGAAAAGGCAAGTGAAAAACAAACAACTCTCTGGGGCTGAAAGGGTTAAGGTCACAATGTCACAATGAAAATGCAGTGCAGTCTACAGGCAGTATGTTATCCAACAGGAGAAGTTGAATCGATTGTTTTATGGAAAAAGATTCAGTAGAACTTGTAATTTATTATGCATTTATGGCGGCGGTCCTATCGGTAACTAGCTCTAGAGGGAAGGCCGTCAGTCACTGATATATATGCGGGGGTTCAACTCCCGGCATCCCACTGATTAGCTGTACGTCCTGTTCAAAGTATACCAAACACAATATCGGGTCACTGGGGGCCGCTCCCCCACAAGCAGCTGTTCCTTGCTGCCTCCCTTGCTGGAACTAGCTCTTGAATAAAGCGGGAAGCACGGCTCCGTTCAGAGTGTAGGGACAGTACCGGGTTACTCTGGCTGGCCTCGCCTTCACTAGTCCTGGAGCAGGTGGGGTGCAGGGTGTCAGACCCTCACTGATCACATAGTAATGATTCTGAGGATAACTCCTCAATATCAGGAGCCTGGAAAACCTTATCATTCCCAGCCCCCGCTTTTAAGGCCTGGGAAACCAGTTCTGTGTCGGCCGCATCTCCCACATCGGCAGTGGAGTGCTCGGCCTGCCTTATCCGTTCCTGATGAAGGGGGAGGCGTAGCAGCCGTTTATTTTACTGCTATAAGGGGCTCCTTGTTACGGCCACTTGTTCCCGCTTATACAGTCTACCTCACAGCTGTCCTAGTGCATTGTCTCCCTCCATATATGAAACATGATACGTGTTCCCAGTAGTGCTCATGTGCTCATTGTTCCTCGTTGAAAATGATGCCGCCCCTCACTTGGGTGCCAACTGTAAGCTGTATGGAACTGTGCTGGCCTCATTTTAATATTGATGACCTATCCTGAGGAAGGGTTGTCAATATCAGATTGGTGATCAGACTGATCAACTGTTTGAAGAGAAGATCGTGCTTCAATGTAGAGTTGTTTCGATACCAACATTTTTTTTCTTTTACGGCATTCACTGCGTAAGAGGATTTTTTAATAGTTTGGACTTTTGAGATGTGGCGATATGTAATATTTTATTTATTTGTTTATATATTTTATATGTAAAATTGGTAAATGGGGTGATTTCTACTTAATATTTTGGTGTACTTTTAATTTTTTTTTTTCTTTTACAGTTTTATTTATTAACTTAGGGGCTAGAACCTGGGATCTTTTCATCCTATTCACCCTGATACAGCTCTATCAGGGTGAATAGGACTTAACCCTCTCCCTGCTGCCCTGTGCTTTGTGCACACAGCAGCAGGGAGCTGACCATGGCAGCTAGGACTTCACTAGCAGCCTGGTTGCCATGGTAACCGATCGGAAAAAGAGGCGGTGAGGGGGACCCTGTGGCCACTGCCACCAATGATATCAATACTGAAGTTGGGGGGGATGGGGGAGGGCGCACTGGCCACCAATAATGTATTTTAATACTGGGGACAGGGGGGCCACACTGGCCACTAATGTTTTAATACTGGGGAGGGGGGGGGGGCCGCTAGAAGGTAAGCAATGAAGGGAAGGCTGTGCTTGCACGGAGTGCGGCCTTCTCGTAAACCAGCTGATCGGGGGGGTGCCGGTGTCGGACCCCCACTGATCTGATGAGATACTATTACAGTCCTGGAAAACCCCTTTAAAGGGTGCATGGGAGCTACAGAAACAGTGTAGTGCAGCACGCTATGCTGTTTCTGAGTTAGGCCCCTTTCACACGGGCGAGTTTTCCACGCAGGTGCAATGCGTGAGGAGGACGCATTGCACCCGCACTGAATCTGTACCCATTCATTTCTATGGGGCTGTGCACATGAGCGGTGATTTTCACGCATCACTTCTGCGTTGCGTGAAAATCGCAGCATGCTCTATATTGTGCGTTTTTCACGCAACGCAGGCCCCGTAGAAGTGAATGGGGCTGCGGGAAAATCGCAAGCAAGTGCGGATGAAGTGCGATTTTCCCGCATGGTTGCTAAGCGATGGGACCCGATCTTCATTATTTTCCCTTATAACATGGTTATAAGGGAAATAATAGCATTCTTAATAAAAAATGCTTTGTAGAATGAGGATTAAGGGGTTAAAAATAAAAAACGTAATTTACCTTAGCCACTTGATCGCGTAGTTGTGATCTGTCTTCTCTTTTCCAGCATCAGCTAACAACTAAAGGACCTGTGATGATGTCACATCACATGGTCCAATCACATGGATCAAAAAGCGCCATTTACTCCAAAATGATACCAATGAACTATACAAGCCGTCCCGCAAACATCAAGCCCTCACAAAACTCCATAGAGAAAATTAAAAAAGTTATGGGTCTTGGGAAGCGTTAATGCAAAAACATTTTTGTATTTAAAAAGGGGGGGTTTATTGCAAAAAAGTTGTAAAACGTGAAAAAACTATATGTATTTGGTATCACTGTAATCGTACTGACCCAGAGAATAAAGATATTATGTTAATTATACTGAAAAATGAACGCCGTAAAATTTATAACGTAAAACGCCGTAAAATTTATAACGTAAAAACGCAGTGGCAGTATTGCTGTTTTTCCCATCGTCCTCCTGGAAAGAGTTAATAAAAGTTGATCAGAAAGTTGTGTACCCCAAAATAGCGCCATTAAAAACTACTACTTCACCCACAAAAAACAAGCCCTCATAAAGCCATATAGGCGAAAACTTAAAAAAGTTATAGCTCTTGGAACGCGCTGATGAAAAAAGGAAGAAAAATGCTTGGTCAGTAAGGCCCAAAGCAGGCTGGTCACTAAGGCCTCTTTCACACGGGCGTCATGTTTGACGCCCGGATAGGATGCGGGTGCGTTGCGGGAATATGCGCGATTTCCGCGTGGGAAAAATCGGCATGTTTGGTACCCAGACCCGAAGCCGGACTTCATCACTGAAGTCTGGTTTTGGGTGGCGTATTCTGTAGATTTTATTATTTTCCCTTATAACATGGTTATAAAGGAAAATAATAGCATTCTCAATAGAGAATGCAAAGTAAAAAGGGCACTAGAGGGTTAAAAATAATAAAAACAAACTTACCCCCTCCGTTTGATCGCATCCCGATCGTCTCTTAGCAACCATGCTGGAAAATCGCACCGCATCCGCACTTGCTTGCGGATGCTTGCGATTTTCCCGCAGCCCCATTCACTTCTATGGGGCTTGCGTTGCGTGAAAAACGCAGAAACTGGAGCATGCTGCGATTTTCACGCGACGCAGAAGTGATACGTGAAAATCACTGCTCATGTACACAGCCCAATAGAAATGAATGGGTCCGGATTCGGGGCGTGTGCAATGCGTCCACCTCACGCATTGCACCCGCGCGGAAAACTTGCCCGCGTGAAAGAGGCCTAAGGGGTTAATCTCATCCACACCCTTTGTGAAATAAGAGCCACATCGTAAGTTGGACAGTGATGACTTTTTGAATCCTCCACATGTCAGTTGATACTGCAGATTTTGCGCTTTACAACGCTGCAAACTGTGTCCCATGTGGACATACCCTAAAGGGCTTTCCATCACAGTGATGGAGGATTGCTTGGATATACGAACACTTGGCTGGTTGCCTGTGCAGCTCAGAGAGAGGTCCAAAACTATGGCATCTGTCTCCCGCTATCATTTTTGTTGAACACCAGAGGGGAAAAGAGATCAGAGAATGGAGTGATGACCACCGGGGGACCCCCACAATCACGGGAATAAAGAGACACTGTCACCCCTGACCCGATGGTTATGACTGGTTTCTCAAGATGCTGTACCTGATTTTTGATCTGCAAAATTGGATCCTTGAAAATCGGATAGCTTTCATGTGCATTCTCACTCCCATTGATGGAAAAGGCTTCCACATCCGTATGTCCCTTTGCAAAAGATAGAACGTGTCCTATACTTGGTCACGAAATGCAGTTCATGGACCCAAGGGCAAAAAGCCAGATACAACATGGGTGTCACACAGAGTCATCCTTAGTTTGCGGATCCGCGTTTTGCGGAGCATAAAATATATACAGTTGTGTGAATGTATCCTTGCTTTTCTTTTGATTCACAGGCACATCAGATGCTCCCTGTTTAGGTCCCCTTTTTAGGAGGTGCTGACTAAGGCTATTTTAACACTAGCGTTAGAAGAATCCGGCAGGCAGTTCCGTCATCGAAACTGCCTGCCGGATCCGGAAATCCGTATGCAAACGGATATCATTTGTTTCTGGATCCAAATGTGCATTCGTCTGACAAATGTATTGCAATACCGGATCCGTCTCACCGATGTCATCTGGAAAAACAGATCCGGCAAATGTTCCGGAAATTTTATCCGGAGAACAACCGCAGCATGCTGTAAAAACCGTAAAAGGGACTGAACTGAAGACATCCTGATGCATACTGAACGGATTTCTCTCCATTCAGAATGCATTAGGACAAACTGATGCGTTTTTTTCCGGTATTGAGCCCGTGTGACGGAACTGAATACCGGAAAACTTTAAGTATCCTAACTTAGTCTTTTGCATTCTCTTCTAGAGCAATGATAGAAATGGAAGAAACTTTTCATTAAAAGGGTTGTCCAATATCGGCAAGGGATGATGCAAAGTAACCGGATAAACTTTTCTTGCCTGTTGAATCGCCCACTGCTCCACCGCTGCCGTTCTGGTCCTCTGGTGTCAGGTCAGCAAAACTTTTTGCTACACTGGTGAGGCCAGTGATTGGTTGCAGCAGTCACGTGTTTTTCACATGTCGTCAGCTGTCCTGTAATCAGAGAGACTGGTGGGAGAACTGGAATGGCAGCACTGGGGCGGCGAACAATTCCACCATGTAAGTAAATTCTGATATTGTTGTTTTACATTACACCATCCCCCTCCCTGCGCCCCACTTTTTGCTAATCTCAGACAACCCCTTTAATGAGGAATCAATATCTGAAGATGTAACATAAATTTCCTTGTGCATCAAAGGTGCCCCGGAGAACATGCACTAATCAATGTGTCAGGCCTACTGAAGACAACTTGGCGTACCGAGAATGGTATGACTGGCCGCCTGTCATTGGACACTTCTTTCCGTGTTGTGATGGAACAAATCCTTCATCACTTGATAACATCTCCAGATCCATCCGATAGAGCTACTGGAGGAAAGCCGCATGGGCTTGAGAGGTGTCAACTCTTCTTCGGAGATTCCTTCCCTGTCTAGTGTCTGTAAATTGGCCAGTTATTAGTATGACCCGTGTACTAGACCTTTCATATCCTGTATATTCTGCCTCCTGATGTAGACCTCACAGAAGTCATGTAGAAGAGCAATAGGCATTCAGGCGTGATTTTGTCCCTGTACTTGGCAAGTTTGTCACGGTATACTTGGCATCAAATACTATCACTGACAATTCTATCTAAGACATATTGCCCCCTAGACAACAAACTGGACTTTGCATGAATACAGTTTCATCATGCCTGGTATTAGAACCGTGGCCCTATAGTCTGCCCTGTACCACAAGTTCCGGGAATCAACATCTGTTACACACAGACCTCAACCTACATTTATGTCTACCCATGGCGTTTGGGGCAGGTTTGTCCTCTGTAATGATGTGATGCCGTGGATCAAGCTATTGTAGTAAGAAATTCACAGCCCATCAACTGCAAATTTACCATTCTCCCCAATAAAGTCTATGAGAAAGAAATGCAGCAGCTTGGATGTAAGGAAATCCCCCTAAAACGTGCTCGTAATAAGGAAGCGATGTGAGGGTCCACTTCTGGGTACAGGCAGGTGTTACAACATATGCGTGTGGCCTAAGCCACTGGATACTGTGAGTAAAACTGAGGTAATGCCTTCAAAATCCTGTGTTAAATTCATGTTCCGCCGCACACGGACCCCTCAATGTCGGCCGGAACCCTCAGGCTGGGTTTCAGCTTTGTCCACCTGTGGTAGCTAATGGCTGCACACATTTGAGGACATTTGGGACCTTACCAGCTTTGGAATCTGTCCCCCCATCGATTGGTACGCTAGTCAGTAGTCCTATTGAATAGCAGATTACTCTTGCTGCTTTCGTTATCTATTGGCTTACTGGGCTATTGACCCTATGGTCTCTCTTTTGTTTGTGAGCTTTGTAGGTACACCTCCATACTGACGCTGCATGATGGCTGACAGAATCTGTTGCCTCGTTTTCTTTTTAGCTGGGCGCTGGTTGATGGTATGGCAGTGGTGTGACCCATGCTGTCTTTCTGGGTGCATTTAGCACCCTCACCTGTCCTTAGGATCAGACTGTAGGCTGGACCATGGTATGATAGAAGGTTCCTATGTGAGGCTTTCCTTTCAGGGGACTCACTTGATCCTATATCAGGGTACTAGAGTAGGGCAAATATCAAGCTATGGCCTTTTGCGGTGTTACCCGCACCATGGTTCTGTCTTGTGTATTTTATGATACGTGATTTTTTATTTTTTTCACATGACATATTGAATCCAGGGATTTGATATTGATGACTTATCCTCAGGATAGGTCATCGATATCAAATTGGTGAGAGCTCCAACACCCAGAACCCCCGTCAGTCAGCTGTACAAAGAGGGCACTACGCTCTCCAGACATCCAGAGGGCACTGCAGTCTCTTCACAGCTTACCAAGCACATTCACTTGAATGGGACTGAGCTGTGCCTAGGTCATGTGACTGATGCACGTTGTCACTGACCTAGTAGGGGGTCTAAGCACCCATGGAGTTCTGCGACCTCTCCAAACAGCTGATAACCTGTCCTGGGGATAGGCTGGACTTGGCCGCCATCTTCTACGTTGTCCACTGTTATTTCCAGTCACCTTTTAGACATCTGTGAACTTTGAAGATACAGGCTTGATTGATTGCCAGCCTTGTTAGTGATGTGGATGGAAGGGAAACACAAAGGAGAAAGATTAGACACATGGAGATTATGATCCCTCCCTTTAAGTATTGCATGGTTACCTTCACTATAATACAAGGATGGCTGAAGTCGGTCAGAATAGGAGTGGCTTTCCACTCTGGCCCACTGAAGGCAGCTCCAACGAGGGCCTCATAGGGCATATGGAGAGGAGTTGCCCTTATTTGGTGGGCTGTATACGCACATGTGAGGTTACAGGACATCATCTGCTGTATTACAAGGGCACGCGGCAGCATTTCTGTAGGTATAATAACTCCTGTATCAGCGTTCAGTATGTCTTGTGAAGTAGGTCATCTGTGGGTGTAGAAGTCTGGAATGTGAGCTAATATATGGGTGCATCTCCCTTCTATACAGATTGCTAGGCTGGAGCTGGTGCAACCAACCTGTCACTTATTATCTTCTGGTAATCTCTCCACAATCTTTCAAAGAGACCAGCTTCTCTAGGAGAATGATGCCCATGCCCTCACCTCCGAATACTCTTACGCAGGAGAACTCTCCTTTGATATGCAGGGCATCCATCCATTGCTGGAGGGTTTCCATATTGTGACTATTATTTCCCAGCAGTAGAAGGCATCCAGTACTTGTACAGTATACGCCGTATTATGATTGGCTATATTTGTATGGAGTGTGCCCCCCCCCCCCCTGGAATCAGGACTTTATGTACTGTATAGTAAACTATAGATTTCTGTCTGTCAATCTGGGTGCTTCCTTTTTCTTGGCTGAAGGTGGTACGAGATGACCAGCTAGGGGAAAAAAGTAGTGTTTTATCGGTGTTTCCCATCAGTGACTGTGATCCAGAAGAAGAGCCTATACAGAAGTAGAAAGATGAAGCCACTCACCTTGGGGCGCTGGGATAGGCGCACACCAACCTGAGGTGCCAAATCAGGGTCCTTAAAGCAGACAAAAATCTGTTTGAAGAGGAGAAAAAAAAAACAAGGAAAAAGGAGACTTTTTGCTGGCTCTGCTTGGTGAAGGAACTTTCATCTGCATTGTCTTAGTATATTCATTTATTTGTATAGCATAGCAACCCGTTTTGGGGCTTCCCCAGCCCCTTCCTCAGTTATCATACAGAATTAGGCCTCTTTCACACTTGCGTTCTGAGGATCCGGCGGGCACTTCCGTCCCGCCGGATCCGTCAGAACGCAAGTCGCCTGAAAGCATAGAAGACTGATCAGGATCCTGATCAGTCTTCGAAATGCTTTCAGGTTACTATGGCAGCCAGGACGCTATTAAAGTCCTGGTTGCCATAGTAGTAGTGGGAAGCTGGGGGAGCGGTATACTTACAGTCCGTGCGGCTCCCGGGGCGCTCCTGAATGACGTCAGAGCGCCCCATGCCCATGGATCACGTGATCCATGCGATCACGTGATCCATGTGTGTGGGGCGCCCTGACATCACTCTGAGCGCCTCGGAGCCGCACGGATGGTAAGTATACTGCTCCTCACTACATTTTACCATGGCAACCAGGACTTTAGCGCCCTTGCTGCCATGGTAACAACTGAGAAAGCTAAACGCCGATCCGGCGATGCGCCGAAACGACGTTTAGTTTAAGGCCGGATCCGGATTAATGCACTTCAATGGGCATTAATTCCGGATCCGGCATTACGTCATGTCTTCCGGATTTTTGGACGGAGACAAATCCGCAGCATGCTGCGCTTTTGTCAACGTCCAAAAAACGTTCACATACTGAACTGAAGACATCCTGATGCATCCTGAACGGATTTCTCTCCATTCAGAATGCATAAGGATTATCCTGATCAGTATCTTTCCGTCCTAGAGCCCCGAGGACGGAACTCTAGGACGGAAAGCAAAAACGCTGATGTGAAAGGGGCCTAAAAGGGTTTTCTCACTTCAGTAAGTGGCATTTATCATGTACAAGCCAATTACTAATGTATTGTTATTATCCATATTGCCTCCTTTGCTGGCTGGATTCGTTTTTCCATCACATTGTACACTGCTCGTTTCCATGGTTACGACCACCCTGTAATCCAGCAGCGGTGGCCGAAAGCCCTGGTCTCTCTGGTGGGTAAGGATTGTGTGGATGGCTCTGAATAGACAATGCTATTGACAGCACAGATACTTAAGGATACAACTCTCGATACACACCTATCCCCCACTTAAATTGGTATTTCTGAGTGTTTAGATGACCATTTTGACAACCGATTGCATTGCAGCTATTACCGTAATGCGAGGGTGGTTCCAGTAGCCTCCTAGATAGCAGCTTTAGAGATGCCCTTGTCTAATGAATAGGCAAGTGGACAGTGTCTGTGCTTCAGGCCTTGTAGAGGTTAAATGGATGTGGTAACTTAGTGAGTGTCTCGGAGCGCAGACATCTGGAATGTATTATGCTGGGACCCTCCCCCCACCAGCTTCTACCGCACAATGGATGTCTCTACAGCATCCATGCTCTGTTCCTTCAGATCCCCTTTCCTCTCATTGAATGACTGGTGTAGTTATCTGTGCACCATTCATTTTGTCGTAGGTCATGCATAGGATGTGGTTGACCACTCACCGCGCCACTCCATCCTGGCAGAAGGGTATTTAGTCAATGTGCCAGCCCCTGCTATAAATTAGTAAGACGTCCCAATCAGCTCTGTTTTTGTGGCCATGTGACACCTTTTGTAAAGCAGTTGGGCCATAGGTCACATCTGTCAAGAAACGGAGCGCTGTGTTCATGGGAACATTGGACTTGAAAGACTTGTCAGTTCAGAGGGTGAAATAAATAATTCCAGTAACATTAACCGTTTTGGCGCAGTGTTGGCAGAGGCCTGCATTTGTTTGAGTTCTCACACAAGCTCCACTTCGGGCTTTATACAATCGGATAATTCCCCCGAGCCTTCACAGAAGGCAGCATGATGTCTCAGTGGTTAGCACTGGGTTCTTGTGTTTGATACTGACATGAGGCAACATCTACATTGAGTTTGTATGTTCTCACAATGTTTGCAACTGCAGACTTACGTTAAAGGGGCTATCGGGGAAATAATGATGACTTGGCCTCAGAATAGGTCATCATTATCACATCAGTGGGGGTCCAAGTCCCGGCATCCCCGCTGATCAGCTGTTTCAGGGAGCTGCTGCGTTCACCGGAGCTCTGGCTTTCCAAGGACAGCGCTATACATCATTTAATGGCAGTGTTTGGTATTGCAACTCAGTCGCTTTGACTTGAATGGGGCTGAGTTGCAACTAGGGTATGTGACCAATGTACAGTGCTAAAAACACAATGCATCAGCACTCTGCAGACACAAATAAAGTACAATAATGCCATCATTGTATTTATTGGAAGCCATTTGGCACCAGGAAAAGTATAGAGTGGGCTCAGCATGCATGTTGGTACCTGCATCCCTGGATTTAATGGAGGCCATTATGGCACCAAAAATGGTAAAAAGCAGAGTCGACCCGGCATGCACGTGGAACCTGCACTCCCTGAATTGTATGGTGGCCATTTTGGCACATAACAGGTAGGTTTTAGGTTCCCGTCTTATAGAGATCGCCTTGACGTTTGGCAGACGGGCCCAAATAATTTTATACAAATGTATTTGCCAAGAATCTCAGATTTGCAAAATAAGCGTAGCATTAGCACCAGAATGTTTTCTATAATTATGGCATCATCGTACTTTGTGTTTGCCATGGCAGCGTGCACCTGTACATTGGGATGTGCTGACTGACCCCATTTTTTGTTTTGCAATGTACAGTGATGTCACTAGCCTAGGAACGGGCTGCAGTTCTTAAGGCCTCTTCTAACAGCTGACCGGCAGGGGTCCCGGGTGTCGCACCCCCACAGATCTGATGATGACCTATCCTGAGGATAAGTCCTGAATATCTTTTCCTGGATACCTCCTTTAACCCTTACAGGACCTTGCGATTTTATGTTTTTCATTTTGTTTTTCACTCCCTGCCTTCCCAGGGCCATAACTTTCGTTCACATAGCCTTATGAGGACTATGGCACTATTTTAGGCCCCATTCACACGTCCGTAGTGTGTTGCGCATCCGCAACACACCTTGCCGCCAGCCCCATAGAGATGCCTATACTTGCCCGCGGGCGAGAATAGGACATGCTCTATATTATTGCGGAGCCGTCGGCCGGAAGATCGGTGGCGCGCTCTGCGGATGCGGAGAGCACAGTGTGTGCTCTCCGCATCCATCACGTCCCCATTCAAAATGAATGGTTCCGCAGATTTGCGGATCGGGTGCGGACGAACATTGTGGACGTGTGAATGGGGCCTAATATTGCATATGATGTGGTGGGAATCTGGAAAAAAAAATCCAAATGGGGTGAAATTGGAAAGAAAAACACAATTCTGGCAGTTTTATGTTTGTTTTGTTTTTACGGCGTTCCCTATGCGGTAAAATTGACTTGTTACCTTTATTCTCAGTACGATTACAATGACACCACGCTTATTTAGTTTTTCTTGCGTTTTAATACAGTAAAAAAAAAAAAAAAAAAAAAACCTTTTAAGAGAATAAATTTTTTCTTTTCACCGCCATATTCTGACACCTAGAATATTTTTGTAGATGTGCACGGAGCTGTGTGAGGGCTCATTTTTTGTGGGGCAAATATTGTTGTGTTTTAATAGTATGGGTGTTTTTGGACTTGACGATGCCCATGATGTGTATTTTTTATAATTGGTTATGTATTTTAATTTTTGAGAAAGGGGGTGATATGAACTTTTATATTTTATTTTTTATATTTGAAAAAACTTTTTTTTCCTACTTTTTTAAGTCGCCCCGGGTGACTATAACTGGCAATCATTAGATTACCCATTATGTTCTGTGATGGCTACATATTTACCATAGACCAGTGATGGCGAACCTTTTAAAGACCGAGTGCCCAAATTGCAACCCTAAACCCACCTATTTATAGCAAAGTGCCAACACGGCAATTTACCCTGAGTACTACAGTCCAATATAGTATATCTTCCATGTACTTTATCATTTATCTATAATAGCCTGCCTACATTCAGCGCGCTGCCTGTGCTGTTCATAATGCGCCCTGCACTGCTGAGTGGCAGGAAAAGTCTAAGGCATACTGGTACACCAGGGTGCGGGTGCCCACAGAGAGGGCTCTGAGTGCCGCCTCTGGTACCCATGCCATAGGTTCGCCACCACTGCCATATACCAATACAGTGCTGCCACCTGCTGGTATGTATTAGTATATTCTAGTAATAGCTACCAAAGCCTGCTTGAGGCATTGGGTTATTACTATACCGTAACAGGTTCCCCTATGCCAGCTTAGGAATGCGTTTACGGGCATGGGAGTGCATGGCTACTGCTTCTGGACCGCTCAGATACCGTGGTGACATTAGAACACGGCATCTGAGGGGTTAAACGTATGCGTGCAGCCATAGGACATCCTCTGCAGGTCTCTGCTGTTTGAAACAGCGGAAATCCGGAAGCTATTTTGCCCACTGCACACGTGAGCAGATGTCATCTTTTCCGCAGTACATGTCTGGAGGAGGTCGCCAAAGGGTTAAAGGGGTTTTCCAGGTAGTTAATATTAATAACTTGTCCTCAGGATACATCATCAGTATCTGATTGGTGAAGGGCTGACTCTCTGCAAGGGGTCGCTGCAGCCTCCTCATAGTATGCCAAGTACAGTATTGTCGTTCCTTCTAGAAATGTCGTAATACAACTGGCTCTTACCATTGTCCTGGTCAGTACGTGGTCTGACCCTGTCACCACTGACTAGACACCTATCTGTAGGTGGAAAAGCACAAGGCAGAGGTCTAGGCTCCGACCACACTGTCTTTTCCTTGGCATTTCTGGCATATTACATTTACATTCTGGCATTCTTAATTAGCTTTTTTGGGGGGCGGCATTTTTTAGGCTTGTTTTTCCTGTTGAGAAGTCTTTGGGAAAATGTCTGAAAAAACACCACACCAAGAGCATGCTGTGCTAAAAAAAAAAAAATGCCAAGGGAGCAAAAGGTAATTTTAAAACGCCACTACAAAACGCAATCAGGGGTTGTAAAGAGGGAGAGCATCATGAAATGCTGCTGGGTGAAACGAGGGCCAAGTCCAGGTTCATCTTTGGACCTAGACAACCCCTCTAAGTAGACTCTGTGGCCAATGTTTGAGGTGCATGGTCATAGTACTGCCTGTATCGTCCTTTGTCGGAATCTGATATTGGCCTATCCTTCAGCTCAAGTTTTATCATTTTAACTAAAAAAAACAACGATTCCTCTGCATGGTACAGGAATTCTGCTGTCTAGCTGTGCAGTGCCTTTAAAGTGTTAAGGCCTTTCCTGTCAGACCACAGCCGGGAGTGGATTTCATTGAGAGCTAAATCGCTGTAAATTCTCCGTTCCTTTTTCTCCAGAGGCAGGGGTAGGAATTTTCAGCTAGCAGATGTGACCTACAAACCGCATTCTTCTTGTACATGTACCTTTTCATTCGTTGTACTGCATCCTGCTCTATGTTCTCTCTATATAATCCACTTTATACCAGTTATACATGTATGTCAAGCCCACTAACACCCAAAAAGTTGCGTAAACCAGTATGGTATCTGAATACTAAATCTTTCACACTACTGAGTGATTACTGGGCATTTTCTCAACAAGGCATCTTCCTTGTCTTTCAGATTTGCAACCTTCAACACGTTGAGCATTGATCAAGGAAGTACCGGCAACCATAAGAACATTCCTCCCTCAGCTCCTCCAATTTGTTGTTCTTCTTCCATTTGCCGCATGGTCCCTGAAAAATCCTGGATTATGTTTGTCGCACTTTTCCTGTGCTCTATCATCTGGCTGAATAGAGGGTTCAAGCTCAGAATAAGAGGCAGCTAGTTGGTATAGTGGTCTTGGTCACACTACCTTCTATGTTCTCTCTGGACTTTTTAGTAGCTGAATGTGAACTTCACTTCAGAAGAGGGTTCTCTGTATCCTCTCTGTAGAACAATATTCATGGAAGACCCCTCTGCTTTTGTAGCGTAAGTTCTGTCCCCCAATATTTCTTTGGTGCTGTAATGCACTAAGGACATTATTGAACACCTGCGACTTCTAGGACATTTGGAAGTCATTACAGGAAACCTCCTGTACCAATGTCAACCGAAGGGTTCCAGTATCGAGCTCTGTATCCATATGAAAGAGAACGAGGGGAAGACATAGACCTTTTGCCTGGGGATGTCCTAACGGTCAGTCGAGCATCTCTGTTAGCATTAGGGTGTAAAGATGGAGATGAGCTGGACCCACATCGTATTGGTTGGATTTTGGGAGTCAATGAAAGAACCAAGCAGAAGGGAGACTTTCCAGGAACTTATGTTGAATTTATCGGACCTGTACGAATGTCGTTGCCAGCCCATCGTCCACGCGGGCAGCGGCCCCTGCCTGCGACTCCCACTACAGCTAGGATAGACCAATCCAGCTCATCAGGTAGGTTACTTTTGCACTTATTTGACAGTGGTGGGTTTTATGTGGTCACTGAAGAGAGATGATCTCTCGTGTGCAATCCTGAGGTTCCAGTGAAATGACAGGATAGCAGTCAGCTGGTTTATTTATCTTATTTTTATTTGTGCACATTCCAGAGGAATCGGTAAGTTGACCGTTGGGCCGGACAACCCCTTTATACCCCTTTGTAAGAAAATGGTTAGTAAGCAGGAGTATGCACAATAGTAGTTTCACTAATATAAGCAGATTTTGCTTCTATATACCATCACGGACTGGTTGGGATCTGTGCTGCGCGCTGAATTAGGAAACTCTTCTGGAGTCTAGGAGACAGGGCGTACTACATCGATACAAGCAGCCTGGAGCTCACACAGCGGCCATTTTGAATTTAGAATGTGCCATTATTGTGCATACTGAAGCAGTGTAACGGTTTATATATACCTGGAGCTACACTTTAACTTGTAGAGCTTTCCACATCCTTAAGCCTTTTTTATATAGTGCTGAGATATTCTGCAGCACTTTACATACATTGGGGGAGATTTATCAAAACTGGCTTAGATGCCCGTGGCAGATTCTACCTTTCATTTTCCTAAGGAGCTGTGAAAAATGAAAGGTGGAATCTGATTGGTTGCATGGGTAACTAAGCCAGATTTCATTTATACCAGTTGTGATAAATTTCCTCCAGTATCATTGTTTGCTGTGTCCTGTGGAGCTCACAATTTGAGAAAAACTATAGTGCAAAAACTCCCCATTAATTACAGAGATTGGACATTTTCTAACTTCACACCTCTCAAGTAGGCCATGGCTGTAGAAGATTTTTTTTCCATTCTCAGAAAACTGTCTCCTTATTTAGCAGTTCCTTGATGCGCTCTTTATAGTCTAGTTTATGCAAGAAACTGTGCTGCCTGATTTTATCATTCATTCTCCTTAGGCCTCATGCACAAGACCGTATGTATTTTCCAGTCTGCAAAAAACGGATCAGCAAAAAATACAGATGACATCCGTGTACATTCCGTATTTTGCAGAACGGAACAGCTGGCCCCTGATAGAACAGTCCTATCCTTGTCAGTAATGCGGACAATAATAGGACATGTTCTATTTCTTTGCGTTACGGACATACGGAAACGGAATGCACACAGAGTAACTTCTGTTTTTTTTTTTTTTTGTGGACCCATTGAAATGAATGGTTCCGTATACGGTCCATAAAAAAAAACAATGGACACGAAAAGAAAATACGTTAGTGTGCATGAGGCCTTAGGCTGAGTTCACACGTCAGTGTCATTTCCATCAGTAATGGTAAGTCAAAACCAGGTGTGGGTCAAAGACACAGACCAGCTGCTGATCCTTACATTACACCTTCGCTCTTAGTAAGCCTAGGTTCACATGACATTTTATGATGTATGTTTAGCGAGTTCGGTAGGAAAGCTACCAAAGTATATGCTAGACATGTCCATAAAGGTACGTTGTCCAAAAGAGTGTCCTTTTAGGCTCCTTCTGGCCAGTATTCATTAGTATAGCCATAGCACTTAGGGTACTTTCACACTAGCGTTAAACTTTAATAAAGTGTGAAAGTACCCTAAAAGATGGCATCATGTCTTGTCACATCAGAGAACTCACTCGTAATGTTCAGAGTGAGATGTGGCATCAGGTTCCCTTGTGATGTAGTAGACTACAGGAGCCAGTAAAAAAGCATATGTTCACGCATGTATTTTTTACAGCAGGACGCTATAGGTGAGGTATGCTACTGTAAAGCCAGGTTCACATCTGCTGCAGATTCTGCTGCATGAAGTGTTATTTTGTCTGGCAGACTGAGGGAAACCATAATGGAAACCCAACAGATGTTATTACAATCAGTGGGGTGCCGTAGGCATCCATCACATGCCAGCCTTAAAAAGAAGTGAAATGAACGTAGCCTTTACATCGTATATGTGGAGGTCATAAGCGCATGTGAACAAAACCCAAAGCTGCTATAGACATTATATGAATGTCAGCAGATTGAGACAGCGGTCCCGTGTATATATATATATATATATAGCCCTCAGTTCACACTTGCGCGTTTTACAGCGCGTTCGAACTAGCTGTAAAACGCATAACCGATGCAAACCAATGCTTCCCTATGGGACTGGTTCACATTATTGCGTTTTACAGCGCGTTCAAACGCGCTGAAAAACACCCGACGCATAAACAAGTACTTGAGCTTTTTTTGGGGAGTTTGTCGCGCGTTTTGGCCCTTAGACTTCAATGGGAAAGCGCAACGCTTGTATTTTGCGCGTTTTTGACACTGAAAACGCTCGTTCGAACGCGCGTTTAAGAATTTGCAACATGCTGGAAAGGCCAAACTTCATATAGACAGGGATATTTGGTCATTGGACAACACTGCAGTCAATCACACACGCGCGTTTACTATTGCCAAAAACGCGCGGAAAACGCGCGTCTCAGAAACGCTCAGGTCTGAACCCAGCGTAAGAGTGGCTCGGCCACCCCGGCTCTTGCTAGCAAGCAGAAAAAAATGAAGCAGTGTGCTTGTTGGAATTTCCTCTGTCGATCCTGTCCCCATAGCAAGATACTGCTTCCATTCCTGGTGACCAGGAGTTGGAGAGCTGGCAGCAGTACATGGAGGGGATTCCGCACACCGCCTGTCTGCTACATGTGAATGAGGTTTCAGATGACACCATACTTTTGTGTTCAGTGTATTTATGGTGCAGAATCCTCGTAACCATCTTCAGTGATTACGCTGCATCCACCCACTTCTTTCTTAATCTAGGCATGAACATAGCGCTCCCCGTCCAGTGAAGGTTCTGGTATTTTTCTTTTCTTAGAGTCCTAGAGTTTCTTATTTTTCTTAGAGTCCACTATGACCACTAAATGTTCCTTTAGACATGGCAGGAGTTGCCCCACTAAGATACTGGGCAGGTAGGTCTGAGTACCGAGGTGGTCCTGCTTTAATCCATCTGATTGGCCCTTTGCTTGTGTACGTTACGTAAGGACCCTGAGTACACGTGTAAGGCTTAGATTTAGAAGCGGCCGTACTGCTGACGCACACACAACCGCTCCTGGTCAGTGTGCTGGTCCACCATACACCCTGTCCATGAAGTTTGTTCTTTGGCTCTGGACCACAAGCTGTCGGCATCAAAGAAAGGACACGGAGGGCCAGCCAAGTGCATAATTCCTCTTTTGTTCCTCTTCTATCCTCAGGCCAGCTCCGATATCTTCCCTTGTCACAGACTTTTTCTATAGAGGACACATGTACGCCTGCCAAATTCCTTTTAACCCTCATGTTGCTTCATGCTCCAGCTATGGTGCAGAACAGTAAAATGGAAAGGAATTGCATGCCCTGTCGAAATTAGGCCCGGTATGATCATGTGGCATTTCTATGGACTCAGAGGCATATAATATGTTGGTGTTGTCCAGCAAGTACCAGTAAAAAGGGTCAGAGTGGCTAAAAAAGGTGATATTCCTCAATCTCTGGCTGACCCCTACTCTCTGGTCTCTCTCAACACCGGAAATGTGACCACCCAGCCAATCACTAGCCCCAGCGGTGACTGGCCTCAGCCTGTGATTGGATCAACGGAAATGATTGAACCTAGTCTTAATTGGGAATGCTATCCTAGAATAACTTGACATATATGAAAAGGGATCCAGCTCTCCTCACATGCATATGAACTGATCATTACTGGTGGGAAACCTTCTTAGATTTCGGTGCATGTGGTCTCCTGGTGGGCTGTCACCAGACCTTAGCTTTTTTCTCGATAGGCTGATTCCCATAGGACTAGCAAAGCCCTCCTCACTTCCACTGGTCGGGTACATACAACTGGGGCCACAATAGGGGTCATTATTAGAGAAAGTCCAGGCAGCATACTGAAGGAAGGGCTGGCTTCGTGTTGTGGACCACATCTCACCTCCTAAGCCCCCTGCTCCATATCCATGTTAGAGACAATTGGAGTAGGAGGACAGAATGTGGTACCATAGAGCAGGGATCAGCAACCTCCGGCACTCCAGGTGTTGTAAAACTACATCTCCCATCATGCATACTTGCTTGGATGTTTTCTGAACTCCCACAGAAGTGAAAGGAACATGCTGGGAGTTGCAGTTTTACAACAGCTGGACTGCAGAAGGTTGCTGATCCCTGCCATTCATGGGAGGTAGTTTGTGCGGCACTGTGGTATTTGGGAAGGTATTCTGCGCTGCACTATGTATTTGTTGATGTTGCGCACTTTTATAGCGCTGCTATACTCCGCAGCGCTTTACAGACACTAGCATGACTTTCTGTTCCCTATCAGTATGTCTTTGGGGTGTGGGAGGAAACTGGAGTGTCTGAAGGAAACCAATGCAGACACGGGGAGAACATACACACTCCATGCACTCTTCTATACAGGCCTGACCCTGCCACCATCTACTTTTGTTGCTCCACCTTCCGTCAGTTGGGACCCACCTACAACATTGGGGCCACTTTAAGTTCCCAGTCCTCCCCTGGCACCAGGCCTGTATAGAAGAGTAAAGTATTCATGTAGAATTGCACAATTTAATATAATTGCACAAATGGCTTTGATCTCAGCGCTTGCATTTATCCAGCACGAGTGTCGTTGCCAGCTTAAGGTTATGTGGCAGCGGCATCCGATTTACAAAGGGAGCCCTAACACTTTTGGGACAGAGTTGTTTCCCTGCAAGTAGGCCATTGATTGGCATCAGCATGTGACTGGCATCCCTGGTTTATGCAGTAAAATAACGGACTTGGCTCTACTGGATCCACTATGGTGCCAGTTCCTTAGGACTGGTGTGACGTATGGCAGTCCTAACCAGATGCTCTCCTGGTGAAGCAGGAATTGCAGCTGCCCCTATAGGGGTTGTCCTACCTTATACTGATGCCATCAAAGTCAGGTAGGTGCAGGTCCCACCCCAAAGTGAAGGCGAGTACACTGTGCCACACATGCCTGGCCGCCTCTGCATTCGTTTCTGTAGAACTGCCATCGCTCGGCTATTTTCAGAACTCCCATAATGGTGAATAGAGGGTGGCGGTGCTTACGTTGTGTGCCCTCCTTCACTTTGGGAGGCCCATTCTGGAGATAGGTGTGGCTCCCACATAGCGATAGGCCATAAAAGTTCCTTTACCCTAGGTACACACCTAAGCGTTTTACAGCGCGTTCAAACGCGCTGTAAAACGGACAACATGTGGAAAGCCATGCTTCCCTATGGGCATGGTTCACATTTGGGCGTTTTACAGCGCGTTTGAACGCGCTGAAAAACGCCAAACGCTGTCGCTTCAGCATGAGCTTCTTTGGGGCGTTTTAACGCGCCTATGGGCCATGCTAAAATAGTGGTGAATCACTGAATCGTGCGTATGATGCGCGTTTCTTAATTGCAAAAACGCGCGTCATACGCGCGATTCAGAAACGCTTAGGTGTGTTCCCAGCCTTGATCCAAATTTCTGAGCTGAAATGATGGTAGGTTGTGTTTCGCATGTGGTAAGCGTTGCCACTTCTGCTCGGTTCGTATACTCCTGCCATTGACCTCCGCAGACTTTATGGCTGATAAACGTTCCACAATCCTTTCTTCTGAATGAATGTACAGACCCCAGCACTGGACTAGAGGTTTAAAGGGGTTGTCCGTTTTTTCCGATATTGGATAGGTCATCAGTATCAGATTGGTGGGGGTCTGACTCCCAGCACCCCCGCTGATCAGCTGTTTGAAGAGACCGCAGTGCTCGTATGAGCGCTTCGTTCTCCTCACGGTTTACCTGCTCCCCGTATAAACTGCGGTGTAATTACAGCTGCTTCGTCCAGTTCACTTGGAATGGAGCAGCTGTAATTACACTGCATGTCCGCTGTGTTGTCGATGACGTGCAGATAAACGGAAGAAAATGCTGCATTTTTTTAAAGAAACATATGGGTATTAACGATCTTGTCAAAACTGCAAGCTTCTGCTAGTGTATGAGATTTTGCTTTAAGGGTTCGTATCGATGGATTAGATATGCGTGTGATACTTCCCTGACTTGCAGACATGGATCTTGCTGAAACCAGTTTGAGGGAGATTTTTTTTTTTTCTTTTCTGCCTTTTTAGACACGTGGTAAAAATTCAATTGGTTGTATGGGAAGCAGCAGAGAGAGCGAGAAAACCCCTCTTGGAACATGGGAGGAGGAGGAGGGGGGAGCTTCCCGTGTCTCTGGCAGTTATTCCCTCCTTGTAGCTTGAGTATTCTTCTCAAATAGTTTCCATTAATGAGTAGAAAGCAGAGAATTTCTTGCTGTGCCTACATAATCTATATGCCTGGAGGAGTACATCTATAGAAGGTTACTCAAATCAACAAGTAGATTTAGGCCTTATAGACAGGAGCCATGATACCACTCCCATAGAAGTCTGGGCGCTCGACTGTACCCCCATAAAGAGTTTGCCTCCTCTGCCCACCCATATGTCTCAAATAGCGATGAGCGTGCCAGGTTCGGGTTATCTAAGAACTCGGTTATGGATTCCGCTACCGTGGACCATAACGGAATTCTTAGAGGACCCGAACCTTCCACGCCGAACTGAAGACGTCTCTTTGAGAAGACCATATTTTCTGTAACATACAAAAACAGGGGATTTATTGAAATTGGTGAAAAGGAAAAAAAAAACTGGCTTCGCAACATAACAACCAAATAAGATTCCACCTTTCAATTTTCAGAGAGCTTTTTGCAAATTAAAGATGGCATCTGATTGGTTGTCACTGGAAAGTAAGCCAGTTTTTCTTTCCACTAGTTTTGATAAATATCCCCCAAACTGCAAAAGAGTCAGAGAATGTAGGACCCCTGGAAACTTCATAGAAAGCTGACGTAAAGACATACAGGGGGGTTCAAAAGTCCCCATGCATAGGGAATACTGCAGTTGTGGCCAAAAGCTGCACAGCCTGCCGGAACTGCTCCCAGCAGTGTAAAACAGGCCTAAGACTGACAGAATTTTTTTTTATATATATATTTTTTACAAAGTTAGCTGCTTCAGTTTTTATGGTGGCAATTTGAGGACAAGGCTGTCATGCCGATTGAATTAGAAGAGCTTCAAAAGAGGGATGGTACTTGTAACCATTGTCTTCTTCTGTTAACCATGGTTACCTGGAAGGAAACGTGCAGCTATCATTACTTTGCATCAAAATGGCTTCAGATTATACCTAAATCAGCCATTGATCAGATCATCAAGACCTTTGAGGAGAGAGGTTCAATTGCTGTGAAGGCTTGAGGGTCCCTAAGAAAGTCCAGCATGTTCCAGGACCATCTCTTAAGGAGGATTTAGCTATGGAATCAGATCACACCAATGCAAAGCTTGCTCTGAAATGGCAGCGGGCAGGTGTGAGTGCATCTATAAGGCTTTTGGATGACGGCCTGCTGTCTAGAAGGGCAGCCGAAAAGCCATTTCTCTCCAAGAAAACCATCAAGGAGACACTGACATTCTGCAGAAAGTACAGGGAGCAGGAGACTGTTACTGTCTCTGTTAGTTATTGTCCGGAGAAGAAAAGGTGAGCGCCAACATGAGTCCAGTGTCATGTCAACAGTAAAGCATCCTGAGACCATTCAAGTGGGAGGTTGCGTCTTGTGGGAGTGGACTCACTCATATATTTTTTTTTTCTTCTAGTTTTTTTTTTTAAGGGCCCGTTCACACAACCATATATTTCTGTATGCATCCGTTCTGCAGTTTTGGGGATCAGATGTGGACCCATTCATTCAATGGGGCCACAAAAGCTATAGACCGCACACCATGTGTTGTCTGCATTTGTTCCATGGCTCTGCAAAAAACATAGACTATGCTTGCCCGTATTCGCGGACAAGAATAGGCGTTTCTATCATGGAGAAGGATATTCCGTTCTGAAGAACGCGGCATGCACATGGCCGGTGTATCCATGTTTTGTGGATCTGCAATTTGCAGGCAGCATAAAACAGATACGGTTGTGTGAAAGATCCCTTAGGGGCCATGAAACAGACATATGGGTGCGGACTGTACACGGTGTTCTGTCAGCAATGGGTCCGCACCCGAGCCGCAAAAATGTGGAACAGATGCGGACAGAAATATATGCTCGTGTGAATAGACCCTTGAAAGTAGGTATGTTTGGTATGTCTGAATTCCTCACATATTACATTTTTTTGCTGACTACAGTATGTATTTTAGTTGCAAATTTTAATTTAATTCTAATTGGTGTTTGCTGCAAAGGTGCATGAAGGTGATTTGTATTAATTATTAGGTGTTTTTTCTCATGGTATGCTATGCACGCTAAGAAAATGTAGATTTTGGTAATATGGCAGCTGTTTGTATATATATGTGTGTGTGTGTGTGTGTGTATATATATATATACATTTTAACACATTTGTGGATGAAAGCCAAATATTACGTGGCTTCTATTTCAGTGTTTTTCAGAACTCGCTCTCTTGTTTATGCACATGCTTGTGGCATATATGAGCTTTACAAACCTCAGTATATTATTTTTAATTTTTTGTGTGCAAACTTATGCTCGGATGTGAGTTTTAGGTGCAAATATTAGTTTTGATGTATTTTTTTTTTTTTTTTATAATTCCTGTCACAAACGTGCCTGGAGGTGGACCTGGTTGTTAACGGTCCATCGAGGCAACTGTAATCGGGTTGTTTGCTTTCAGGGAATATATAGGATTTGGAGGTACACTTTACTTTTCAAGGATCGTCATTAGGGATGAGCGAATTTCCTATTTTGAAGTTCGGGTTGTGGTACAATCTGAATTGCGTTATGGATTCCGTTACCACGGACCATAACGCAATTCTATGACAGAATGCCTTTAGAGTCATTCCGTCATAATAGAAGTTTATGGCCTGCATAACGGATCCGTCCTGTTTCTGTTATGCAGGAGAGGACTCCGTAACGTAATTCAGAATTTACCCGAACACGAATTTCAAAATATGAAATTGTCTCATCCCTAACTGTAATCCCTGTATTTTATAGGTTGTAACTTTTTAAGGTTAAAAGCAGATTTTTGATCTTTCTAGTTCGTTTATAAAGATATATGCATGTAAATTAAGTGGTATGTATGAACATGCACACGTTGAACTTTTAATTTTAAGAGTTTTGATGTGTATAACTTTCTGTTTGTGTCATACTTTTGCCCAATAATATGAACTTTTATACAACTTAAAAAAAAAATACATTTTGACACAAAATTGCATGAAGGTGTCTGTGTGTATAAAGTGCTGAGTGCCATTTTGACAGTATTTGGGTGTCTACTTTCAGAACATCTATGGGTTTGAGGGGGGTAGTATGATTTTTTTTGTTGGAATTTAGGATTTATGGGTACAATTTCTGGCTACCAGAGGTGCAGCCCAGACTCTCCTGTCGGGGTTGGTCCAGCGATGTAAAAGTTATTTGGAAAGGACAGTTTATTTAAATAATGGTAAAAAGAATACCTCCTGGGTCTCCTGCCGCTCCTGATCCCATCTCCAGGTACAGAAAATGCCTGTTCAGCCAATCACCAGTATTTCTTGTGTGTCAAGAGGGACCCGTATGCATTGATCTTAATGTGTTTGCTCACTCTTCCTTGGAGACGTACACTAATTTTGTCTATTATGTGCACCAAACGCATCCATTGAAGTCTATGGGTCAGTGAAAACCACTGGCAGAACAAAGATGCCATCCATTTTCTGTCAGTGGTTTTCATTGACCATTGGTAGATAAATAAAATGGACAGTGGACCCTTCACCAACATTGTTGTGTCATGGACATAGACACGGGCACGTGAATGAGGAATATCGTGAAGACTGTTGTAATTGTAACATATTCTGAACCTGCTATGATCCATAAAATCTGAAAGAAATACAATGAAAATGGCCGCCGAGTACAGCTCTTTACTGTTTCCAGCATGTGCTCGACATGTCGCTCTGGGGGAGCCCTGCAGTGGATTTCTCTGTAGTCAGGGTAGCCTAAATAGTAAGGTATCTGCACACTATATAAGAGCAAGACGTTTAGGATATACCATTATTTCACTGGTTCCGCGCGGTATTTATTTGGATGGCTTGCTTCCTCCCAGTATGGCCGTTGCATTCGGTAAAGAGTTAATGTGCGTGGAGAGCTTGGAATTTGCTGACAAGGCTAAATACGCCTGGCTGAGGATTAAGCGGAGAGCCAGGATGTGTGTGAGGAGGGGGAGGGGTGCAGGGAAAGCATCAAAGCCTTGCACTGCATCTTTCCTTCATTTCACGTTTCCCCAAAGCACTGCCCAAGTAGTAGATGAAAGCTGAAAAGCGTACTGACGCTTCGGGTCTGTTCACTTCCAGAAATTTCCTGCCCACAGACTGCCGCCCATTGATTTCCATAGGAAAGCCACATTGCTGTTCAAGCCCCGCAGAGTCTTTCAGATTTAAACTCTACGTTGCAGAAAAAAAGGGACTTGTTACTTTCTAAGGTGGATTCTGAGTGCAAAAGCTGAAGGATTACCACAAACACATTAGCCGCATGGAAGAGGGCGAATATCTGTAGGTGGTACTGCAGCAGGAATGCGAGGCATACTCTTTTGCAAATCCACGTCAGATTTTTCTGTGTCAAAAAATGTCTTGTGAGCATAGAATTACAGGCCTAGTGCCGGTTCCTATGGATTCTGCGACCGAGACACTCTTTCTGCTTCATTTTTTGAATGCGGCGGACATTATTGCCGTTTAGCCCCACTGAATGTGCGGACCGTATTCCAAGAAAGGACACGTCCGGCAGCGCAACTGAAAGCGTTGGAAGGCGGTTCCCACATGGCTGGTTTGGCATGAATCCACCCAGGTTTCCGTGGAGAGAAGTTTCTTTACATACGAAGTCTAACAGTTTATGTGTTTGTACATATGTGGACATTTATATGGATTGGGGTTTGTGTCCCCATTAAAGGCTATGTAGACCGAGCCCTGGCTCGGCTATTTCTGTCGGCCTCATAGAAATGAATAGGAGCAGGGGCCGCGCATGCGCAGTACACTCCCATTCACTTCTATGGGGTGGTGGCCGGACCAGAGTCCTCCAGCCACCACCTTGCGGGGCTCTGTTCTCGATATAAGTGTGGGACCCGCACCTATAAGACAATGGGGGCATATCCTAGCGATATGCCCCCATTGTCCATGATGAGACACCCCTTTAAATAAGTGTTAATGACCTTTTAGTAGTTTAGAGATGAGGGTTAATAAATGACCAGCACAAAGTGAAAGTACCAGTCACACAGCTAGAAAAACACTTAACCTTTTCTGACAGAACTGCTCAATAATTTTAAAAAACAACAATTGAAAAAAATATTTTTAGCCCAAAATGAGTAAAACAAATCTACAGCATTATATTTCCAGAATAGTAACACTTATCTGGTGCTAACGAAACAAATCTACAGCATTATATTTCCAGAATAGTAACACTTATCTGGTGCTAACGAAACAAATCTACAGCATTATATTTCCAGAATAGTAACACTTATCTGGTGCTAACGAAACAAATCTACAGCATTATATTTCCAGAATAGTAACACTTATCTGGTGCTAACGAAACAAATCTACAGCATTATATTTCCAGAATAGTAACACTTATCTAGTGCTAACGAAACAAATCTACAGCATTATATTTCCAGAATAGTAACACTTATCTGGTGCTAATGAAACAAATCTACAGCATTATATTTCCAGAATAGTAACACTTATCTGGTGCTAACGAAACAAATCTACAGCATTATATTTCCAGAATAGTAACACTTATCTGGTGCTAACGAAACAAATCTACAGCATTATATTTCCAGAATAGTAACACTTATCTGGTGCTAACGAAACAAATCTACAGCATTATATTTCCAGAATAGTAACACTTATCTGGTGCTAACGTGTAAACGAGGATATCGGGGATCAGACCTGTGACATCCAAGCCATGGTAACATGGTGAAGTTCTTTAACCCCTTAAGGACCTCTGACGTATATGTACGTCAGAAGTCCGGTCCCTAAACATGACGCCCACTCGCACGTGCAGCGGGCGCCATAGTAGCCAGGTTTCTGCCATTTTCCCTGAGATTGGGAAACCTGTTACATCGCTGAAATAGCCTGAAGCCTCAAGCAGGCTTCGGTGTCTATTTCAGGAATATACCAATAAATGCCACTAGGTGGCAGCATTGTATTGTTATATTGCAAATGAAGTGTTCAATGATGGCTATATAGCAATCAATGAACATAATGGGCAATCTAATGATTGCCAGTTATTGTCACCCAAAGTAACTTAAAAAAAAACTGCTTTTACAAATATGAAAAAAATAAAAAGCCTGAAAGTTCAAATCACCCCCCTTTCCTTAAAATAAAAATACTTACCAATAAAAAAATAAACATAATGGGCATCGCCGTGTGCGAAAAGGCCCATACAATTGAAATATAACAATATTAATGGCATACGGCAAATGGCGTAACGGGAGAAAAAATAACAGCCAATTTGCCATTTTTTGTCATTTCAACTACCCAATAATTTTTTTATGAAAAGTAATCAAAATGTCGCACACACTTCAAATAGGTATCACTAAAAAGAACAGATCGTCCCGCAAAAAATGAGCCCTCACACAGCCCCGTACACATAACTACGAAAAAATTATAGGGGTCAGAATATGGTTATAAATTAAATTTTTTTTCCTCAGAGGTTTTACTTTTTTTTTTTCAGTATTAAAACGAAAGAAAAATTATACAAGTGTAGTATCCTTGTAACCGTACTGACCTGGAGAATGACGATAACAGGTCAATTTTACCGCATAGTGTGTGGTGTGTAAAAAAAAAAAAAAAAAAAAAAACCTTTATCAGAATTGCGTTTTTTCCCAATTCTACCCCTTTTGGAATTTTTTTTCCCGCTTCCTACTACATGGTATGCAACCGTACATGGTGCCATTAGAAAGTACAACTTGTTCCGCAAAAAATCAGCCCTCATAAGGCTATGTGAAAGGAAAATTAAAAAAAGATAGGACTATGGGAAGGTGGGGAGTGAAAAACGAAAATGCAAAAATGGAAAATCTCAGGGTCCTGAAGGGGTTAAAACTGTTCTTAAATTGTGCAGTCATGAGCAAATACACTAATACACTAGACTTTCAGGGGCCAGTTGCCAGATCTCTCAGTGTATTAGGCCTCTTTCACACTTGCGTTCTGAGGATCCGGCAGGCAATTCTGTCCCGCCGGATCCGTCAGAACGCAAGTCGCCTGAAGCATTAGAAGACTGATCAGGATCCTGATCAGTCTTCGAAATGCTTTCAGGTTACTATGGCAGCCAGGACGCTATTAAAGTCCTGGTTGCCATAGTAGTAGTGGGGAGCAGTATACTTACCATCCGTGCGGCTCCCGGGGCGCTCCTGAATGACGTCAGAGCGCCCCATGCCCATGGATCACGTGATCCATGTACATGGGGCGCCCTGATGTCACTCTGGAGCTCCCCGGGAGCCGCACGGATGGTAAGTATACTGCTCCCCCGCTCCCCACTACACTTTACCATGGCAACCAGGACTTTAGCGTCCTGGCTGCCATGGTAACCATTGAGAAAAAGCTAAACGTCGGATCCGGCGATGCGCCGAAACGACGTTTAGCTTAAGTCCGTATCCGGATTAATGTCTTTCAATGTGCATTAATTTCGGATCCGGCCTTGGGGCAAGTGTTCCGGATTTTTGGCCGGAGCAAAAAGTTATGTTTCCTACGTCTATATTTTGTGACTTATGAACATGCCATGTAACTCGCTTCATTTTGCTTCAGGCTCCCTCCTACTTGAACTTGTCGACCAGTTTTCGCCTCCTGAAGAAGCACCTCCTCTCCTTGTAAAGTTACTCAAAACAATTGAAAAAAGAGGTGAGATCTTTGTGGTATGAAAGTGTGCATCATTGTCTTCAGCCTTCACCGCTAGTGTATTGTGGATACCCAAATTGCAGATCTGCAATACACCAGGCCAACACCCCTATAGAAATGCCTATTCTTGTCCGCTATTCTTGTCCTCCTTGCTCACAGTTTTATCGCCGTAAATCTCGCGAAGCGCGAGATCGCGCATGCTCAGTTCTGACATAGTGTTCCTTTCCTGTGCTGGCATCAGCCTCAGGGAAGGAACTTGGTATGTACGAGCTCGCGCATCGCGGGCATGTTTGACGCCCGGATAAGAGGCGGGTGCGTTGCGGGAAGATGCACGTTTTTCCCGCGCGGGTGCAAACGTTTGTAACACGTTTTGCACGCGCGTGAGAAAAATCGCCATGTTTGGTACCCAACCCGAAGCCGGACTTCATCACTGAAGTCCGGTTTCGGGTCTTCTGGAGAATTGATTATTTTCCCTTATAACATGGTTATAAGGGGAAATAATAGCATTCTTAATAAAGAATCCATTGTTAAATGAAGTGGAAGGGGTTAAAAATAATAAAAGTTAACTTACCTTAGCCACTTGATCGCGTAGTCGCGATCTCTCCTCTCTTTCCCAGCATCTAAGATCTAAAGGACCTGTGATGACGTCACATCACATGGTCCATCACCATGGTAAGATGGACCATGTGATTGGACCATGTGATGTGACGTCATCACAGGTCCTGTAGATCTTAGAAGATGCTGGGAAGAGAGGAGAGATCGCGACTCGCGATCAGTGGCTAGGTAAGTTAACTTTTATTATTTTAACCCTTCCTCATCATTTAACAATGCATTCTTTATTAGGAATGCTATTATTTCCCTTTATAACCATGTTATAAGGGAAAATAATAGAGATTGAGTCCCGTTGCTAAGCAACAATACGGAAAATCGCAACGCATCCGCACTTGCTTGCGGATGCTTGCGATTTTCCCGCAGCCCCATTCACTTCTATAGGGCCTGCGTTGCGTGAAAAACGCACAATATAGAGCATGCTGCGATTTTCACGCAACGCAGAAGTGATGCGTGAAAATCACCGCTCATGTGCACAGCCCCATAGAAATGAATGGGTCCGGATTCAGTGCGGGTGCAATGCGTCCTCCTCACGCATTGCACCCGCGCGGAAAACTTGCCCGTGTGAAAGGGGCCTTACTGCGATATAAATGTGAGCAAGGAGGAGATTGGTAAAACGCAGGCGGTGCTGGGCTCCTTCACAGGGGGGCGTGGCTGGGCACAGGAAAGGTTTGTACCGCCCCTTGGGCACATTAACACCCTGATTTACATATCAATAAAATCTTTTTTTACACTGAATAAAAAAAGTGCAGCGCTATGGCACAGATATAGTGCGGACATGCTAGCCGCGATCTAGCCATGCATGTCCGCATCTATATAGGCTAAAACCTGGTGACAGAATCCCTTTAATCTATTTAATTTAATGTTTCTGTGTGTGTCGTTAAAAGATATCAACAGTATCCACTAGAACAGTGACCTCTACAGTACCCCACCCAATTTTTATAATGATAGTCTATGGCGTTGCACTGTGACATGCTGCGACTGCGATCTTGGATGAATTTTTTGCGACTGTCGTTTCGCAGTAGCAGCATGTCAAATGTCGAAGCGCGACAACATAGCCTATCATTATAGAAAATTGAGACAAAATGTCGTGTAGTCCTAACATTAAAGGGACAGGGCACTGTGGAGGTCACTGTTAAAGGGGCGGGCACTGGGGAGGTCACTGTTAAAGAGGCCTTCACTGTGGATGTTACTGTTAAGGGTGCATGCCTCTGTGGAGGTCACTGTTAAAGGGGCGGATACTGTGGTGGAGGTCACTGTTAAGGGGGCAGGGGCCACTATTAAAGGGGCAGCTGCTGTGGAGGTCACTGTTAAGGAAGCAGGTTGGTACTGTGAGGTCACTGTTAAGGGGGCGGGCCCCTGAGGAGGTCACTCAAGGAAGTGGGGTGCTGTGAAACCCGCTGTTAAAGGGGCGGGCTTCTGTGATGGTCAAAGTTAAGGGGATGTGCTGCTGTGGAGTCCCGTTTTAAAGTGGCAGGGCACTGTGGGGGGGGGGGGTCAGTGTTAAGGGTGGGGGACTGTGGAGTTCATTGTTAAAGGGCCGGGGTGCTGTAGAGGTGACTGTTTTGGGGGAAACTATCGATATCTTTTAACGATACACACAAATATTAAATGAAAAAGATGAAATATACCCGTGCGAAGCCGGGTCCTTCTGCTAGTGTGCTATAAATGTTGAGATGGGAATACCCGTTTAATAAAATTGTCGTCCAGCATACAATACAAATATTTTCAGTTTTTTGAGGTTTTTTCTTTTACTTACTGGTGTTGTAAGATATTGTTGATCGTGTGCAGAATGAATATATGGATGGTAGGAGATACGCAGTTACCTAGTAGGGTGGTGTGGGGGCTGGGTGCTGACTTGGCTGCTCTGTGCTGTGTAAATTCACTTTGTATGCTTTTTCCCCCCTCTGTAGGACTGGACAGTGAAATGCTTTACAGGTCCGCTGGCTCAGAGTTTAGACACACACTAAAAACCGGTAAGAACCAGTTCTCACAAGGGTCTGTATAGCAGCCGGGATCGTTCTGAGGGATGTCACAAGCTAGTAGTTTACTTTGTATGTTGGTTTTGTCGGTGTCTTTCGGTACCTGAAAAGCTGTGCCCGGCGGACGCATGGTAGTGAATAGGCCAGTGCACATGGCAGCACCAGTCAGTGTACTGACTGACTGAAATACCTTCCGTTATGTACTCTGGAAAAAGCCACAGGTGAACATTGATGGCAACATGGGGCATTATTTTTTCCAGTCAGAAGATGCCCGCTAATGTTCTATTGTTTCCAAGCAATCAGAGCGATCGCTGGTCGGTGTAATGTAGATAGAGCAGTCTAGAAGCATTCGTGCTGCCCACCTGGAGGCCAAGCGTTTCCGCCATGCGTCGCTGCCTGGAAATGCTTGTACATCTTCTAAACCACCACCATCAGTGATGCAGAAAGGTTTCTGTGTGAAGGAGCCTTTCCTCATCATCCCGGGCCATTTTCTTGTTGGAATGTAAATGGCTGTATTTCATCCGTTTACTGATCGGAGCTTGAAGACTGAATTCCCCATTCATGCCTCTTCTGGATGGGAACACGTTGTTTGAGGAGAGGTTATAGACATGTGCTGTCCTGAGGAAAGCATCCTAGTCTCATTGCTGCTGCCTGTCAGCATCCGGTTTTACAGTAGAGCACCATTTAAATACCTGCCATTCATGCAGAACCTTGACCGCCTATTGAGCTGCATTTGACACCCCTTTACACAAGTATCTTTTTCTGCATTTTGGGTTTTTTCGCCTTAAATGATGTGTTCTTGGACACCTGTTCCCAAAAAAAATGACCTACTGTTTAAATCCAGGTTATAATTATATGGAAATGGTCTGTTTTTCGTGTAAAAAAAACCATTCTGAAATGGGCTATTTTCCATCTGGTCACCGAACTTTATAATAAGATTTCACTTCCTGCTCTGTAGAGCTCAGTTTTCAGCAGTCACATCGTTGTCACCACAGTCAGGATTGCAGTGACAGATAACACCTGTGTACATAGATAACACAGGATCCACCATCCCCAATAGGTGATAGCCACAGCTCGCCTCCTCCCTCTCCCTGCAGGGGTAACAGAGCATGCTCATAACATGTCTCATAACTGCTGTAAAGCAAATCTCGGTAAGTGTTGTTCATAGCTCAGAGCAGTCTCGAGCCTGATGGCTATCCCATTGCCTTTAAAGGCATCTTTTGTAGATTATCTATTCTTTAAAGGGGTTCTTCACAGTTATTACAACTGATGATCTATCCTCAGGATAGATCATCAGCATCTGATCAGCCAGGGTCCGACACCCGGGACCCCCGCCGATCAGCTGTTTAAGAAGGCAGCGGTGACGTCACGACTTGTATCAAGTGGTGTGGGCGAGGCTAAGCTCTGTTCACTGAATGGAGCTTAGCCTCGCCCACGCCACTTGATACAAGTCGTGACGTCACTGGGCGGGGCGCTAGCAGCGGTAAACAGTGAGAAGGCCTCGGCGCTCCTGCAGCGCCGCTGCCTTCTCAAACAGCTGATCGACGGGGGTAACGGGCCGATCAGATGCTGATGATCTATCCTGAGGAAGATTTGCTGTACTTAAGGGGCAATAGATTGCGCTTTCTGTGTAGTAGCTAAGAAGTTGCAGTGGACTCAGTTATGATTCCACTGTGTTCATGATCCTTGCGCTTTCCCTGCCCCCTCCTTCATTTATATCTGCTGTATTTTATCTTCTGCAAATGTTTCAATCTTATTTTGTGCCATCAGTATCTTTGCACTGCACAACCCCTTTAAATGATTGTAAAATCTCTATTTAACTGTCATGTTCCCTATCCTTTTGATCACTAGACAGTATAAAAATTAACTCTTAGCAAGCTCTGCCTTTAATGCTACCAGATGTAAGTTGGCTATCCTATAAATTAATTTTTCGACCTTTTAAAAAGGCCTTGAGACTTGACTCGGACATTAAATAAGCCAGCACCTCATCTGCAGACAGCTGTTTCTGGGTGATTGCCCCTGATCAGTGCAGAGCAGAGAATACTGGCTTAACTGGGTGAGCAGCCTAGGTCAGGATTTCAGAAATGCAATATCTCATTATGGAGAGCACCTTAAATGGCCCGAGGAGTCTTATAGGCTAAGCAACACTCATCTTTCCAGTAACTACTCTGTTAAACCAGTACTCTCTGCTCTGCACTGATGGGGTAGTCACCCTGAAACCACCGTCTGCACGAGGTGCTGGAACAGTTGTTATCCAAGTAGTGTCTCAAGGCCTGTTTAAAAGGACCAACATTGGCTTTTAGGATAGCTACCTTACATCTGGTGGCATTAGAGCTTGCTAAGAGCTGATTTGCATACCCTCTTCCCAAACTTCTAGAGGGGCGTTGCCTGGCCTATAAGACTCCTCGGGCCTTTTAAGGCGCTCCCAATAATGAGATATTTCTGAAATCCTGACTTAGGCCTCTCACCCAGTTAAGCCAGTACTCCCTGTTCTGCACTGAAGAGGAGTAGGGATGAGCGAACTTCAAGTTTTGAAGTTCGGGTATGTGCTGGATTGCGTTATGGATTCTGTTACCACGGACCACAATTCCATGACGTAATACATAACGGAATGGCTATGGCCAGCATAACGGATCCGTCATGGAATTGTGTTATGGTCCGTGGTAACGGAATCCATAACGCAATTCAGCACATACCCAAACATGAAGTTTGCTTATCCCTAATGAGGAGCAATTACTGAGAAACCGGTGTCTGCAGATGAGGTGCTGTCTTAGCTATTATCCAAGTCATGTCTCAAGGCCTATTTAAAGGGTCGAACATTGACTTATAGGATAGCTACCTTATTTCTGGTGTCATTAGAGGCACAGGATGCTAAGAGCTCATTTGTGTAACTTTATTTGGTGGTTAAAATGGTTAAAACATCTTTTAAATAAAATATAAAATTTGGCCCAACAGAATAAAACTCTAGCCGTGAAAAAATGACTGTGCCTGTCTCTGCTTTAATTTTTGGCTTTATCATTTCAGATCTCTCTGGGATTGACCTGGAAGTGGTAGACATCCATTTCCTCACAGATATGGTGAAGTCATTCCTGCAAGAGTTACCCAGTCCTGTAATTCCACTGAATATCCACCGAGACCTCATTCAGGCATTGCTAGGTAAATGCTCGGTGAACCCTGTCATGCCACAGGACAAGCTTATTAAAAGGTGCCATGTTATGCAGGTTTAATAGTCCGTCCTGCAACTGCCTGTATTTTGATTCTTCATAATCCCTTCAGATAGTGGGAAAAAAATGTCAAAAGGAGCACAGTGGCTTAAAAATAGATAGAAGAAGCCACAGCGCCCTCTTCTTGGGCCATCTCAACACAGGAAATGCCTGTACTGCCAGCAAGTGGCTGTGTGGCATTTCCTAAGTGTCAGGACTGGGCAGCGGGCACCTGCTAAGTGTTGGAACCGGAGTGGCAGGGTGTCGGTGGATTATTGCTGCTTTTATTTGTTTTTCTTAACCCACTCTGAGCCCTTTGACTATTTTTTTCCCAGCTGGACAGCCCCTTAATAGAGGACTGGCCAGTAACAAGAGTGATATGGCCATTGTAGCAATTACAACCATCATCAAATGTTTGGATGTACTATCGACAGTGGACCTTATTCTGGTTCTGTCTAAAAAGTGTTTGTTTTTTTTTTAAATTTGCACACATTTCAGGGTGTGGAATGAATCTTTTTGCCTAGTATACTGACGTTCACATGAAATATTGTTTGAATATTTGAATATGCACAGTGCATAGAGTTGAAATGTGCTGCCCCCTACTGGTGCAAGAGGAGTAGATTTGTATGAAATCCTTGTTCAGTATGGCGTATGTTTTTTTTCTATGCACGGTGCCTTGTGAAAGTATTCCTCTGCTTTCGTGTTTTTCCTGTGTTATTACATTACAACCTGTAATTAAAATGAATTTTAATTTAGATGTTTTGTAAGGGCCCGGATAATATAGTCCAAAGTGTTGCGCTGGAATTAAAAAAAAAAAATTCAATAAATAAGACCTGTAAAGTTGGTAATAGGTATTCTTTGTCATGAAACTCCTATATAAGGTCTGGTTCAACCAAATCCCTTCCGAAGTCCGATAATTAGGGCTCATGCACACGGCCCTATTTTCGGTCTGCATCCAATCTGGATCGGATGAGGACCCATTGATCTCAGTGGGGCCATAAAAGATGCGGACAGCACACCCGTTCGCCAACTGCATCCGTAAGTCTGTTCTGCAGCCCCGCAAATAAAAATAGAACATACTTTTCTTGTCCATTTTGCGGACAAGGATAAGACATTTCTGGAGGAGAATAAAACATCATGGCGGGAAGCACCAGGCTGGGATCTGTGTTTTGCGGATTGCAAAAACTGATAGTCATATGCAGAAGCCCTTAGCCTGAACATCCCACAGCACACCATTAAATCCACTATAACAAAATGGAAAGAATATGGCGCAACTGCAAACCTGACAAGAGACGGCCGCTCAGCAATACTCTCAGAGACGGCAGGGAGGGCCTTAATCACCAATAACAACACTGAGAAAGCTTCATACCGGAGATGGAGATACTATGTGTGGTGAAGACCCAAGATTTCCCATCACCCCACGAATACCATTCCCACAGCGTGGCGGCAGCATGCTGGGAGGAGGATTTTCAACAGCAGGGACTGGAAAACTCTTCAGGCTTGAAAGAAAGATGGATGGCAGTAAAAATACAGCAATTCTTGGGGAAAACTTGTTCCAGTCTGCCTGAGATTTGATACTGGGTGGAGGTTCGTCATCCAGCAGGACAGTGACCCTAATCATACTGCTAATCTTACTCTGGAGTGGTTTAAAGCATCACGAACTTTCACAAACACATCAAAAGCTTTGATCAGTGGAGGTCTGAGTGTTGAGACTTTCACCGATCCGTAGAACGCAGGCAGAGAATCTCTCCTCGCTACTGAGGATGGAATAAGGACAGACGCATAGACTTCTGTGTAGCCTGTCTCGTCTCCTATACTGCATGCACTTCTCTCCCCTCATTCTAGAGATCGGTGGGAGTCTTGGCAATCAGGCCCCTACTGATCAAAACTTTTGATATGTCTATATGAAAATTTAAAAGGGTATTCCGGTTATAGAAAGTTGGCCCCTATCCACAGGATGGGGTATAACTATCCGATTTGTGGAGGTCCTATCACCAGGATCCCTACTGATCATGAGCTGCTCCGTCCTTTTCAGGGGGACTCCACTGGGTCTTGTGATTGGTGGAGGTCCCAGCAGTAGGATAGGGGATGGCTTTTTATAACTGAAATACCCCATTAATGACGCTTTAAGGAGGAACATTTAAATGTCTCTGAAGGGCCTAGTGAAGGCCCAGACTTCTGTCCAATGGAGAATATGTGGCAGCACAGCCCATCTAACTTGAAGGAGCTGGAGCAGCTTAGCCTAGAATGGGCAAAAAAATATCAGTGTCTAGATGTGGAGATAGATAGATATATCTATCTATCTACATACATACATACATACACACAGTACATACCCCAAGAGACTTGCATCCATAATTACAAATGTGACTCCACAAAGAATTGACTTTCAGGGGGTGAATATTTCAAAGTGGTAGCCATGTTCAAATCAAACGGTACAAACCTCCCAAAAATCCATTTTAATTCCAAGATGTAATGCAACAAAAAGGAAGAATACTGAGGGGGTGAATGTTTTCTCAAGGCACTGTACATTTCCAAAATAAGCTGACCTGTACTTTCCCTATTCTTGGGCATCACAATTTAATTAAAAAAATGATTGTCCTATGACCTATGTGTATCTATAGATTGTCAGGTAGGTGATACTATGAGGTCATGTACTATATTACAGTACGGCTATTATAAGGTTTGCTTTCTGTTGCAGACAATGGGGAAGATGTACAAAAGAGAGCGCACGTTTTGTCACTCCTGCAACCACCCGCTGTTCCCATCCAGCATGCGCTCACTTTTCAGCACGTCCTCCAGCACATCAGGAAAGCATGCCGTGCCAGTAACTTGAACAGCTTCACAGTCAAGGTTGCTGTAGAGATGTTTGGACCTTTGCTGTTTCGGCCTGTCATCACAGGGTGAGTTCTTGGGTATAATGGCTATGGTGAAGAATGACGGAGGCTTCCATCGGTATTATGAGAGCCCAATGAGGCGCACGGTTAGAGATTAGCATACTGCACGGCAGTGTGACCAGTGTCCACTAGACTGTATCCTCCACCAACCTGTTGAGGAATAGTGTGCGGAGTACTGAAGATGCCGGGTGGTGTATAGTAATGTACAATGTCAGAATTTCAGCTTTGGAGGTCATGCCGATTTCCAAAACAAACGTAGGCTATGTTCACATCTGCCTTGGAGGTTCTTTCACAGATTTCGTTGAGAAAGTGCTATTTTGCCTGGTCAAATGCCGTATACCATAACTGAACCCAACGGACCCCACAATAGTGACTGGGTCTAACAGGCACCATTGTGTCAGGTTTTTGGATGTGATTGTTGGGTTTCTCAAGAACACACAAATGTCCTATACTGGACAAAACTGCCAAGGCCTGGGTCACATAGTGATGTCAAGTGGCTACTGAAATAGGGCCATGCATTCAAATTCCACCATGGCACTGGTTCTTCTGCACTTTATACACACAATGGGGTAGATTTATCAAAACCGGTGTAAAGGAAAACTGGTTTAGTTGGGAAATGAAAGGTGGAATCTGGTTGCAATGGGCAACTAAGCCAGTTTTTTTCCTAAGCCAGTTTGATAAATCTTCCCCAGTAAGCCCTGCTGATATGAATGTATTTATTCTCCAGCTACTGTTGCCATCTACTTAAAGGGGTTTTCCGAGATTTTAATACTGATGACATATCTTCTAGATCAGTGGGCGTCAGACACCCGGGACCCTTCTGATCAGCTGTTGGAGAAGCCAGTGGTGCACACAGTAGTGCCGCGGCCTTCTCTCAGCTTTTCCTAGCCCAGTGACGACACAGTCACTTGGCCTAGGCACAGCTCCGCTCCATTGCAGGGAATGGGTCTGAGTGTATACAATGTACTGCACTGTGCTTTGTGAGCAGCTGATCCGTGGGGGTCCCGGGCATCAGACCCCCCACCATTCAGAAACAGATGAAATATACAGAGGATAGATTATCAGTAATAAAATCTCGGAAAACCCTTTTAGGCCTCATGCACACGACCGTTTTTTTATGCTGTCCGCAAAAAGTGATCCGTTGTTCAGTGATCCGTGTCCGTTTTTGCCTTCCGTTGTGTTTCCGTGTGTCTTCGTTTTTTTAGCGGACATGACCCAAAAGATTTTACCAAAAGACAGGCTGACAATTTTTCCCAAGTGCCTGCCAAGGGATCCGCAAAAAAAACGGACACGGAACGCGGATGACACACGGATGGCCATCCGCATTTTTTCATGGACCCATTGACTTGAATGGGTCCGTGAACCGTTTTTCACGGACAAGAATAGGACAGGTTATATTTTTTTGACGGACTGGAATCACGGACGCGGAGGACAAACGGTACATTTGCCGAGGTTTCCACGGACCCATTGAAAACCAATGGGTCCGCAGAAAATCACGAAAAACGGAGCAACAGACACGGAATCAAACAACGGTCGTGTGCATGAGGCCTTAAGGTATTTTTATGTGAGATACGTAAATACACGGCGTACTGAACATGATACTATAACGTCAACTCATCACTGATGAGTTTCTTACATGATGCACAGAATTGGAAATTTACAGCAATATGATGCTTCACTCAGTAATCCTGAATACCCCAATATCCAAAAAGTAGTCCTGGGGGGCTGCGGCTAGAAGAAAGAAAAGATTGTCAGTGCAGGTGAGGGGAAGGAATAAAATGAGCGTGAAGTGCAGGTTTTTCCATCAGAGCACATGTAGAGAAGTACAGAAGAAAATGGAGGAACACTTTGGAGGCAATCACCGCAGTGTTAAGACGACACGACATGAGGAGCACCACCAGATATGTTAGTGTACGGCTCTTTTATTTCACATAACGTGTGTGCTTCTAATTAGGTAAAATAGTTTTTCTACAAAACCATTAGAATATAAAGGTTTTCCATGAGTTAAAAATTGATGACTTATGCTCCTAGCATCCCCCCTTCCCCCCTCAGTTAGCTGTTTGATGTTCAGCGCTCATCATGGCCATGGTACCACACATTTTATATAGGCTCTGCTTGGTAGAAAGGCCTTGTGACCGGTGGATGTGACATCACAGCCCCTGGCCCCTTCGAACGATGGACAGGGCTGCCAGGAGTCAGACTCCCACTGAGCTGATATTCATGAGCTACCTTGAGGTTAGGTCATCAATATTTAAGTCATGTAAAAACTCTTTTAAAGGGGTTTCCAGAATTTTAGAAGTGATCGCCTATCTTCAGGATAAGGTATCATTCCGCACATCAGCTGTTTTAGAATCTCTCTGGCGCTGGAACTACGCAGCTCACTTCAATGGGAGCCGCTCTGCGGTAACCAGCTCTGTCCACCATGCAGTATCTGTGTTGTTCCATCGCTGAGCTACTGCAGAAAACTAATTTGCAGACGCTCCGCCGATCAGATAATGATGGGTTATCCTTGGGATAGGCCATCACTTGTAAAGTCTTGGATAACCCCTTTAAGGCATCAGCCCACAGTACTAAAGAGTCAACATTTAGAAAAAATCCTGTGGGAATTTCAAGTATGGCACTCCAGAAGTGCTGCCAGTTTGATGAGAGGGGGCGTAGTAGACAGTCTTTGTGATCCATAGCACCTACCGAGGATGGAGCCCTTTTCTATCATTTCTCTCTTTTTCTTTTACTCTGATCAGGGCAGAAGCTTTGCCAGATTATCCTGCTCTGCTCCTGGAGCTTCTGCTTCAGGATACTGAAGTTCCACAAGATCAGCCTCCCCCAGGTACAGCTAATTGAGCGCTCGCTGTGTTATGTCTTGTTCTGCTTTTGAATTGTTAGATATTAATTAAAATCACTTTACGAGGCTTGTGTTTCTGTACTTTAATGACGAAGATGGCTTTACTTTCTGGTTTGTCATTTCTAGCTCTCCCTCCCAAACCGGCAAAACCCAGACTGCCAGCTTCTACAATCAATGGGGTTGGAGGGACACTGCAGGAGGCAGAGTGGTACTGGGGGGACATTTCTAGGTGAGTCACATTTTCATTGATATTTTGGATGGGGACTACTGAAGAGTCTAGCAATGCTGAGAACCCAGTTTTAAACTTATTTATTTGAGCTTATTTTAGGGGGAGTTTTTCAAAACTGGTGTAAAACTGGCTTAGTTGAGCTTATTTTATGGGTAGGTGCACCTTTAACAAGCATTAAAACATGTCAGAAGTAGACTATATGGGGAGATTTATCAAAACTGGTGTAAAGTAGAACTGGCTTAGATGCCGATAGCAACCAATCACATTTCACCTTTCATTTTCCAACGCTCCTTTGAAAAATAAAAGATGGAATCTGATTGGTGGCTATGGGCAACTAAGCCAGTTTTGATAAATCTCCCCCATATAGTCTACTTCTGACATGTTTTAATGATAGTTAAAGGTGCACCTACCCATAAAATAAGCTCAACTAAGCCAGTTTTACGCCAGTTTTGATAAAACTCCCCCTATGTGGCATGCACAGTAAAAGGTTAAAAAAAAATATTGTGCATATGTTCACACAGATGTCGGCATAAAATGACTGCATAGCTGTGCCTTATCAAGTCTGTTGAGTAAGGTTATGTTCACACACGGCAGATTCCTTGATCTGTAACATACATCTAAATAAGCTTTGCAAAAATCTATATGCATGCTGCAGAACCAATTCAGATGCTTTGAACACATCTTTATTTACAGAAATTTTAGCAAACATTTTGGCAGAAACAAAAATTTGAAAATATACCCTAACGTATCAGTATCTATGAAGGCACTTGAAAATCTAGGTGCCTCCTATAAAAGCACACGAGGCTCACATCCTGTACATACATAGACTGCAATATAAATTTTCACATTTAAAAACTAAAATTTGTGAAAGCAATTTAGTTAGAAAGTCCTTATGTGACCATGATGCGCAGATAGACAGTGCTTGATTGAAATGGATATGATGAAGACATGTGATTTCGACATTGATATATGTATTAAAAACCAAGCATTCAGTTTTGCTAATGTCTGCATTCAGGGAGGAAGTCAATGATAAACTGCGGGATACACCAGATGGAACATTTTTGGTGAGAGATGCTTCCAGCAAAATCCCAGGAGAGTTCACTCTTACTCTAAGGTAATAGAGCTCTTCACGAATGTGTGTACTTTGTGGATTTGTCACGTCTTACCTCAGTGACTTCAGTGGGATAAAACCATGGCTGTGGAGTCGGCAAGCCAAGACTTCAACTTTGACCCAGTTAGTTACTATCATCCTTTATTTTTAAGTGCCATTAATTCCAGTGCGTTGTACATATGACAAGGGGTTTACATACATACATAACAAATAAAAATAAGTACAGTAAGCATGGACTTATTAATAGACTAGTACATACAGGGAGGATCCTGCCCACAAGGGCTTACAATCTACAAGGGAAGGGGAAAGTAGGTGACAGTAGAAGCTGCTTATATGACTGAGAAGCAGCAGCATGGTTATTGTAGGCTTCTCTGATAGGTGAGTTTTCAGGTTGTCCTAAGAAGGAGTTTCTGTAAGAATCAGAGATTACATGTGGGGATATATCTGGAGATTAGGTCAGAATTGTAAGGACAGGACACATGGTGAATGGCATTGTATGTTCTTATTTGTACTTTAAGAGGAGAACAAACAAGGGGACAGGTAAATTAACGGGGCAGCAGAGTGTAGGATGGTGAGGACGGGTGGAAGGCCACAGAAGAAGTTGCAGTAGTCTAGGCAGCAGATGATGGGGGCTTACACTAGTCTTTTAGTTGACTCAAGGTTGAGATTTTGATTTGGAGGTGGCAGGATGTGGTAAGGTCTTGGATGTGTGAAAGACAGGGCAGAATCAAATGTTATCCCAAGGCAGCGGACTTGACACTGATGAAAGAGTGGTGTCAATAGCTGTGATTGATAGGTCTAGTGGTGGGGGCTGAGGGACATGTTGAGTTTTACAAAGGAGGAGGATATAGTTGATAGACATGCTGGGATCCTGAATGGCTATGAAGTGACATTTGGCCATAGAGGTAGATTTGAAGATCTTCAGCATAGAAGTGGTAATGGAAGTCATAGAATTCCATGAGCAGTCCTAGGCCGAAGTAGGGGCCCCAGGACAGAGCCTTGAGGCACACCAAAGAGGGTGGTTGGGGTGATGAGGTGATGCATGAGTGGGAGACACTGAATGTTCAGTTGGTGAGGTATGAGGAAATCCAGAAGAGGTGATGCCAAGGGATGAATTTGTAAGAGGAGGGAGTGGTTGACTGTGTCGAAGACAGAGGACAGGTCTAGAAGAAGTAATACAGAATAATGACATTTAGTGTTGGCAGCTAGCAAATCATTGGGAGTTGCATTAAAATGATCTAGTTAGAAAGCCAGATTGTAGCTGGTCAAAGAGCAAGTTGGATGAAAAGTTGGAAGATAGTTTGAGGTAGATATGCTGTTCTAGGAGCTTTTCCTCAGTGATAGAATAGAAATAGGTCATGTGGGAAAGGCTCTGTGTTCCCCCATTTGAATGGAGTAGCAGCCATGCATAATACATTACAGTTGATGTTAGGTAGGGACATACAGCATTATAAATCATTATAATGCCATGCGATCCCACTCCCACGCAGAGCATGTTTCCTCCAGACAACTTGCTTGTCTGAAAGTGGCCTTCGAATGCTGCACAGAAATGACCCCTTGACTTGAATGTATACAACTTAGAATAACCTATGAATATTACCAGGTGTGAACAAAAGGGAGGATGTGCATGCGATCTAATATCGACACAGTCAGAGTGGAAAAATCTGCCTAAATACACAGCATTCCTATACCGCTGCTACTTTTACTGCTAACTTTGACCTTTTTTTATTTTAGGAAGGGTGGAAACAACAAGCTGATCAAAATATTCCACCGGGATAACATGTATGGTTTTTCGGACCCTCTGACTTTTACGTCTGTCGTGGCTCTAATTGCACATTATCGTCACGAGTCTCTAGCTCAGTATAATGCTAAACTGGACACCAAACTTCTGTACCCCATGTCCAAATACCAGCAGGTAAATAGTTAGTAGCTGTGGGTTTCACTGATACATTCATGTTTGCCTTAATCTAACTAACCTTTTCATGGGAATTTAGGACCAGATTGTCAAGGAAGACAGTGTGGAGGCCGTAGGGGAACAGCTTAAAATTTATAGTCAGCAGTACAGAGATAAGAGTCGCGAGTTTGATTCGCTTTATGAAGAATACACCAGGACAACTCAGGTAATCCCTTGACTGTACTTATTTCTTAGCTGGGTATTCTGCTCTCACAGGTTTCACTCACATGCCTCAACCCTCTGTTTTTTAACAGGAATTGCAAATGAAGCGGACAGCTATTGAGGCTTTTAAAGAAACCATCAAAATCTTTGAGGAACAGTGTCAGACCCAAGAAGCATTTACAAAGGACTATATTGAGAAGTGTCGCAGGGAGGGCAACAACCAAGAGATAGAAAGGTCAGAACAGCACACAGAAATACATAAATCTGTCACCAGGATAATCACTATTGAAGTGAAGCCATAGCCTAATAGCACTTAGTACCTTATTTCTAGATGTGCCTTTGTTTCAGCAATAGATGTTTTCTATCTTCTGAAAATCCAGTTTATTTGGCATGCAAATGAGCCAGTACTGTGCCCAGAGGGGTGTCACCCTTGCAGGAAGGAGCCCAGGCACGCCCTCTGCTAGTGCCCAAGCCCTTCCTCATGCTGGGAGCAGGGAAAAGGGGGACAGAGTTATGGCTTGAATGTGATATAGGAGGGGTGGGTGGACACATTGTGGCAGGAGGCGTGCCTGGGCTCCTTCCTGCAGAATGACACCGCTCTGGGCACCTTACTGTTACTCATTTGCATGCCAAATAAACCGGATTTTCAGGAGATAGAAAACATCTATTGCTGAAACAAAGGCACATCTGGAAATAAGGTACTGAGTGCTATTAGGCTATGGCTTTACTTCAATAGCGATTATCCTGGTGACAGATTTCCTTTAAAGGGGTTGTTAATCTTCTGCTGTTCTTTTGGCAGACCTCCCCCCCCCCCACCCCCGTGTCCTGACCTGCAGATGGGAGCTCCCTGCTGCTGGGTTCCGCTCCTTCACTGACACACTTGCATCCCCCCACTGTTAACGTCAGTTTGACACCTCTGCAGCCAATGACTTTTGTTCATAGAGACAGGAAGTACTACAAATTAGGAGAGTTGGCAGTGATTAACCATGAGTGCCATATTGTTGAGAATCGTTCTCTGGTATTATTTAGAGTGGCATTAAGTTTCTTGTAAGATGAGATTCTGTTGACCCTATGAATAACTACTGAGATAGAAAGTGAAGGAGATGTTCATCTGGACGCAATATGTATTCTCACAGACATCAGCATATATTGTAGAAGCTTATAGGCTGTGTTATTAAATGTTGGTGGTTTAAGCCCCAGCAAGTATACAGGTGCTGACAAGGGAAGGTCTCTCCCACATACTTCAAATAGTCCTGTCCGGATATTGGTCCAGGACCATCTTACTATGGGACAGGTCCACCATACATGGAGTGTATGACGACTTCCTGGCAACCCCTAAAGCATAAAGGGGAAACCATTGGGTAAATAAGGTGCAATCTAGAAGGCACCATGTATACTCTATGAAGTATCTTTAAAGAAGTCTCCATTAGTGGTACTTGCCACTAGGTGTATTCTCAACTTAGAAATTTATGGCACAGCTATGCTGCTGCATCCATGAGGAAAGTTAAATGAAATTGGCCGTTCACGTGCAAGGCTCTTTCTATTAATTTTTTTGGGAGTCACAGCTCACCTCTTGTTGGGTTTTCCATGGTGGTGGCCAGCAGCCTCCTCACCTAGAATGGAAACCATAACGGCAGTGTAAACAGAGCCTAGGATGGAGAATAGTTGGAACATGTCATTTTTGTACTCGTGGGTTTCCGATCCCTAGAATTGAAGGTGAGAAATGTGTCTATATGAAATTGTACAAACATCATTTGATACATAACATGCAGCATGTTTATTACTGAAAATGTTCATTTCCAGTAATGTTGGACTTGTTATAGGATAAGTTACTTACGTATGTGTATACAATGACTTGCCCTTTTGACACTCTACTTCTTTCTGTCCAATTTCCAACAGAATCATGATAAATGCCGAAAAGCTAAAATCTCGGGTAGCAGAGATCCATGACAGTAAAAAGAAACTGGAGCAGGACCTAAGGAAGCAGGCAAATGAAAACCGGGAGATTGACAAGAAAATGAATAGTTTGAAGCCAGACCTGATGCAGCTTCGGAAACTTCGAGATCAGTATCTTGTGTAAGTATCTTGGCTTAGTGGTTCTTTTGCCTAAATCGGTTGCATGCATATTCTTGCACTTGAGACTTAATTATTTTTGGTTGGGAGGGTAGTACAGGCTTCTCTATGTGAGCAGTAAAACAAATAAATATGAGATTCTTCTTATGTACAGCTTTATATTCTCTGGGACCCGCACCTACAACGAGAATGAAGCGGGGAGAGCTGTGGCTGGAGGACCCCGGATTTCCCGGGGTCCGTCCACCACCAAGCGCTGCTCCCATAGAAGTAAATGGGAGCACATCGCCCATGCTCCCATTCATTTCTATGGGGCAGACAGAAATAGTCGAGCCAGTGCTCGGCTATTTTCGGCAGGCCCATAGAAATGAATGGAGGGCGGCTGCGCATGCGCAGTTCGCCCTCTGTTCATTTCCCTGCTCCCATCTCATTGTAGCTGCGGATTCCACAGGTGGGACCCGCACCTATCAGACAATGGGAGCATATCCTAGCGATATGCCCCCATTGTCTGTGATAGGAATACCCCTTTAAATGCAATCATATAAAAATATTCCCCCCATGGTGTACATAGCCTTTAAACAGGACCTATCGCCTCAGGGTTTTTTTTTGTTTGTTTGTTTTTTAGTAAGTACTTGCATTTCCCATGTACTAACAGTTCTGGAACATCTATTCTTCTGACTGTATAATGTGCCAGTCCTATAAGTAGGACGTATAACACTCATACAGTTTCTAATAGCACTTTGAAAAATAAAAACAAATTGGCTGATATGGGCAGCTACTCCACTTGGCGCTTCCACTATGTGATAAATCTTACCTTATTGCCTTTTCAGGTTTGTTTCTGCCCTTTGTTTTGCAGTGTGTTTTGTTGCATTCTGGGTGTTTTTCATAACTATTGTCAGTTTGTTGTTTCAGTGTAAACGCTGATTTATTTTTTGAATTCTAATTTCTGAATAATTTTTTTTTCTATTTTAGTTGGCTGGTTGGGAAAGGCGCTCGACAGAAAGATATCAGTGAATGGCTGGACATGAAGAATGAGCCTGAAGAGTACGTTATTAACATGAAACAGAAATATTTCAGTCATTGATAAATTGTGGCATTGATAAATACCCTGTAGGATACTGGTATCATACCAAAGATAGCATTGCTTGGAAAATGTGTGATTAAGGGCTTATGCACATGATCTTATGTATTTTGCGGTCCACAAAACATGGATCTGGAAACAATACGGATGACGTCCGTGTGATTATCCATATTACATCCTTTTTTTTTGCTGATCTATTGTAGCAATGCCTATCCTTGTCCGCAAATGTGTTCTATCTTTTTTGTGGAACGGCCATGTCGACATATGGAAACGGAATGCACACAGAGTCTTAGGCTACATGCACACGACAGTGAAAAACGGACATGTGATGTACATTTTTTTAACAGCTGTTAAATGTATATTTTAAGACCAATGGTAGTCTATGGGGTTATTCACATGGCACTTTTTTTGACTGTCAGTGAAAAATGGACGTCAAAAAATAGAACATGCTCTATCTTGTCTATTTTTCACTGACAGACTGACCCCATACAATTGAATGGGTCCATTTTTAACGTCCGTCTCTCAGAAAGGCATCAGTGAAAAAAACATCCGTCAAAAGTTTACTAGTCAGAAAGAAGGTTTCAGATGTAAACCTGCCAAATGTATGGAAGAGTTCTGATCACTTGCAAAGGTGTTAGTGAGGGATTAAACAGGGGTGTTGATATGAATAGAGACTGGGTCTGAAGAAGGGCTTAACGTGATGAACAAGATGTATCTCACAAGGCATCATCACTTATATTTTCTCTCTTTCAGTCCATACTCCATGATGGATGATGATGAGGATCTCCCTCACCACGAAGAGAGAACCTGGTACATGGGAAAGATGAAACGTGAACAGGCGGAAGAAATGCTTACTGGGAAGCCAGATGGTACTTTCTTGATTCGAGAGAGCAGGCAGAAAGGTTGCTATGCATGCTCAGTTGTGTAAGTACAAATTCAGTGCCTTCTGTTTCCCTTTATATATTACAGGGGTTTTCCTGGAGTCATATATTAATGACCTATCCTGAGGATAGCAAACAAAAAGAGGGAGGGTTACGGTAGCATCTCCAGAAGTTTATTTATTCCATACCGCAGCAGGTGTGTACAAAAAAGCCAAATGGCAACGTTTCGGCTATGCAGTAGCCTTTATCAAGCATAGAGACAAACTGATATAACACCTCCCACCATGGTGAAAGGCCAATCAAATACATATCACAAAACCCCATGTATGTGATCAATCACATATGTGCATAATTAAAACAATCGTGATTACCTTGGTACGTAATAGAGGTACAGAGGTCCAAGTCGGCAAACACTGCATTCCATATCGGCGTCTCCACAAGAGCAAAGCGCATGTCCATGATGTCATCACCTGCCCATCCATTCCGAGGAAGCGCGCATCAGCCCGCCATCTAACCACATGATGACCACATGACCGCAACATAAGCTTCACCACCTACCGATCAAAAGAATCGCTACTGGAGCGCCCTAATACAATGTACTTCTGATCAATTTTGCACTGGAGGCGGTTTTCCATAGTAATGCCGACGCTCCAGTAGCAATTGTTTTGATCGGTAGGTGGTGAAGCTTATGTTGCGGTCATGTGGTCATTATGCACATATGTAATTGATCACATACATATGAGATGTCCGCCTTGGATTGGTATATCTTGTAAAAGGGGTTTTGTGATATGTATTTGATTGGCTTTTCACCATGGTGGGAGGTGTTATGTTTTACTATATGGCAGTGATTGTGAAACTTTTAGAGACCGAGTGCCCAAATTGTAACCCAAAACTCACCTATTTATCACAAAGTGCCAACACATCAATATAACATGAATACCAATATAGTATATCTTCCATGTACTTGATCATTTAGCTATTATAGCCTGCCTACATTCAGTGCGCTGCCTGTGCTGTTCATAGTGCACCCTGTGCTGATGAATGACAGGAGAAGTCTAAGGCATATTGGTAAAACATAGACTTTTTCCAGGGTGCGGGTGCCCACAGAGAGGGCTCTGAGTGCCGTCTCTGGCACTAGTGCCATAGGTTCGCCACCACTGCTATATAGGGTCATTTGTATCAGTTTGTCTCTATGCTTGATAAAGGCTACTGTGTTCCTGAGGATAGGTCATCAATATGAGTGTCCCGGAAAGCCCCTTTAAAAAGAATCATTCAGCATGTTAACCCCCCCCTTCCGATATAATCTAATCACTGCCTGCCTTTTTAATATTTATACTTTGCCATTTGGCCCACTCCACTCTCTGATAATGTTGCTGCATCCCTACAGTGCACCAGTGTAGCAATCACAGGGCGCAGGCGTAATACCAGAACTGAGTAGGGGCAAATCTTCACAAAATAAATACTGCACACGGTCACAGCATGTACATACGTGCTAGTTATGGGGAAAGGAGATGATATGTCGGGGACAGTCTTACATCAATGTAAGAGCATACACCAGATTTGGTGATAGAATAAAGACTCCTTCTAAGTGGTTCAGGACAATAGCCACATCACAGCAGGCAAATGCGAGTAAGTTCGCAAACAATAAGTACATATTCTGAATCTGGATTATAAATACGTTCTGTATGTTTCTACATGCATTAACACTTAATCTTACATTTTTAGGGTTGATGGTGACACCAAGCACTGCGTTATCTACAAGACTGCCACCGGTTATGGCTTTGCTGAACCCTATTACCTTTATGCCTCTTTAAAAGAGCTTGTGCTACATTACCAGCACACATCACTAGTGCAACACAACGATGCCCTGAATGTCACTCTGATGTACCCCGTGCTGGCACCACCATCACGGTGAACTTCTAATCTTCTACCAATAGTGTGCCCTTGGAGTAAAGTTGCTTTGGTCTTAGGATCTTTTAACTTTAATGATGAGCAGCCTCTACTAGGACACTCTCCGTGGGGATTAATAGCTTTGTGGATCACCTATTTTTTTTGTTAAGGAAATTGGCTATTCATTCCTTTCAGAATATAAGATCTTTCCTTAGAGGGAATTGCTGTTTTGAGCATTGTAAAGTTGGATGTGTTTATATGCTGCAACTATATCCGTAGCATCGTGCGTACACCATACACAGTAGTAATTGAGTCTTATTCATGTTACACCTTGAAGTAAGATCTATGCCTCCAATCTTCTCTCAGAGGTATTTAATCTTATTTTGTTTTTCTTTTTTTTTCTTTTAGTTTTCCCATTGGTAAAATTAAACCCTATACAGTATCAAGATCTCCTTCTCAGATAGGCCTCTACACCTTCAGTTATCAGGCACACAGTCTTTTTTGTTGTAGTCATATGCAGTGTGCCTCTTTCTTTGTAGGAGAGTTTAATCCGAATCTTAATTTTAAAATCACCAGGTCTGTATTTTGCTATAAATATTACCCATTTGAAATGACACATAGGCCTGCAGAACTAGAGTACGTACAATTCATAGTCCTTTGCTGTATGCTCAACAAAAAATAAGCTATTTATATAATTCTCTTTGTCTATGAATTAGTGTTTTTTTTACACACAGGAGCAGTCTGTAGACAGAGACGACATAGAAGGTAAAGCCAAAACAAATGAGGGATTCTCAACACTACACTTGGCTCTCACACACACACACATTCTTTTAACTTCCGATATAAGGAGGCAGACAAAAAACTGTTCCTAACATAGTAATTTCAGTGGACCCACCAGAAAGTGTGACATCACATTTTCATGGTGAGAAGGCTGCAGATAGTGATCAGCAAGGTTTTGAATCTCTAGAAAATAATATATTTTTTTTATAATCTTTTACTTTAAAGATTTAACGCTACGGCCAGACTGTGGTGCTGGCTCACCACACTGCTCATTACTTACCTGTTTGAGAACACATCATACCTGTATCAAGTTTCCATCACGGTTTTCTGGGTGTTGACAGAATGTCACCTCTGTGATTATACGTAGTTGGTGTATGTCGCATTTTTAAGTTTGGCAAATGGGTTTCTGTGAGTCTACCACCCATACAACGTTCCAGGTTTAGAATTACTTGTATTTCCACATTACACACCAGTTTGTGGTGCTTTAACAAAATCCGCCAGTATATGAATGCGTCCTCCCTGGTTTTACAAACCAACATAGAGAAAGGATCTGCATACGCAAGTAATACAGTGGTGGAGATCAATAGATTGCATATTGTAATGACCATATACCAAGCAATCTGCAGGCAGCATGTTATAGAGCCGGAATGGCTAAGCAGATTAATGTATAGTTTGTGGGGAAAAATTCAATAAAACATTAATAATTTATACATTTACTGTATATCTCTGCTCTTTCTGAGCTCAAAATTACCCTATTCGTCTATTTCAGTGACCCTTTAAATCTCTTGTATTTCTAACTTTAGTTATACAAGAGGGAGGTGTTATCAGTGATTGATAGCATTCCCCGTGTAGTGTGTATACAGTTAGATGTCAGTCACTGGTAGTTGTACATGGGGCTGATCTTAAGTTCAGAAAGAGCAGAGGTTTAAATGCATAGATTTTTCAGAATTTTTCCCCATAAAACGATGTATCGGTGTGCTCAGCTCCTCCTGCTCTATAACTTGCTGACTGTAGATTGCGCTGCATTTTGTGGTGTTGTGAGCCAACCTGTCCTAAAAGGGAAAACATCCCTTCTGATCCCTAGTGTGGATCAGACAGGATCAGCATTATAAACTGGAATTCTACACATTCCCATAAGCATTAATGTGGCTCTGTTTTAGGAAATCATCTAGGCCTTTTTAAGGTTAACCTTTTCCTGCTGTGACCATGCCCTGAAGTAGACTATTTCACAGATTCACAATCGGTGGGAGAAGTCATTTTCAAACCATGGCAGCTAGACTGCTGAGCTGTTCCTATAAAATGTAGGTTCATAGGCTATGCAATCCGCCACTTAAAGTTTGGCCCCATATTTTTGCACTCCTGAGAAATTTATAAAAATAAAGCTGCCCAGTCTCCCATGAAAGGAGAGTTCCACTCAAGACTTGTCTCTAGTGTTGAGCGAACTTCTGTTTTCAAGTTTGGCGTACAAGCTTTGGGTTATCTAAGAATTTCGTTATGGATTCCGCCACCACGCACCAAAAGTTATGATGGATCCATAACGGAATTCTTAGATAACCCAAACCCAAACCTGTTTTCAAGTTCGCTCATCCCTACTTATCTCCATTCCACACGTAAAACTAATTGGACGAATGTTCCCAGTCCTCTACTAGCAATGAAATCATATAATTGCACATACTAGTTAATGGGTCACTATTATTTCCCCTGTCATGTCCAATGCTTGCAGTTTGTGGAACCTCTCTCAAAGATGTTACTATATTTGCACATTTAATGTACTGTATTGGTAAAAAACACACAGTATAGGTCTTCATGCTATACTGCTATCCCCATCTTAAACTAAAATTCTGGCAGCCAGTCACCCTTTCCCAGATGTGTTGGCTGCTGCCAGTAGTCCACCACAATGCATACCAGCACTGGAGCGTGGCGATCCAGCATGGTCACCGATGGGCTGTATCTGGGGATGCTTTGCACACAATCTAGAAAATGAAGAATTACAACGGGAGACTCCAGTTGTTTCCCCTGTAGCTTTTGTCAGGATTCACTGTTTGGATAATGCATTACAAATTACTACATAAAGCTGGTGCTGAACTTCACTGCAGCAGGAAGGATACATTCTCATAAGCTAGACTTGATGCCACTGTGGAGGAACTGACCATCAAGTCACAACACATAAGCACTAGCGTTTTCTGTTCAGCTTGGGAACACTGCTGGACTATGTGTTCATTTTATAGAAAATGATGAGATCACCTCATAGAGAAAATGCAATTGCCCATTCCTAAGCCATCATGACCAAATGGTAAAACACTAAACCTGTTTTTGTATGTTATTGCGTTAGTATACCTCACAGTAAAGCTGACTGTAGACTAGCTGGCCGATATCCTCCCCTGACACCTTCATCAACATGTTGACTATGTTATTTTATGGGTTCATCTGGTACTGCTTATCTTGGTTACAAAAGGATTAAACAGGTAAAAAAAACGCTCCATCCTTGTTTCTCCTACCAGGTGAGGTCAGGGGACTTTCTGGCTGTCCCTATAGAGTTAGACTATCAGCAGTAAAGAAAATCTATGGTCAGTTTGTCATGCTATTCTGTTGCACTTTAGTCTGGTACACGCTAAACAGCATTGTTGTATTGTCATGTACACTGCCTCCCTCAATTCTTCATGGCCCTGTTTATTGCCGGATATCTAGGCCCACTTGTTGGGGGGCATCCTCAGGTGGGGATAATGTATTTTCTTAAATATACAGGACACCAGGATTTGTTTGGTGTCGATTGCAGAAGGCAGGTTGTGTCCCAGCTTTCTCTAACTATAGCTAGTGGCGGACTGCTAGCTACTCTTGAATTCAAGTGGAGCTTACCGGATGCATTTAATGATAGGCTCTACGAATGGCCTGTTGGAAGCTATTTCTATTATTATAATGCTGCCCTTTAGGCTATACCCTGCTCTTTTTTCCTGCCCTCTGTGCTTTTAACCTATTAAATAAGCTATTGTATCACTTTGTTATTTTAGAATGTGTGCCTATTTTTCTAACTATGCTTTTTCTGCAGTTTAGAATGAATGTGTAGGTTTGCACGGGGTCATTGCACTAGACTAAACCTGCCCTTGAAACAGTTGGCAGCAATGTTTCACATCCATGAGTTACATATGAAGAAACATTTGGAGCAAAACTTTGAGGAAATTGTATTCGCATTTCTCATTCATCTATAGGTGACTACAAAGGAACAGTATCCAAATAAGTCAGTCCCATGACATATGAGATGGCTAGTGGTCTACTTAAAGGGATTTTCTGGTACTTATACACATTTTACTTATGCCCTGTAGCCTGGAGTGGCTACCAAAAGATTCATATTTGGCTGCTTCGCGCTCCGCCAGTCCTTCACACTGCCTCCAGATTCCTCCATCTTCTGGTCCTAGACTTGTTTTCTTCCAACCAGGTATGGACATGTTCAAATGTGGCACTACAAACAGTGACTGGCTTCAGCAGTTTCGTATCCCCAAGCGACAGATCACTGAAGCCAGTCATAAGCTAGGTGAAAATAAGAGGACCAGAAGATGGAGGCACGAGAGCAAACACAGTGAGGATCAGGTAAGTATAAATCTTACAAATAGGCGATGCATGCTACATAAAATGTGTATAAGCCCTAATTCACACATCCGTGATTTCCATCAGTTTGCCATTCTGAGCCAAAACCAGGATTGGAGCCTATGCAGAGAGAAGGTATAATAGAAAGATCTGCCCCTGTTCTGTGTTTACGTATTTTTGGCTCAAAACCACTGATTAAAATCACTGACCGAACACTGACTTCGTGAGTAAGGCCGCTTGCACACGAGCGTATGCCCTCCGAGACATACGATCCGTGAGCGGGCCCTATGTCCCGGAGCGGCATTAATCATGCACACGGGAGCGCACAGCATCAATAGATTACAATGATGCTGTGCACGTTGGGCTGCCCACGGGACTTTTGTCCCCAGAGTGCGTGACAATAGCCCTACGTGCGGCCCGGCGTGCACAGCATCATTGTAATCTATGATGCTGTGCGCTCCCGTGCGCACGATCAATGCTGCTCCAGGACATATGGCTCGCTCACAGACCGTATATCTCGGAGGGCATACAGTCGTGTGCAAGAGGCATAAGGCATAATTGCTGGGGAAAAAGTGTATGTTCAGAGCCCTTAGGGTAGTTCTGATCTGTTTGTTTCAGTCTTTGCTACTTTTTAGCTCTACACCAGTTGGACATAGGCTAAGGCTGGGATTCCACGTCTCATTTTGTTACGTGGTTTTTGGCTTCAAAAAGCATTAGTTCCAGTTGGTTTCAGTTAGTCCCATCTGGAGTAACTAGTTTGTCTTATGGTAACCTACATATGCAGAAATACATTTATACAATAATTGTGATCATCAAGAGTGTTTTACAAGAAAAAGTCTTTCCAGTTGATTAAAAAATCTTTTGTAAAGGGATCCAGCTTTAAAGGGGTATTCCAGTTATTTAATAGCTATCCCATAGGGGATAACTACATAAGTGGGATCCCACCCCTGGGCCCACCAACAGTCATGAAAATGGGGACCCCATACCCCGTGGAGCCCCTCAAAATAAAGTCAGTTTTCTTGATTGGGGGGGTCCCAGGGGTAGGATACATAAGCAGAATACCCATTTAATGATCAGAACAAAGAAATAAATGCAATCCGCTCACCGCCTTTGTTAGTCCTCGGTGCAAATCCATTGTAGAAACAAAATAACAGGTCCAGCACTCGGCTCTTGAATAAAACCATAAATCTTTTATTTCAAATATAAAAAAAAAAGTCCAAAAATGGCACACAGCCGGACATCTCCCCTCCCCACACCAGTTTTAGGCCTTAAAGGGGTATTCCAGTTCTTTAGTTAACCCCTATCCTTAGCATGGGGATAACTTTTAAATTGGTGGGGGTCCTACCGATCACGAGAATGGGACCCGATATCCCCTGCAGCCCCCCTGAAATGAACTGAGCGGCCGGTCTGGAGATATCCGAGTACAAAGCTTATATGAGCTATGTGTAACATGGCTTTATGGAGACTCTGATACTTTTTGGATTTCTAATATTTCCCTGAAGCCATGAAGTCTCCCATTATTATATGTCACTTCACTTTCTAAAAAAATTATAGAGCTGCACCCAGGACTGTAGGGGCTCTTTCACACGAGCGGATCCCGTGCGTGGAATCCGCTACGTGAAAGAGAGCCAAGCCCCGTTCTGGACAGCAGAGACATGATTGATAGTGCTCCATGCCTCTCTGTGATCTTTTTACTACAAAATCACAATGACCGTTTTATCTCACTGTGATTTTGTAGTAAAAAGATCACAGAGAGGCACAGAGGATTATCAATCATGTCTCTGCTGTCCGGAACGGGGCTTGGCTCTCTTTCACGCAGCGGATTCCACGCACGGGATCTGCTCGTGTGAAAGAGCCCTAAGAGTTAATGTAGATTTTCATATACATATCACAAGGTGTATGTACAATGTGCACTATGTCCGTTTTGCTTCACGTTTTCTTTAGTGCCTGATCCATAGACATTGCTATGATTGTTTCTCAGGGCAGAGACTTTAAATTCTTTTATACTTTATAACCCTATGCAGACAAGAGAACCAATTTGGAAAATGTTATAGATTTTATACCTAACCATGTTTTTTATATAGATGTATTCCATTTCACTTTTAGATTATTACATTTAAGCTTTTGTTGCTGTAGATTATGCAGGAGAAAAGCATACTGTGAAAATTCCACATATATGTACTATTAACCCTTTTACTAGGAAGTGTAGAGTGAATCACTTCTGATAGTTCCTAGAGTAAGCCGGCTGCTCTGTAGCATGTAGCCTTTTTCTTTGTAACATGACCAGCCATTGACACAAATGCTGAATGTTTCTACATGAGCTGGCTTTATTGTTGTATGTTTAATATTCCATATGTTTTATGCCATAAGCTGTTCTATCCAGTGAATATTGGGAAGATAAACCTTTGATTTCTCTTGTATACTTAACGCTATGTTACCAGAGATTTTCTTTCTTTTTTTTTTCCTTAACAATGTTTCTGTTTATTAATAAATGTTTACTAATGTAAACCAAGTATTTGTTTCCAAGACTGGTACTCGAAAATGACATTTTGTATGGTACTTAAAAAGAAAAAAAAAGAAATAAAAGCAGATGAAAATACTTGTGTCATCTACGTCTATCACAATGGAGGAATGATTTAGAGCTAGACATGTAGTGCATGTAAGGCCTCATGCACACGAACGTTGTTTGATTCCGTGTCCGTTGCGCCACTTTTCGTGATTTTCTGCGAACCCATTGGTTTTCAATGGGTCCGTGGAAAACTTGGCAAATGCACCGTTTGTCCTCCACGTCCATGGTCTGTGATTCCAGTCCGTTAAAAAAATATAACCTGTCCTATTCTTGTCCGCCAAAAACGGTTCGGGAACACATTCAAGTCAATGGGACCGTGAAAAAATGCGGATGTCCATCCGTGTGTCATCCGCGTTCCGCGTCCTATCTTTTGGGTCATGTCCGAAAAAAAAACGTAAGACACGTGGAAACACAATGGAAGCAAAAACGGAACAACGGAACCCCGTTTTGCGGACCGCAAAAAAATACTGTTGTGTGCATGAGGCCTTATGTTGCAGCACATAGACTACGATTGAGTCTCAATGCCTGAAACTGGGCATGGTTCGCTAATAAAACGTGCACTAAGATACATACAAACACTGAATATATTGGGACACAGTTACTACGACCAGCTTTTTACAACTTTGGTCTTAGTTTCCCCTTGCGCTGCTGTCAGATTCATCATAAATCAGACACAGACCTTGTGCACCTGGCTGGCACAGTTTTTCACTAACATTTGCCGGGGCTGGAGTAAATTAACCTCATTGTTTTAAATTGCTTTACTTGCCATATTTATTATAAAGTTGAAGTTCTTAGCCACAACAAAGCTACTTCTCACAGCTGTGTCCCTGCACTCACCAAGCATGGGCCTAAGGGCCCAAATGAACTTGGGGCCAGTAAGGAACCAGATTTTCTGTGCTTTAATTAAAATAGGGAGGAGTCGACAACCAAAGTCACCATGGACAGTGCAAAAAAAAAAATTAGTTGGCACATCCACACAATATGAAGTACAGCGCATGCACATATCTACGTAATGCCTTAAAGGGGTTGTCTCACTTCAGTAAGTGGCATTTATCATGTGGAGAAAGTTACTACAATGTATTGTTATTATCCATATTGCCTCCTTTGCTGGCTGGATTAATTTTCTCTTCATATTATACACTGCTCATTTCCATGGTTACGACCACCCTGTAATCCTGAACTGGTGGTCGTGCTTGCACACTATAGGAAAAGGTGCCAGCCTATGTGCGCTCCCATGGTCCTGGCCATCAGAAAGGTGTTCTTTCTTTTTTTGAATCATCTTATTTATTGTTTTTCGTATGAGAATAAAAATGAAAGTATACAACAATCACAGTTATGGCAAATGTACAAGTACACATCGAGTACAGAATAAAGATGACATTTATCACAATTGTACACTGTCATACATTGATCAGTATAAAATTCACTATGGGTCCGTCAGGGCCGGCGCCACCCATAAGCGAGGTACGCCACCGCGTAGAGCGCCCTCTTGCTGGGGGCGCCGCTCTGACTCTCCTGCCGTCCTGCGCCCTCCCTCCTTTGGATCCCTCCCCTCCTGCACACTCTTTACTAATCTACCTCATTGCTCTAAAGCTCCGGACAGTAACACAACAGGCAGTGCGGGCGGCGCTCATTCCTCCGGGTCCTCCCACTAGGCGGCACAGGCGCATGACGTCAGTGAGGGAGGGAGAGTATGTACTGACAAGCTGACCTGACTGAGTAAGGTGGACGGACGGTAGTAGACTAGTTACTGAAGGTCCTGACCCAGTGACCGTGGCCCCATGTTGTAAGTGGACGCACCCCAGACCCCACGTGTACATCGCAGGCTGCGCCTGTGCGGCATACGGACAGCAGCCTGTGATTTAAACATGCAAAGTACATGCATGTACACTAACCTGGCTGTCTTTCAGTACGCTGTATGGCTGATCCATGAAAGTTCCCTATTGTTCCCTGCGCTGGAAAAGCTTTTTGGTGGCAGCGCTGCTACTGAAGGGAAAAAGAGGTGGGTGGGTGCAGGATTTCATTATAAGGTGCCGGCCCTTCTTCTGCATGTGACTGCCAAGCCAAGGGTGTGCAGGTACCAGCTTAAGGTACCCTATTTATGTATAAAAGCCTAATGGGTCCTCCTCAGATCCCTTCTTCATTAAAAAGTGTGTCAACATCAGATCCCAACCCCCCATAACAGTGTGTTATCATCAGATCACCCCGATAACAGTGTGTCAGCAGCAGATCCCCCCCATAACAATGTGTCAGCAGCAGATCACCCCCCCCCATAACAGTGTGTCAGCAGCAGATCCCCCCCATAACAGTGTGTCAGCAGCAGACCCCCCCCCCATAACAGTGTGTCAGCAGCAGATCCCCCCCAATAACAGTGTGTCAGCAGCAGATCCCCCCCCCCCATAAAAGTGTGTCAGCAGCAGATCCCCCCCATAACAGTGTGTCAGCAGCAGGTCTCCCCGAAAAGAGTGCGTCACCATAAGTCTCCCACCTGTCACATTCTGGAGGACCGGGGCTATACCCCATCTTCTAGAATAATTTGGTGATTTACTTGTGTACTGTACTAACTTAGGGCTTCTGGCGCCGTTTATGATGGTCTTTTCCTTCCACATTTTATTTCACTTACTTGCTGTAGCCTAGTCTACTCAAAACCATCATTGGCAGCCGACCCCCCTATTGTAAATTTTTACCACTCACTGTCCCCCTGTAGGTGCCCTGCTTGTAGGTCCATTGACCCTCTTTGGTGTTATCCCGGGAAGTGCTTATGTGACAAATACTCTATTTTTGCTTAAAACCTGTGTTTTTATATTTTGCAGTTTTCCTGATTTAATATGCCCGCAGCCCACCACCCACCACTGCGAACCTCTGCTGCCTGCAAGCCAGAGCCAGGACCCTCCTGCTTCTGACTCCCTGCCAGCTTTGGGGAGTCTGATACCCTGATAAAAAAAAGGGGCGGGTCAAAGGGTGTAGTCAATAGGCGGAGTCAAATTAGCTTTTGCCTAGGGTGGCAAAAATCCTTGCACCGGTCCTGGGGTCCGTGAAAACCACGGATGCAACAAGGATGCCATCTGTGTTGCATCCGTGTTTCACGGATCATTAAGAAGAGATGCTTTAAAAATTAGTTTTCAGCTGTTCAGTGTCAGTGAAACACGGATGCAACACGAACAGCAAAAAACGGACACACGGACCCAACATGGATCATTCACGGACAGCTTTACGGATGCAATGAAGAAAGGATCAGCACTCAAATTCAGTTCTTTGCAGCTATATTCCTTTTATTTTGCCCATAGATGAGGAGACAAAATGCTACACGTGTTTCGGCTATGTACTAGCCTTTGTCAAGCATGTCAAGCTTTACGGATGCATCACTGACCACCTGCTCACGGATTTGAGCACGGTCATGTGAATGAGGCTTTAGGTAGTTAAGTTTGCTGTTCACTAAAATTCCTAACTGTCCTGCCGATGCTCAGCTCCAGCTGTGGGAAAAGTACTTAAATGTTCTGCCACTCGGGTTCGGTTCCAAGGTACCACTTGGAACCGAATTCGAGTTCGGGAAATGTTTTTTTACAGTACAAATTAATTTATGAATTTAGTATGCAAAGTCCCACGAGACTTCGTGAAGCAATAACTTCGGCTCATCGGAGCCAATACATTCTAATACTGTACGGAGCTCCTGCTCCGTACAGTATTGGAACAAAGGTTTATGCGAATCGACTTCACATGTTTCATCCGAAGTCGATTCGCTCATCCCTAGTTCCAAAGTATCATCTATGGGCGGTCAGGAACTGGTTAAACGTCATGCTGAAAATTTTGGGAAATGTAACTTCTACAAATGACAACAGCAAGAGGACACCGCATAAGGAAGTGAAACGATTAATTTCCTCAAACATTATTTCACAATCAACATACGACGGCAGAGGATAACGTGGTGGTGTGATTAAAAAGGAATCCAATGACTGTTTACAAAACAACAACATTCTGAAACTTTTTTTTTCTAATATGCTTTTAATTTATGAAAGTATATTTTCATTTTATTATCGTTACGTGTTTACGGGAGCAGTCATCTTTTTTGAGTTGTGAACAACAGTTCCAGAGATTTACTTTACAGAAAACATATAGGAAAATAACCTAGTCACTTAATTAGCTATAGGGGTCGAGGGCCCCCCTTCTCAGTGCTGCTGTATATTTCCCTTTATAAGAAGCAGCGCATCTTATAAAGGGAATACTAGTGAGCGCTTCCATTATGGCAGCGCTCACTCGTCTGCAGAAGTAGGGGTAGTGAAGCGCTGTCAGCGCGGTACTTACCCCTCCTCCTTGCTTCTTTTTCTCGGGGCCCGCACTGCTGTGTCCTGGCTGCCTACAGCATCAGGACGTACAGAGCGCACTGTGAACTGACGATGCAAACAGGTGACTGTGCAGCGCGGGCCCCGAGAAGAGAGCCGGGGAGACCAGTGGAGCAGGAGAGGTAAGTTAATTTATTTTGAAGTCTGATCTGAGGTCTGGGGGATCTGAGAGGTCTACTAGGGGTCTGGCAGTCTTGACAGGTCTGATATGGGGGTCTGGAGGTCTGATTGGGAGTATGGAGTTCTAATCGGGGTCTGGTGCTCTAAGAGGGTCTGAAAGTCTAATGGGGTTCTGATAAGGGGTTTTGGAGGTCTAATAGGAGGCTGATATGGGGGTTTGGAGGCCTGGTCTGAGGTTTGATATGGGGGTCTGGAGGTCTAATGGGGGTGTAGAGGTCTAATGTGGATTATGTCTTGGGTCTGATATGGGGGTCTGGAAGTCTAATGGGGTCTTAGAAGTCTAAGGGGGGTCTGGTCTGAGGTCTGATATGGGGGTGTCTGGAGGTCTAATGGGGGGTCTTATCTGAGGTCTGATATTGGGGGGGTGTCTGACATGGGGGTCTAATCTAAGGTCTGATTTTGGGGGTCTGACAGAGGTCTGATCTGAGGTATCATGCATAGGGGTCTTAGAGGTCTAATGGGGTCTGGTCTGAGGTCTGAGATGGTAGTTTCTGACATGGAGGTCTGATCTGAGGTCTGAAACTGGGGGCTGATATGGAGTCTGACATAGAGGTCTAAAAGAGCTCTGGTCAGAGATGGGTGGTCTTATCTGAGGTTTGATATGGGGGTCTTGTCTGAGGTCTGATATGGGGATCTGATCTGAAAGGTAAATGGGTATTTTTTTTGTACTGGTGCGCAACATAAAGGGGTATTTTTGTACTGGCGCAGTACTGTGTGGTACCAGTATTTTCAGGGGAACTGTTTTTGCAGGAAAGTATTGGGGAGCACAGGGGTGGCAGGATGGGGTGTTGAGAAGGTGGGAGGATGATGGAAAAGTAAGAAACTAAAACTTCTGTTTGTTAAACTCTGCAGAAACGAGATACGGCTGAAAGAAATCATCATGGTGGCCTTGTATATAAAAAATAGTGTTATTTAGATCAGATTTTAGGTCATTTATGAAGGAGGATCTGAGAAAATATTATATTAAAGGCTATGGCCACCTTTGGGGGCATTTTTTTCTTATTGCATTTGACTCCTTTTGGGCTCCAATTCATTGTTTAAATTGTTCTGTATTAAACATGTTTCTCTGTACAGATGTCAGTCTCCGTGTATTTGCAGAGTAGTACGCTTTCTGTTCACAGTGAGTCCCCTCAGAAGCCCTGACGGCTCATGTGTAGCCCATATGTCTGAACTCCTGACAGCTCATAAACACTTGTTATAACTTAGTTTATTATAGCTCATATTCAAACTGATAAGAAAAGGGCTTAAATAAGTGTTTATGAGCTGTCAGCGGTATACTCTGCAGCTATAAATGAATGAGAGTCTGTCTAATATATCAGGTTTAGTGCCATGACACATACAGCAAGTTAACTATTGTACTTGTACAGTACCCAGGTGTTAAAGGATAACTGTCACATTTTTTTTTTTTTACTATTGGATTTTGGTGATTAATATCACCTTGTTGGCCCTGTTTTAATTTCTGATTATTTAATAAATAACCCCTAAAAGCCACCTAAAAGTCCCCAGTATTGGCTATATTTACCTGAGATAAAATCAGGTTGCTATGCTCCTTCCGTCTACCAGATAGAGGACGGAGCAGCACGCTGCGTGCACTGGGAACTGATAGTGAGTCATCCTTGTAAGGGAATGTATAAAAAGCCAGGTTCTTCCTGACAGGAGATAACAGTGCTGGGCTGTGTGTGTGAACTTCTCCACATGCCTGTGCTTGGCAGACACTCCCTTAGCAGTTCTGGACAATGTGGCTGCTCAGTGTATAAATGACAGCCTTATCTGATAAGAGGAGAGCTTGTAGAAGGACTACAGGCTTCAGCCAGACCTGGGAACTTCACTGCAAGACCCCCTATACAGAGCTGGTCTTCACTAACTTCACTGCAGGCGTCCTATGGATTAGCCTCAGGGCTGAGGGCGGCCATTTTAACAGAATAGTGACATTGCAGTTTTATGCAGACTGGTTGCTAAGGGCTGAATCTTATTAAATAAGGGGTAAGTAAGTCTAATAGTTATTGATTCAGGAATATTATCATATTAGTAACTACATATATGAAAACTGAAATTTGGGTCTAAATGTGACAGTTATCCTTTAAGCTCGTCTCTTCAGTTTGTAGCGGTGTTTGCAGAGGAGAACTGCCCATTCGTTGTAGTGATGACGTGCTGATCGCAATCCCCTATGTAACAATGTTTATCATGCAAAGTATTGCTGGACCTCTTAGTGCCACTGTAGGACTAGAGGCTAAGGTTAGAACTTGTAGATTATCATAAACACTTGAAGAATCCCTCTAGAGACATTAGCTTAATTTCTAAAACTTTTTGCACAGAGGTAGATGGTCACAATTAGTGTTGAGCGAACAGTTCGAGAATAGTTCGGGTTCGTACCGAATTTTGGGGTGTCCGTGACACGGACCCGAACCCGGACATTTTCAAAAAAGTTCGGGTTCGAGTTCGGAGTTCGACATGTTCTCTCAGCGCATTTTGAAAGTACTATATAGCAGAATAGTACAGGCTTAAAGTTAAAATCGCATTGCGATTACAACTTTGAGCTACCGATCACCATGGGAACGCCTCCTCCAGTAGAATGTACTGTAGGATGTTTGAATTACGTTAAAATCGCAATGCGATTCTTATATATTTGCTTAATCGCATTGCGATTTCAACTTCTCAAATCCGACAGTACATTCTAGCATTTTTCCCATGGTGATGTAGACGCTCCATTAGCACGGAATCCGGCTGAAGCAGAAATCGCAATGCGATTCTTAGAACTCAAATAAATCGCATCACACTACACGTTCTAATTGCATTCGATTTTAACTTTACTGTTTGGTTTTGTATCGCGATAATACAAAATTTGAATAATCGTGTGCGTGCTGTTCTAGCACGCAGTGCTATTCGTATCCCACTCTTAAGTTCTAATCGCATTCGATGTTAACTTATGCATTTTTTTTTTTTTTGCCAGGCATCAGCAGTAAGTTAAAATAGAATGCGATGCCTGTCAAAAAAAAAAGCATACGTTAAAATCGAATGCGATTAGAACTTAAGAGTGGGATACGAATAGCACTAGTGTTGTTGTTGAGCGCACATTTCGAGAATAGTTCCGGTCCGTACAGAATTTTGGGGTGTTCGTGACACGACCCGAACCCGAACATTTTCATAAAAATTCGGGTTCGGTTTTGTAGTTCGTCATTTTTGTGGCGCATTTTGAAAGGCTGCAAAGCAGCCAATCAACATGCATCATACTACTTGCCCTAAGATGCCATCGCAGCCATGCCTACTATTGGCAAGGCTGTGATTGGCCAAGTGCAGCATGTGACTCAGCCTCTTTATAAGCTTGTGCGCACGTCGCGATGTGCTCACTCCCGCTGTGATTAGACCAGGGATAGATGCAGCTGCTGTGAGGGCGAGATAGGCAGGGATAATTGAGGAAGAAAACCTGATAAGAAGTGAATGATCTAAACCTGTGCATCAGAACAACTCAGCTGAGCTGTTCACTGAAAGTTTATTTTTTTACACTGGCCAGATCGATTTTTACCGGCACATGTAACTGGGCTGACGGGCGGCGGCCATTTTGGGACCTGTGGTGCGCCAGCTCAAGCTGCCACAGAGTCCAAAGAAAAGCTCCAAAGAATTGAAAAATCTACTCCTGTGACACAGAACAACAGCGATTCAGCTGCTCAGTCAAAGTCAATTTTATTTCTGGCTGGGCAGACCATTTTCTGGCACATGTTACTGGGCTGATAGGCGGCGGCCATTTTGGGACTTGTGGTGCTACAGCAAAAGCTGCCACAGCGTCCATTAATCTCATGTAATAGTCGATTTTTTCATAGATATACTACATCAGGGGTTTGGCTGTGCTTGTGTCACCCCTACTAACTGCCAATATATTTAATATATCAGTGGTGAAACTGAAAGTAACCCACTTGGATAGCAAATCCCATGAATGTGCTGTTCCAGCTAGGCTAGCCAGTGTCACTACAGCCAGGTCCAATACTGTCAGCCAGAAATTAAATTTTTTTTTTTTGCCAGAAATATAAATTAAAAAATCTTTCCCTGTAACAAACATAATTCTGGTGTTAGACCAGAAGAAGCACTCCTTCAGTAAATAATACTGTAAAAAGGTTTAGGCAATAATTCTCCCAGTGTGGGCAATTTATGTACCAAAGCGAGCATTTTAAAAATCCGGTGTTCTGAAATACCAGCAGTCCTCTTGTAATTAATACCAGAAAAAGGCATTATAGTGTCCAGTGTTGTCATTTTGGTTCCAAAAGGCCAATTTAATCAATCTGGTGTTGGTGACACCCGAAATAGTAGGCCGCACGTTGTTACTCCTTTGAAAAGGAAATAGTTCTCCCACTGTGGGAATTCATTTAACATAAGTAGCATTTAAAAAATTCTGGTGTCCAATTTGCAGCAGTCCTCTTGTAAGTAATACCAGAAAAAGGCATTATAGTGTCCAGTGTTGTCATTTTGGTTCCAAAAAGGCCAATTTAATCAATCTGGTGTTGGTGACACCCGAAATAGTAGGCCGCACGTTGTTACTCCTTTGAAAAGGAAATAGTTCTCCCACTGTGGGAATTCATTTAACATAAGTAGCATTTAAAAATTCTGGTGTCCAATTTGCAGCAGTCCTCTTGTAATTAATACCAGAAGAAGGCATTATAGTGTCCAGTGTTGTCATTTTGGTTCCAAAAGGCCAATTTAATCAATCTGGTGTTGGTGACACCCGAAATAGTAGGCCGCACGTTGTTACTCCTTTGAAAAGGAAATAGTTCTCCCACTGTGGGAATTCATTTAACATAAGTAGCATTTAAAAAATTCTGGTGTCCAATTTGCAGCAGTCCTCTTGTAATTAATACCAGAAGAAGGCATTATAGTGTCCAGTGTTGTCATTTTGGTTCCAAAAGGCCAATTTAATCAATCTGGTGTTGGTGACACCCGAAATAGTAGGCCGCACGTTGTTACTCCTTTGAAAAGGAAATAGTTCTCCCACTGTGGGAATTCATTTAACATAAGTAGCATTTAAAAATCCTGGTGTCCAATTTGCAGCAGTCCTCTTGTAATTAATACCAGAAGAAGGCATTATAGTGTCCAGTGTTGTCATTTTGGTTCCAAAAAGGCCAATTTAATCAATCTGGTGTTGGTGACACCCGAAATAGTAGGCCGCACGTTGTTACTCCTTTGAAAAGGAAATAGTTCTTCCACTGTGGGAATTCATTTAACATAAGTAGCATTTAAAAAATTCTGGTGTCCAATTTGCAGCAGTCCTCTTGTAATTAATACCAGAAAAAGGCATTATAGTGTCCAGTGTTGTCATTTTGGTTCCAAAAAGGCCAATTTAATCAATCTGGTGTTGGTGACACCCGAAATAGTAGGCCGCACGTTGTTACTCCTTTGAAAAGGAAATAGTTCTCCCACTGTGGGAATTCATTTAACATAAGTAGCATTTAAAAAATTCTGGTGTCCAATTTGCAGCAGTCCTCTTGTAATTAAAGGGAATCTGTCACCAGGTTTGAGCCCTGTCAGCTAAACATATGCTGACGTTCAGGGTCTCATTAGCATGCCTAATATGGGCTCATCTAAACAAATGGTAGCGTTATTTTGTCAAAAAACAGGTTTAACTAACCTGTCAATCACACATATAAGGAGCCCAAGGAGGTCCAGCGATGCAGGGTGCCTGGCCGCAGACATCGCTGTATGTGCAGCGCCGCCTCAAATGCTCCGTGCGCCTCTCCTCCCCTCCTCCTGCTGTAAGCGCTGGCTCGTACGCACGCGGCGCGTCGCACTTCACTTCAGAAGCCGATCCAAGAAGTCGCGCGTGCGCACAGGCATGCACCCGTGCGGACTTCTTGGATCGGCTTCTGAAGTGAGATGCGCACGCGCCGTGTGCGCATGCCAGCGCTACAGCAGGAGGAGGGGAGGAGAGGCGGCACGGAGCATTTGGAGGCGGCGCTGGCACATACAGCGATGTCTGCGGCCGGGCACCCTGCATCGCTGGACCTCCCCTTGGGCTCCTTATATGTGTGATTGACAGGTTAGTTAAACCTGTTTTTTGACAAAATAACGCTACCATTTGTTTAGATGAGCCCATATTAGGCATGCTAATGAGACCCTGAACGTCAGCATATGTTTAGCTGACAGGGCTCAAACCTGGTGACAGATTCCCTTTAATACCAGAAAAAGGCATTATAGTGTCCAGTGTTGTCATTTTGGTTCCAAAAAGGCCAATTTAATCAATCTGGTGTTGGTGACACCCGAAATAGTAGGCCGCACGTTGTTACTCCTTTGAAAAGGAAATAGTTCTCCCACTGTGGGAATTCATTTAACATAAGTTGCATTTAAAAAATTCTGGTGTCCAATTTGCAGCAGTTTTCTTGTAATTAATACCGGAAAAAGGAATTACGGTATATCTTCCAGTGTGTGAATTTTGGGGCTAAAAAATAATATATTTTATTGTGGTGCGAGTTGAATCGCAACAATGAGAAAACATTCTATTAAGGGACGAGGATGCGGTCGTGGTGGGGTCCGTGGAGTCTCTGTTGCTGGCAGAGTACGTGGCCGTTCGGCCTCAGGCGCACAAAGTAGTGAACCAACTCCCTCAAGTAGCCGGCAGAATTTACAGCGATATTTGGTGGGGCCCAATGTCGTTATGAGGATGGTAAGGCCTGAGCAGGTACAGGCATTAGTCGATTGGGTGGCCGACAGTGCTTCCAGCACGTTCACCACATTGTCTTCCGCCCAGTCTTCTGCGGAAAGCGCACAGGTGGCACCGGAAAACCAAGCCCATCAGTCTGTCACATCACCCCCATGCATATCAGGGAAACTGTCCGAGCCTCAAGTTATGCAGCAGTCTCTTCTTCTGTTTGAAGACTCTGCTGGCAGGGTTTCCCAGGGGCGTCCACCTAGCCCTTCCCTAGCGGTGGAAGACATACCATGCACTGACGCACAACCACTTATGTATCCAGATGATGAGGACATGGGAATACCACCACAGCAGAGTGACCGAGTGTCTGATGATGACGAAACACAGGTGCCCACTGCCGCGTCTTATTGCAGTGTGCAGACTGAACAGGAGGAGGTCAGGGAGGAAGACTGGGTGGAAGACGATGCAGAAGATGATGAGGTCTTAGACCCCACATGGACTGAAGGTCGTGCCGCTGACTTAAATAGTTCAGAAGAAGAGGCAGTGGTGAGACCGAGACAACAGCGAAGCCAAAGAGGGAGCAGGGGGCAAAAGCAGAACACCCGCCGTCCCGAGAGTTCGCCTGCTATTGGCCAGCGCCAACAGGGACCCAGCACCCCAAAGGCATCTTCAAGGAGTTCCCTGGCATGGCACTTCTTCAAACAATGTGCTGAGGACAAGACCAGAGTGGTTTGCACGCTGTGCCATCAGAGGCGAGGCATTAACGTTCTTAACCTGAGCACCACCTGCATGAGTGAACTGCAGTGGAGTGCACACCTCAAAAACAAGGAACACGCTCAGGCTCCCCCTGCTACCTCTACCGCTGCTGCCTCGGCTTCCGCCTCGAGAGGAATGTTGCCACCTGCCGAGCAGCAAACAGAGGATGTGCCACCGACACCACCACCGCCACCGTCACCTTGCGTCTCCACTATTTCACACAGCAGCGTTCAGCTCTCCATCTCTCAAACCTTTGAGAGGAAGCGCAAATTCCCACCTAGTCACCCTCGAGCCCTTGGCCTGAATGCCAGCATTTATAAACTACTGGCCTTTGAAATGCTGTCATTCCGGCTGGTGGACACAGACAGCTTCAAACAGCTGATGGCCATGGCTGTCCCCCAGTATGTGGTTCCCAGCCGCCACTACTTCTCCAAGACAGCCGTGCCTTCCCTGCACATGCAAGTGTCTGATAAAATCAAGTGTGCACTGCGCAACGCCATTTGTGCCAAGGTCCACCTAACCACAGATACGTGGACCAGTAAGCACGGCCAAGGACGCTATATCTCACTAACTGCACACTGGGTGAATGTAGTGGCGGCTGGGCCCCAGGCGGAGAGTTCCTTGGCGCACGTCCTTCCGCCACCTAGGATCGCAGGGCATCATTCTCTGCCTCCTGTAGCCTCCTCCTCCTACTCGACTTCCTCCTGCACTGCTTCCACCAGCTCCTCCTGTCAGCCACACACCTTCACCACCAACTTCAGCACAGCCCGGGGTAAACGTCAGCAGGCCATTCTGAAACTCTTATGTTTGGGGGACAGGCCCCACACCGCGCAGGAGTTGTGGCGGGGTATTGAACAACAGACGGACCAGTGGTTGCTGCCGGTGGGCCTCAAGCCAGGCCTGGTGGTATGCGATAATGGGCGAAATCTCGTGGCAGCTCTGGGACTAGCCGGTTTGATGCACATCCCTTGCCTGGCGCATGTGCTGAATTTGGTGGTGCAGAGATTCATTCACCACTACCCCAACATGTCAGAGCTGCTGCATAAAGTGCGGGCCGTCTGTGCGCGCTTCCGGCGTTCACATCCTGCTGCTGCTCGCCTGTCTGCGCTACAGCGGAACTTCGGCCTTTCCGCTCACCGCCTCATATGCGACGTGCCCACCCGGTGGAACTCCACCTTGCACATGCTGGAGAGACTGTGCGAGCAGCAGCAGGCCATAGTGGAGTTTCAGCTGCAGCACGCTCGCGTCAGTCGTACTGCGGAACGGCACCACTTCACCACCAATGATTGGGCCTCCATGCGAGACCTGTGTGCCCTGCTGCACTGCTTTGAGTACTCCACCAAAATGGCCAGTGGCGATGACACTGTTATCAGCGTTACAATACCAATTCTATGTCTCCTAGAGAAAACGCTTAGGGCAATGATGGAAGAGGAGGTGGCCCAGGTGGAGGAGGAGGAGGAGGAGGAGGGCTCGTTTCTAAGACTTTCAGGCCAGTCTGTTAGAAGTAGCTCAGAGGGAGGTTTTTGAAGCAGCAGAGGGCAGGTTCACAGAGTCGCCAGCCAAGGCACTCTAATGGAGGACGAGGAGGATGAGGAGGAGGTGGAGGAGGACGAGGATGAAGCAGGTTCACAGCAGGGTGGCAGCCCACACAGCTCAGGCCCATCACTAGTGCGTGGCTGGGGGATACGGTGGACGATGACGATACGCCTCCCACAGAGGACAGCTTGTCCTTACCTCTGGGGAGCCTGGCACACATGAGCGATTACATGCTGCAGTGCCTGCGCAACGACAGCAGAGTTGCCCACATTTTAACGTGTGCTGACTACTGGGTGGCCACCCTGCTGGATCCCCGGTACAAAGACAATGTGCCCACTTTACTTCCTGCACTGGAGCGTGATAGGAAGATGCGCGAGTACAAGCGCACGCTGGTAGACGCGCTCCTGAGAGCATTCCCAACTGTCACAGGGGAACAGGTGGAAGGCCAAGGCAGAGGGAGGAGCTAGAGGTCGCCCACGCAGCAGTATCACGGCCAGCTCCTCTGAGGGCAGGGTTAGCATGGCAGAAATGTGGACAAGTTTTGTCTCCACGCCACAGCTAACTGCCCCACCACCTGATACGGAACGTGTTAGCAGGAGGCAGCATTTCACTAACATGGTTGAACAGTATGTCTGCACACCCCTCCACGTACTGACGGACGGTTCGGCCCCATTCAACTTCTGGGTTTCAAAATTGTCCACGTGGCCAGAGTTAGCATGTTATGCCTTGGAGGTGCTTTCCTGCCCGGCGGCCAGCGTTTTATCAGAAGCAGCGTATTCAGCACGGCGGGGCGTCGTACTGACAAGCGCAGCCGCCTGTCCACAGCCAATGTGGACAAGCTGACGTTCATAAAGATGAACCAGGCATGGATCCCACAGGACCTGTCCCTCCCTTGTGCAGAGTAGTCCTTAATAACTGCCTAAAACATGTCTTGTTGTACTACGGGCCACTTCTTTATTTAATACAAATTTTATGTAACCCACAGTTGAATGAAACTCTCCTCTGTCTGGGCGCCGGGGCCTAACTAGATGAAAGTGGCCTGTTAAACTATCGGGTGACATAAAGCCATAACCTCTGCCATGCTACCTCTGTCCTTTGTCTGGGTGCTGAGGCCTAAGTCAAATAAAGCGGTCTTCTGCTGTGCTGGGGGATATGAAGCTAATCTCTAACCTCTCTCCTCTGTCTGGGTCCAAAGGCCTAAGTCACTGAAAGAGGCCTTCTCCTGTGGTGTGTGATATGATGCCTGAATTTGTGCTGTGGGACCTCTCTCCTCTGTTTGGGTGAAGGGGTCAAAGTAACTTTATGGTGGCTTCTCCTGTGGTGGTTGATATTATGCCTGATTCTCTGCTGTGGAACCTCTCTCCTCTTCCTGGGTGCAGGGGTCAAAGTATCTAAAAGTGTCCTCTTGTGGTGGTTGATATGATGCCTGAATATGTGCTGTGTGGCCTCTCTCCTCTGTCTGGGTGAAGGGGTCAAAGTAACTAAATGGTGGCCTACTCCTGTGGTGGTTGATATGATGCCTGAATATGTGCTGTGGGGCCTCTCTCCTCTGTTTGGGTGAAGGGGTCAAAGTAACGTTATGGTGGCTTCTCCTGTGGTGGTTGATATTATGCCTGATTCTCTGCTGTGGAACCTCTCTCCTCTTCCTGGGTGCAGGGGTCAAAGTATCTAAAAGTGTCCTTCTCTTGCGGTGGTTGATATGATGCCTGAATATGTGCTGTGTGGCCTCTCTCTTCTGTCTGGGTGAAGGGGTCAAAGTAACTAAATGGTGGCCTACTCCTGTGGTGGTTGATATGATGCCTGATTCTCTGCTGTGGGACCTCTCTCCTTTGTCTGGGTGCTGGGGTCGAAATAATAGTAAGTGACCTTCTCCATTGGTGGGTGACTTGAAGCCTGATTCTGTGCTATGGGACCTCACTCCAATTAATATTGTTTAATTTTTATTTATTTTATGTTAACTCATCATTTCCCTATCTACATTTGTTTGCAGGGATTTACCTACATTTTGCTGCCTTTTGCAGCCCTCTAGCCCTTTCGGGTGTGTTTTATAGCCTTACCAAAAACCTTACCAGATCTAGCACATAAACCAGTTGAACTTGAAACCCTTGAAAGATTACAGTAATGAAAAATAATTATTAATATGGGCAACACTATCTGTACCCTTTGTTTCCAATCAAACAAAACGCATAATAAATTTGATTTAACATTATAGTTTTATAAAATAATCTTTAACAAAATAGAATTATTTTTAACATAAATATATAAATAACCAAAAAAATTAGGGTAATTTTTAATTTTTCTCTGCTCCTCCAGCAGATCATCGATGTCCTTAAGATGAGCCTCCTCCATGGCTCGCATTTGGTGGGAGAACTGCATCTTGAGCTGCCTCATCTTCCTGGTTTGCTGCTCCCTGAACTGCTGCATTCGCAGCTGGTGCTTCCTTCCCATTGTTTTTATTTTTTTAACATGATGTTGTCAGCTGTAAAATAAATGAAATAAAATTTGGAAATGTACATTAAAATACAATCATTAATTGTTATATAAAGCTGAGATGATATTTTTTTCTTGAAATCTGTTATATATTGGTTTAGGTAGGATTAATAATAGTTCCTTTTAGTTTTGGGTTATTGACTTAGTAGTTACGTTAATGGTTTTGATGTTGATCAATTACTTTTTAGTGTTTATTTTTTATATTACTGTTATGTGTTGTACTTTATTTGTTGCCTGTTTTATTATATTTTCTTCATTTAAAAAAATAATATAGTTTGTTAAAATATATTCTTAGAAAAATTTATATATTGCATGCTTGTTATATCGTACTTCCAAAAATGTATGTGTCAGTTAGATACGTTATGGAAATCAGTACTCCCACCCGTAACATTAGCTTTCTGGGACACTGAATAAATAAAAATATCCACATCATCCATTTACCTTCTTGTCGGGGGTAGTGACCATCTCCTCTTCTGCCTCCTCAGAGTCATCACCCTCCTCCACTGCAGCAGGTGGGCTATGGGCCCGATAGCCTGATGGCCCTGCCTCTTCCTGCTCCTCCTCGTCCGAGTGGTCTGTCTCCTCCTCCACCTCCACCGCCTTCTTCTTTTTAGAGAGCTTGGCTCTCACTTTGGGAAGCGGAGCATCTGTAATGATGATGATGACCAAATTTTTAAAAATGCCAAGATAAACAAGTAAAGCCAAATTACAGTTAAAGGTACACAAATTAATCTATGGTAGTGTCTGGATGGCATAATAATTAACTACACCTATCTTTCTTCTCCTTTTGGCTTAGATCAAGTGTAGTATCATCAGTGTCTGCCTTGACCTGCCGGACCAGGACCCTGTGGGTACCCCCTGCACTCTGCCTTTGAGCATCGTTGATTAAGTTCAGCTTCAACTCACTGCTGCTATTGGGTGTTGGGCCACTCCCCAGGGAACAAGAGTGATTCGAGTCTATGACTTCATTTGGGCATGTGGCCTAATTGTCCTGATCGATGCTTGTTGTCTACACTCGTCCAGACGTGCGAGGAGTTTGGACAAGCTTCAGGGGCCAAAGTCAACTGTGTAAAGTCAAAAACATATGTGGCCCAGAAAGAGGTCTCATATTGCCACCTTTAGCACCCTTTCCCATCAGTTCAACACCACTGTACTAAGTGATTTATTGTAAAGGGTTAAAAAATACTTATTTCTCTCACCAACATATTGTTATCTATCTGCTCAGTTATGCAAATAAGTATTGTACCTGGAAAAGATTTATCTCGGATCTTAGTGATCAAATCCATCCTGTAGCGCTTCAGATCTGACCACTTTTTTAGAATCGCATCCTTCCGATGAGTGCACCCATGCTTCTGCCACAGATGGAAAGCAATTCTCCGCACTATGGCCTGCTTTTCGCCCTTTGACCTTCTGCGGTCGTACCCCTTCTCCAACATTTCCTGCAAGATAACAATTAAATCATGTAATCCCACAGTTCTAAAATACAATTATTAGTTATCATAGTCATAAGAACCACCAAAAATAACATTTAATATCAAAACAGTCAAAGAGTAGAACATCGCCATCCCTTTAAAAGTGACTTGAACATTGCCGCCCCTTTAAAAGTGACTTGAACACTGCAGCCCCTTTAAAAGTGACTTGAACATCGCCATCCCTTTAAAACTGACTTGAACATCGCCAATTCTCCATCCCTTTAAAAGTGACTTGAACATTGCCGCCCCTTTAAAAGTGACTTGAACACTGCAGCCCCTTTAAAAGTGACTTGAACATCGCCATCCCTTTAAAACTGACTTGAACATCGCCATCCCTTTAAAAGTGACTTGAACATTGCGATCCCTTTAAAAGTGACTTGAATATTGCCGCCCCTTTAAAAGTCACTTGAACATCGCCATCCCTTTAAAAGTGACTTGAACATTGCGATCCCTTTAAAAGTGACTTGAATATTGCCGCCCCTTTAAAAGTGACTTGAACATCGCCATCCCTTTAAAAGTGACTTGAACATCGTCATCCCTTTAACCCCTTAAGGACGAAGGGCGTACATGTACGCCCTTCGTCCGCACTTTAAAGATGGCGCCCGCTCCCACACGGAGCGGGCGCATGAGCTGCAGGTAAACGCTTGATTCATCAAGCTGACACCCGCAGCTCATGTCCGCAAGCGGCAGCGATGCCGATCGCGGACATTTAACCCCTCAGATGCCGTGGTCAATCCTGACCACGGCATCTGATCGCGCAAAAACCGAAAGTTTCACTTTCGGTTTTGCTCGGCCCTGATGGCCACAAGGGGAGCCGGAGCATGCATGTAGTACCCTAGGTTTCTGTGAATGAAACCTAGGTTACTACACTAGTATTCCTATGGAGCCTATGACTGTAATAGGCTCCATAGGAATATATGATTTTCTCATATATTCCAATGCTATTGCATTGGAATATATGAGAATAGCAATCTGATGATTGCATCTTATAGTTCCCTATGGGAACTATAAGAAAGTGGTAAAAAAAAAAAGTTTAAAAAATAAAAATTAAATAAAAAAATATAAAAATTCAAATCACCCCCTTTCCCCAAAATGAAAATAAAATAAATAAAAAATAAAAAATTACACATAATGGGTGTCGCAATGTGCAAACGCCCATGCTATAATAATATTAAAAATATTCACCATACGGTAAACATAAAAACGGAAGAAAGCGTCCAAATGGCTAATTCGCCATTTTTGGACGCTTCATTTCCTAAAAAAATGAATAAAAAGTGATCAAAACATCATACGCACCCCATAATGGTATCAATTAAAAGTTCAGATTGCCCGCAAAAAATGAGCCCCTACACTGCTCCGTACGCATAATTACAAAAAAGTTATAGGGGTCAAAACATGGCGACAAAAAATAAAATAAAAAAATTCCCACTTTTAATTTTTTTTCACTATCAAAACGCAAGAAAAACTATACATATTAGGTATTGCCGGATTCGTACTGACCTGAAGAATAAAATTAACCAGTCAGTTTTATCGCAAATCGAACGTTGTAATTTAAAAACCCGTAAAACTGTGGTGAAATTGCTTTTTTTTTGCAATTTCACCCCATTTGGAATTTTTTTCCCGTTTCCCACTCCATCACATGCAAAAATAAATGGTAGCGTTAAAAAGTACAACTTGTCCCGCAAAAAATAAGCCGTCATATGGCTATGTGAGCGGAAATATAAAAATGTTATGGCTTTTGGAAGGCAGGGAGCGCAAAACAAAAACGCAAAAATCCCAAAACCCCCGGTCCTTAAGGGGTTAAAAGTGACTTGAACATTGCCGCCCCTTTAACAGTGTCTTTCACTAATCACTCATGTAGTTGTGCAGTCTGCTAAAGCCTGTGATGAGTTTATGTCACCAAGCAGTAGGACATGTGACAGTGTAAGGCAGTTATGAGATCAGTGAAGGCCTGCAGGCTTCTTGGCTAATAAAAATCATTAATAAGTTTAAATCACATTACTGAATTACACACTAACTAAGTTCAGTTACTTACAGTTATTAAGAAATCCAGCTCTTCTTTAGAGAAATTACTTTTCGCCATAATCGCTGGGACAGTCACCAATCTCCACTCTCGTCTCTCTCGATCCGAGGTAACGCACACACGTACAGACGTACGTACACGATTCTTGAATAGTTGTATTATCGCGATAATAAAACTAACAGTGTAAAGTTGACTGTATTGCTCTAAGTTATATTCGCGTACGAATGTAACTTCTATTACAGCACACCATACTAAAACTGACTAAGAGACAGCTTTAAGTTCTATTCGAACGCGATTATGCGATTATTATATATCTGCTTAATCGCATTGCCGTTTCAACTTAGCATTGCTAATTCTAAATAATTCCATCCATATTCGTTAACTTACTGACTCAGTAAGTTAACGATATGGATGGAATTATTTAGCAATGCTAAGTTGAAATCGCAATGCGATTAAGCAAATATATAAGAATCGCATTGCGATTTCAACTTAATTCTCAGATCCGACAGTACATTCTACTGGAGGAGGCGTTCCATGGTGATTGTTAGCTCAAAGTTGTAATCGCAATGCGTTTATTGCGGTATATTATCCCTCTGGGTGTCTTTTACAGGTTAATTTTTATTTATTTTATGTTAACTCATCATTTCCCTATCTACATTTGTTTGCAGGGGATTTACCTACATTTTGCTGCCTTTTGCAGCCCTCTAGCCCTTTCCGGGAGTCTTTTACAGGCTTTTTAGTGCCCAAAAGTTCGGGTCCCCATTGACTTCTATGGGGTTCGGGTTCGGGATGAAGTTCGGGTTGAGTTCGGATCACGAACCCGGACATTTTCCGGAAGTTCGGCCGAACCTCTCGAACCCGAACATCCAGGTGTTCGCTCATCTCTAGTCACAATAGGTATCAGCTGATATATTATAAAAAGTGGATCATGGATTTTGACTGTGTAATTAAATTGTACCTAAATAATAACACACACTTTATTAAAACTTGTTCTAAATGTGATTTTGTAATGTATTTTTATTTATTTATTTATTTTTACTTTTCTAGCGAAATAGGCACTGGAGGTTCAGGTGTCTATTGCGCTTTAGAATCCGCACTCTCCTATACTGCGATGTATGGGAGCAGAGATTTCCCTCTGGCCGCACTGAGCAGTCTACAGGCTGGAGCATCACAGCTCTTCCCTTCACAAATGGTGCTCTTCTAAAGCCTGACTGAGAAGGATGTAAGAGTCAGAGAAATGCTGGCAGTTGTAGTTCTCTCCTCTTATACCTCCTCCCTGTAATCTCCTCTATATCACATAATATCAGCCTAGTCATGCTGGGAGTTGCATAGTTCAGTATTCTTAAACCTCCTCCCTGTACAATGTTTCAGCTAATCTTAGTCTAAGAAGTAGAAAAAAATGAAAATACTTAAATATTATTTTATAATAAATATATTCACAAATACCTTTCGTTACTTAGAATAGCTTGTTTTGTCTAGGGAGCAGTCATTAGGAGAAATAAAATGGCTGCTGTCCTATAAGTGCACACAAAACCTGTCCTAATCACACAGGAGGACAAGTTACTTCACCACAATGAGCCATACAGCTGCCTCATCCTCCTCTCTGATATGCTTGTCAGGGATTATGATCCTGAATAGAGATGAATTTCTGTGGGAATGGAGATGATGAGGAAACATGAGAGGAGGGTGAGGTGTGGCTAATGAGCAGCAGCACTTGTATGCATTCTCCATTACCACAGCCTGTCCTGTCCATCTTCTCTGTATCATGTCTCCTCATGAACTAAATTCTTCAGAGATTCAGCTAAAGTTCTTATCATCTGTATTCAGGATCATAATCCATGACAAGTAGAGCAGAGAGGAGGATGAGGCAGTTGTAAAGTAACTGTAAAGTGTGATCAGGACAGGTTTTGTGTGAACTAATGGGACAGTGGCCATTTTGTTTCCCCTGATGATTGCTCCCCCGACAAAACGAACCATTATAAATAATGAAAGGTATTTTGGAATATATTTATAATAAAGTAATATTTACAGTAAGTATTTTTATTTTCTTAATTCCCAGAGAACCCCTTTAAAGGAGCATTTGGATATAGCTCTGACAGGGGCGTGCATCTGGATCTCATAATTGAACCTTGTTGTGGGTTGCTGTATTTATTTTTCTTTTTAGCATATAATAACAGTATAAACATCCTGGGAGTTGTAGTTCTCTCCTCTTATACCTCATCCCTGAAGTATCCAATAGCAAACTCTTGGAGCTTATGTAATAGATTTCTAGTTATATATCGTATTTTTTGCTTTATAAGACGCACTCCCCCCCCCCCCCCCAAAAAAAAAAAGTGGGGGGGAAGTGGCAGTGCGTCTTATAAAGCGAATGCTGCCATTTTTACTCTGGTGACGCTAATACATCGCCAGCCGCTATGCTACACAGCAGGAGGGAGGGGGGGGCTGGAGGCCGGCAACTGGTGTTGGAATCGCTGCGGGGCCCGATGCAGTCACTGTACTCTATTACATTCAGGTTGTAATAGACGCAGCGATACAAAACATGTTTAGTGTTTTTTATTTTTTACATTTTTATCCAATTATATATGCGAATATAGGAAGAAGTTAGAATTTTTTTTAACTTTTTTTCACTTTTTTTTTTACACTTTTTTGACTCGGACCCACTTGGTTCTTGGAGATCCAGTGGGTCTGATGCCTCTACAATACACTGCAGTACACTGTATGGTGTACTGCAGTGTATTGTCATTCACAGTAAGCCTGATCAGGCTGTGAAGGCGTCCGGTTGCCATGGTAACCATCGGGACGCTGTCACAGCAGCTTTCTCTCTCAGTTTAACCTTCAAGCATCGGGTCGCTGCACAGCAGAGCAGCGGCCGATGGTTATCGCCTCAATGCAGCGGTTTCTAAGGACCACGGGGTTAAACCGATGTCGGCTGTTTCAAGCAGAGTGTCAGCTGTATGTTTTAGCTAACACTCTGCCCCGCTGCCTCTCTGCAAACCTTGACTTAGGGAGGGGGACTTGTTGCATCCCGGCCATCCCGAAGGAAATGGGGGGGCTTGTTGCAGAGCCGGCCATCCTGAAGGGGGGGGCGGAGGGAGGCTTATTGCCATTCTGAAGGGGAGGGGGGATGACGGCTTGTATGGAGGTGAGGACGGCAATCCTACACAGCGGGGGAAGGGGGTGGAGAGGGACAGCATCAGGCCACTGCCACAGCAGAGCAGTGGCCCAATGGTTAGCCCCTTCCATACAGTGGTCCCTAAGGACCATGGCATGGAAGGGGTTATGTCTGCAGTTTGAAGCAGACTGTCAGCTGTATGTTACAGCTGACAGCAGAGGTCGCACTACATTTTTTCCAGAAGAGTAAAAATACTCCTCTTAACAATTTTGAGGAGTATTTTTAGCCAAGGAGGAGTACGAATTTTGCGGTAATTCACATATGTAATGCATAGGCCCACATAACATTATGAGGCTGATATTTCTGCAGGGAAACTAATGCTAGTCTCCCATGCAAAAATAAATTTTGACAATTTTACATTTATCCAACATTATACACTAAACATAAGACCACTGCTGCCATACACAGGGCCCACCTGACGCTGCCATACACAGCGCCCACCTGATGCTGCCATACACAGGGCCCACCTGACACTGCCATACACAGCGCCCACCTGACGCTGCCATACACAGGGGCCCACCTGATACTGCCATACACAGCGCCCACCTGACGCTGCCATACACAGCGCCCACCTGACGCTGCCATACACAGGGCCCACCTGACGCTGCCATACACAGCGCCCACATGACACTACTATATACATATTGCATACAAAACTGTACCACATGCCCATTACACAGATATTATACTATATACACATTGCACACACAGCTCTGCTACATGTCCATTACACAGATAGAACTACTGTGTGCACATTACACACAAAAAACTGTACAATGGACTGGTTACACTGACATAGCCCTGCTTTATACACACCTTCCATATATAAAGTACCTCTACATTCTCCACCAGCACAGTTCTACACGGAGCCTGTGTTCCCCTAACTCCTCCCATACACATGGCTGATCACATGACTGTGACATCACCAAAGGTCCTGTAACCACAATGTAGTCTGGAGCTACTCCTGGTGAGAGAGGTGTCCTTGAGGGGCAGGGCTTCTCAGTAGAGGGGTGTGGCTTCACATGTGCCGGACATGGCAGCTTCTGATACAGCGCTCCTGACTATGGGGAGGGTGGAGGAGGAGGAGGAGGGAGAGGGAGACAGTGAGCGCTCCCGTGTGCACACAGGAGGAGTTACAGAAAATGGATTCTCTGTAAACTCAATGAGAAAACAAAAAAAAATAGATAAATAGAACCAATTGGAGAAATAATTTTTCCCCACAAAATAAATTAGTGTAAAAAAAGATTTTTTTCTTTTTTTTTTTTTACAAATGTGTCCATGTTCTTTAACTACTGATAGTACTAATATGGCTTCATAAATAAAATTGGAATAACAGCAGGAAAGGCTAATCAAAGTAACTATCGATGTAGCAGAGAGGGGGAATTTATGGTTTTATACTTCCCATAATTAGGTCATTCTAGGTCAGCACGGGAACATTGGTGATGCAGTGATGGCCATCTAGATGGAAAAGTCCAGTCTCTGTCCATATCTACATGCAATCAGCGTCGCTCTAAATACCCGCGCACCGAAAACCGTAAGTCAGGTGACCGTAAGTCGACGGTGGAACGCATGGTGGAACGCAAATACAGGAAATGAATCACAGATTTACTGGTCATACAGGATAAAAGGACAAAGAAACCATTGCGCATAGAATTTATGGTACAGATGGCAAAGACACTGTACCCTCCTAATACAAGAGGATTGTTTGACTATTGAAAAGTAATATTTTACCATAAACAAGTGTCACTTCATGCCAGCTAATAGGACGAGGGATGGGGAGGTCAAATAGAGGGAAGTTTACTATCCCACATATTATGAGGTATATATTGGGTGGACCATTTGATTATAAGTAGCACCCATAGATAAAAAATAACAATAGATGGACTAGTCCAAAAAAGTCTTTATTTAAATAAAACACACAAAATCAATATACTCATTAAGGCCACAAGGGGTGATAGTATTCAACCGATATGTCCATCTGGCTTCTTTTTGTTTCAAAATGGTGTCAAGATCACCACTTTTAGCACCTGTCCTAATTGTCTCTAACACGCAAAATGTCAGCACTCTGACATCACCATTATGTTTCAAAGTCACATGTCTGGAGATTTATGGTTTATCACGTTTGTTTCTCACATCGCCTACATGTTCCAAAATCCTTCTCTTAAATGCATGGCACGTTTTACCTACATACATCAAATTGCACGTACATTTGCAGAGATATATCACACCCTTGGTGTTGCAGTTAGCAAAAGAGCTGGTATGGTATACCCTATTTCCACCAGAATCTGAAAACTGAGACCCTGAGATCAATAAATTGACAGGTTTTACAATGGCCGCAGCGAAAGGTACCAGTCTTTCTATTAGTCAGCCATGTCTCTTTTTTGTGAGTCTCAAAGTGGCTGCGAACCAAGGCATCTCTTAAGTTGTGACCACATCTATACGTAATTGCCCAATTTCCACCAGAATCTGAAAACTGAGACCCTGAGATCAATAAATTGACAGGTTTTACAATGGCCACAGCGAAAGGTACGAGTCTGTCTTTAGTCATCCATGTCTCTATTTTGTGAGTCTCAAAGTGGCTGTGAACCAAGGTATCTCTTAAGTTGTGACCACGTCTATACGTAATTGCTGGAAAATCTGGAATAAATCCGGAGATGTCTGGATCAGTTTTCAGAAGTGACCAATATTTAATAAGTACATTTCTCACTTCCTGTGCCAAGGAATTAAAAGTTCCAATAATACATATAGTTTTATCATCTTGTTTTCTGCTTTTGGGGGTTAATGGCTTGTTCTGTTGCATTTCCGTGCAAATTCCCATGCCTGATTTAGTACTTTTCTAGGGTATCCTTGTTCTCGTAATCTCTGATATAGAATGGTAGTGGTACCCTCTTTCTCAAAATCCTCATCCCTCGTACATTTCCTCTGTATTCTGAGGAACTGTCTCCTTGGGATCCCCTTCTTTAATGGCGTGGGATGAAAACTCCCCAATTGCAGAAAACAGTTAGTAGAGGTCTCTTTACGATGTAGGGATGTCTGAATCATTTTATCTTTTTTCCATAGCCAAATATCTAGAAAAGCAATAGAATCTTTCTGGATCTCATGGGTAAAAAAAAAAACCAATATTATTCTGATTCAGTGCCTCGACAAATAGCTGAAAATCTTGTTTCTCACCTGACCACAATATCAGAATGTCATCAATATATCTTACCCACAGTAAAATATGTGAGACCCAGTTGGCATATTGGTCAGAAAACACTATTGTATCCTCCCACCATCCCAAGTGCAAATTAGCATAAGTTGGGGCACAGTGACTCCCCATAGCGGTGCCCTTGAGCTGGTGGTAGTACTTAGAATTGAATACAAAATAGTTAATCAAGTCAAGTTAGTCAAGATAAATTCCAGAAAATGAAGAACAAAACTGTTATGGCTTTGTTAATGATTGCTTTTGGTATCAAGGAAATGCTTGGTAGCCCTCAGTCCCATTTGGTGTGGGAGGGATGTGTAAAGGGCCTCAACATCAATCGAGGCCAGCCACACATCCGCCTTAACCACTATTCATTCGAGTTTCTTAATCAGGTCCATCGTATCACGTATGTACGAAATAAGGGATAGAACAAAGGAATGTAGAATTCTATCAATGTAAATACCAGCATTTTGAGTCAAATTTCCAACCCCCAAAACTATTGGCCTCCCTTTTAGGGGATATAACCCCTTGTGGACTTTAGGAAGCCCATAAACGGTAGCAATTTTTGGATGTTGGGGGAATAGGAATTTGTACTCATTCCGATCTATCCAGTGATTATCTACAGCCTCCATTAATAAAATAAAATTGATACTGTGTGGTAGGATCCCGCACCAATATTTCATAGCTTTTTGTATCAGTGAGGAGCAATAGACACATCTGTTTGTACTGTTTACAGTTTAATATCACAATATAACCCCCCCCCTTATCTGATGATTTAATGATTAAATTATTTTTCTCACTAAGGATTTTGAGGTTTACCATCTCACTAATAGAGTAATTTTTTAGGATAATGTGGAGTGTCGACACATTAATCCAAATTTTCCAGATCTCTAATTACTGAGTTTAGAAATAGATCAATATGGTGATCTGACCCTACTTTTATTCCTCAAAGTGGTGAATGGTCTCTTGCCATTCTCTCTATCAATTTAAATGGGTGAGATCCTCTAAACCCTGAATATCCTCTAGTTCTATTCCCAGTTCTAAACATTTTTTACAGTTTGTTTGTGTAAAAATTTTATGCCAACGGATTTTTATAATAAATAGATGTAAATCTTTGATCCAATCGAAAACATTAAACCTAGTAGTAGGTTACGTTATACACTGGTGAAGGTACTCTGTGATTATCTTCCAATTCCAAACACAATCATAATACTATAAGTTTTTTTTTTCAAAAAGCATTGGTTTATCCTAACTAGTTACCCTTTTTTTTTAACAATTTATAGTCAAAGGTTTATTGCATAAAATTTCACATAAAATATTTAAAGGTTACATTGGTAGAATAAAAGCAAATATTCCCAAATTTCACCTGACAACTGTTCAGTATGTTGAAGTGCAGATTAAGATCAGGCGTTCCAGATGCACATGAGTAGTTACCCTTTTTTTTGAAAGGTGTAATCCACAGCATAATGCCAGAACCCTTAAGAATGTTAGCCTCATTACTATGGCAGCCACAAAAAGGCTTCACTCCTTCGGACCAAAACTTAGCCACACATCTCATGGCTGCCGCCAAATATGTCACCCCCTCCAAGTAAAGTAATGAGAATCCCCCCACAGTTGGGGATTGGATAGATAAGATGCATCAAATTTGCCTAATGGAGGAAATGCTTGGCTGTCACACAAGCCGGAGAGAAGCATTTTTGAAAGTCTGGCAACCTTGGCTGACATTTCACAACGACTTTGGTTTTCTTGTATAAGATTAGATTCTATTCCTCTACTACCCCCCCCCCCCCCATGGCTACTCTCTACTTTCATCCCTTTTGAGGTGCTTTATTGGAGCTGTTGTTGATTGACACCCGCATGACCCATATGGAAACCTTCTATACTTTTGTTTGCTCTATTCTTAATGCTATTAGCAATTTACCACAAACTTCTATCAACTGACAAATGTCAAAATTGACAAAATTTTATCCACTGATGTACCCGCCTATGTTGTTCTATATATGTTCAGTGCTCTCCCACATGATACGGTTCCTATTCCCTATATGGGAGTTCATGTTTTAAGTCGACTTATAACGCTGTGTCTGTATTGTCTCCCTTATGTGAGCTGTTCTCTGCAAGTTTTTCATATGTCTGGAATCTATGAAATAAAAAAAAAAAAAGAGAGAAAGAGAGAAAGAAAGAAAAAGAGAGAAAGACAGAAAGACAGAAAGAAAGAAAGAGAGAAAGAAAAAGAGAGAAAGAAAGAGAGAGAAAGAAAGAGAAAAAGAAAGAGAAAGAGAGAAAGAAAGAGAAAGAAAGAGAAAGAAAGAAAAAGAAAGAGGAAGAAAAAGAGAGAGAGAGAAAGAAAGAAAGAAAGAGAAAGAAAGAAAAAGAAAAAGAGAGAGAGAGAGAGAGAGAGAGAGAAAGAGAAAGAAAAAGAGAGAGAGAGAGAAAGAAAGAGAAAAGAGAGAGAAAGAAAGAAAGAAAGAAAGAAAGAAAAAGAAAGAGAAAGAAAGAAAGAAAGAAAAGGAAGAAAGAAAGAAAAAGAAAGAGAAAGAAAGAAAAAGAGAGAGAGAGAGAGAAAGAGAAAGAGAGAGAGAAAGAAAGAAAGAAAGAGAAAGAAAAAAAAAGAGAAAGAAAGAAAGAGAAAGAAAAAGAGAGAGACGCGTTTCGGATCAAAAGACAATGCCGATCCTTACTCATGACTTTCTCAATTGGGTTGAAATCTGGGCAGTGGCGGATTGGCCATGGACCTTACAAGGAAATTTCCCGGTGGGCCGATGCCCATGGGACCACCCAAGCCCTCCTCTCTGCCCTGGCCAGGTACATAGTGAGCTCTCAGCGGAAATTAACTGTGTGAGAATCAGAAACTCATGTATCCCACCAGCGACAGCACATGCACTCTGAATTCAACTGCTGAGGCCCACATTTCACCTCCTAAGCCCCCTGCTCCATAATCTTAATCAGAGACAACTAGAGGAGGACAGAAAATGGCATCTAATGGCATCCACAACAGAAGGTAATGGGGCAGTATACTGTGCTGCTCTGTGGTATATGTTTCTGCTGGGACAGTATTTTGCACTATGGTATTGCTGGCCCTGCCTATTTGTGTTGCCCCGCCTTCTGTCAATTTGGACACCCCTACAACATGGGGCCACTTTTATTTTTTTCTAGAGCCACTTTAAGTTCCCAGTCCGTGTCTGTCCCTAAGTCTGGAGAATTAAGAAGGCCAGGGCAGAGCTTGGAAGTCTTGGTCTTGCTCTTCCAACCAATGTTGGACATTGTTAGCCTTTTAACATGTCACATGTCTTACTGGAATATCTCATCCTCTCTAGGGGACACAACCATCATGTATGAGTATACATGATCTGCAAGGATGGATTCATACCCAAATCAGTTGAGGGTGCCTTTCACATGGATAAGTGGACCCAGAGAATGCCACAAAAATATTCTCCAGACCACCACCATCTTCTGTTTCAGCAATATTTGCAGGGTATTTGTTCTCTGATGTTTCCTGCCAGACACTGCCAATCAGCACAGGTCAGATTCCGATACTGTCACGAAAATTTAAGTCTTTTTCTGCTGTCTGCTTCGGAGCCCCATATGCAGGAGGATTTGGTAAACTGTTGTTTTAGACACATCTGGTATGTCAGTCTGCCCTTGCAAACCTTCATAGCAGACATCCATCTCTCACATCAATGGCACGTGGTGCTCTGCAGTTTCTACATCTCTTATTCACAATGGTCTAGTATGATGTAACCAGGTGGATTTGGGACTTTTTCACAAGTCCAAACTGTTTACCTTTGTGTCCCTTTCAAGCTTGCTGACAATACTATGGTAATTGGGTTGATTAGGGGTTATGATGAGACTAAATATAGGAAAGAAATGCAGCATTTAGCTACATGGTGTCAGAAGAATAATTTGGCACGATATTATAAAAATATAAACTAAAGAGATTGTGGTGGATTTTTTAGAAAATCTAAGAGGTACAGTACTTTAAGTTCATGACCTAATTCACATCAATGGGGAAGCTGTAGCAAAGTTATCTGGATTTAAATTCTTGGGTGTGCATATATCATAAGATCTTGCATGGTCTATACACTCAATTGCAATAGTTAAAAAAGCTCAGCAGATATTATATTTTCTAAGGTGTTAGTTTAAGCTCTAGAATATTGGTAGATTTTTACTCTTGTACTATTGGGAGCATATTAACTATATAGCATATTTTTCTATATACTGTATAATAGTAAATTACTTTGTGTGGTGAAGATTGCACAATGTATTATATGTGTGCAGTTACCCTCAATTAAGTGCCTTTACCAGAAGCCATGTTTTGAGCCAAGCAAGAAGGATTTTAGAGGACAGCCGTCATCCAAATCACAGTTTGTTTGAACTGTTGCTATTAAGTAAGCGCTACACGTAATCGGTGCCGTACAAGCAGATTGTGGAAGAGTTGTTTTTTCCCCCTGGAAGTTGTGATATTGCTGAATATGAAAATGCCCTTTTAATTTTTGTACTGCAATGTTGCTCTTTATTTTTAATCTGGTTGGATATCACCTATGTTTTGTTAGCTTTGTACTTGCACAATGACAAATTGAAGCTAATCTTAATTACTGCCACTCCTGTCATATGGTGGGAGAACCAGTTGATGTACCCCTTTAGTGCAGTTATCCTTCATGGCGGAACCTTTTGAGCGTGTAGCTGTGGATATTGTTGGGCCATTCCCAGTAGCTCTGTGAAATAATTTGTTCTTACCCTTGTATACTACACTGCACAGTATATGGAAGCCGTGGCCCACTCCTCCATGGGAGCAAACAAAAGACGGATGCTCTTTTAAGCATTTTCTTCTGAGTCAGGTTTTTAAGAAAATGTTAACTGATCCAATTTATGCCAAATTTAACGTAGAGTCTCTGTAAAATGATTTAGGTAAAACACCTCATAGCCACCCTTTACAACCCTCAAACAAACGATTAATGGTACCCTAAAACAGAAGCTAAGAACCTTTGTGGGAGAGAAAATCCTGGTGCTGCTACACATGCGACACAACAACCTACAGACTGCCAGGCAGGGACCCTAAACCATACTGCTGTGTAAAAATGATGTCAATTAGGTGGTAGCCAGAGGAAGAGGCATGAAACAACCAAAGGTTGACTACAGAGCAAAGGATAACTGAAGAGCAAGTCAAACAACTGTATGAGAAGGCCCTGCTGGAGCTGTTTCATTAGGAGGCCAGGGAGAACTCATCTAGTGACTCACCATGTAGACATAGGCAATCGACCTCCCCTCAAACAACCAGCATATCGGGTCTCCCTGGTACAGGCAGAGATAAAGGAGGAGATAGAAGAGAAGATGGAGCTAGGGGTGATTAAGAAATCCCATAACTCCTGGGCTTCCGCAGGAGTGTTGATCCATAAGAAAGATGGTGGTGCAGTATCTGGTGCAATGGGAAGGGGAAGGTACCCTGCACCCAGAGCTAACTAAGGCAGAAACTACCGCTTGGCCCACACCTACAAAAAAACAGGTAATGTCCTTTCTAGGGACTTTTGCATACTACCAGAAGTTTGTACCCCATTACAGTACCCTAGCTAAGCCTTTGACCAACCTGACAAAAAAAGTAGTTCCAAGTAGTTACTTGAACACCAGAGTGTGAGCAAGCTTTCGCCACTCTGAAATCTGTACTGTCCCAATCTCCTGTTCTGCAGACCCTCAACTTTTCTGCAGGCCCCCAACTATGGGCTAGGAGCTGTGCTCAGCCAGGTAAACGAACAAAGGGAAGAGCATCCCATGCTGTAGTGGAAAAGGAATGCCTCAAACTTGTATGGGCCTTGCAGAAGTTACAGCAATACATGTAACGATGGAGCTTCATGGTGATCATTAGCGATGAGTGAAGTTTAGAAAAATTCAATTCGGCCGATTAGCCAAACTTCGACAAGATATTTGATTTGATTACGAATTGCTATAAATCAGGTATACCCAGGCCTCTCAGTTTGGAGGCTTGGAAGTTAATCCTTTCGTGACTGCCGACAGCATATTTACCTCACCGGCAAGGCATTTTGAAATGGCACCTGCTGGCACAAGCAGTGGGCGCCATGGCCGCTGGATGTCTGCTGTTTTAAATGGCAGTCACGGACTTTTAACCCTTCAGATGCCGTCACCCCATACCAGCAACAGCCCCTGTTTGGTCATCATTTGGGCTGAGTTGGTGGAGCGATTTGTTTGGTTCATTCCGATAACCAAAGAGACTCCTCCATGCTAAGTAGTTATTTGACCCCACGCGGGTCCACATCCAGCATCTTTAAAGGACAAGTGGCATTCAGCAATAACAAGTCTATAATGCCCTTGCAAGTCCGGGCTGCACGCTCGCTACACTGAAGGAAATGCTGTGTGTCTACCCCTCACCAACAGGTGTGGGTAACCCACTCAACGCCATTCGTCATAGGGATCGAGGATTGCAATATGGACGCAGAATAATTTTTTCGCTAACAGATCGTATTAGCGATGATGAATTTGGGTCCACTGCACACTTGTATAGGGCGAAATAACTGTATCATTAAAATAATGAACTATTTCTGAATGTCGGTGCAGTAGAATGTGATGCACATGGCGATATATTACACCTGCAGCCGCAGTAATTTAAGCTCCAGCATGTATTAAAGATTCATGAAGTTACGAAACTTGTAGTTGGTTTTTTAACTGTGGCCTAATACTGAAGCTATGTAGCGCAACAGCTAACAGAAGCCATTCATTATGATACATTTTGCTCCACTACACAATTGAACAGGGTGAACTATTTAAAGGGGTTGTCCGGGTTCAAAGCTGAACCCGGACATTTCCCCATTTTCACAAGGGCAGTCCGTCTGATATGAGCATCAGAGCATTTCATGCTCTGATGCTCTCCCTTGCCCTGTGCTGTATTTTTTACACTGCTAGGCGGAGGCTTCTGCCTAGCAGTGTTCCCGGTGATGTCACCACCACTAAAGAGCAGGCTTTAACGCTACCCTACCTGTTTTTACAGGCTAGGGCAGCACTAAAGCCCTCCCCATTAGTACCGGTCACGTCACCGGGAACACTGCTAGGCAGAAGCCTCCACCTAGTAGTGTAAAAAACACAGCACAGCTAACAGCATATTGGCTGGCTGCATGGCATTATGGGTCATATTGCATTCCCGGGCTTTTTACTTTCACTCTGGAACATGTGCAGCCGCCATTTTAGGAAAAAATGATTTTTTTTTTTTTTTTTTTTTTTACCATAAAGCAGGAGGAAATTCGGATCTGTGGCAAATCAAATTTTTCCTAAACTTCGGATCAAATTCCACTTTGGATGGTTCAGTTTGCTCAATACTAGTGTTGACACAGGCCCGTTGTGTCAACATTAGCACCCTGGCCGCGCCTCACCTTCTGCTCACATATCCTGCACACCGCCACTTGCTGAAAAATTACCACACTGCCAAGTATGGCATTTTCCCTCCACCACTGTGTGATGCCTGCTGCTGCTTTTATGAACTCGTGCACTGCTAATGGGTTCCAGATATAAATATATTATTTAAATGACAAAAATACGTAGTCTCAAAAGGCATGAAATGCTCAACCCCAAATGCAGTTGTGCATTTATGCTCGGGGGAGCAGATACTTCGCTTGTGGTCTGTTGCTAAGGGCGATCCCCAGCAAAAAATGCATGTGGAGAATGCCCACAGCAGACCACAAGTGCCACAGAGACACCCTACACCAGATGGTAAAATGTGTGGATGTGGAATGATATGTAGAATAATATAGTTACAAGAATAGGTGCACTACTGTGGTGGATGCAAACAGTAACATCTGACTAAACCCTCACACTGATGTTAAAAATTAGACTTTAGCCAGTATATCCTTATATTAAGGACATACCTGAGCCCGCGCACCACGTCAAGGTTTCTCAAGTGGCACGGGACCTAGCGCTTCTCATATGTATACAGCACAAAAGAAAATCAGATATACGTAGATATAGTTCAGCTTGCTGCGAAAGTCAGTCAATATTTCACCTGTCCTCCAATAACAATACATAACTAAGGGTACTTTCACATTAGCGTTTTTTTCTTTTCCAGCATTGAGCTCTGTCGTCGGGGCTCAATACCGGAAAAAAATGCTTCAGTTTTATTCTAATGCATTCTGAATAGATAGAAATCCGTTCAGGATGCATCAGGATGTCTTCAGTTCAGTCACTGTATGGCGTTTTGAACTGAGAAAATACAGCAGCATGCTGCGGTTTTATCTCTGTCCAAAATGCCGGAACACTTGCCGTAATGCCGGATCCGGCATTAATTTCAATAGGAATGTATTAGTGCCGACGGATCCGTTCTTACGGTCTGCGCATGCGCAGACCTTTAAAAATGTGAAAAAAATACATAACGGATCCGTTTCTCTGGATGACAACCGGAGAGACGGATCCATTCTTGCAATGCATTTGAAAGACTGTTGTGGAGCTTGTATAAACATTCCTAACAAGGGTGTCTAACTATCAGACTGCATGTGTAATATTAACAGGATTGGTTCCTCCTATCTCAGTGATAGAAGGTTCCAATATTACAAGATTGTATGCTATGCAGTGTGATCTACGTGGCCAGTAATCTTTGATGGACAATTGCAGATGAGAAGCATCCTATTATAGCACTTTTGAGGGACGTGCACGTAAATGCTAGAAATAAAATCTGCAAAAGAGTTAATGAACCCATTCTCAACAGGTTCCTGGGTTCTAATATTCTTGCACTTAAGAGGAAATTACTGACTTGATGTCAAGACCGTGTGTGGGAGGAAAACACCACACTGAGCATAGGAGGGAAAGGGGATACCGGAATCAGGGCTGGAAACTAGGGAAGGAAGATGGACACCTCCTAGAGAAAACCCTAGCTCCAGTCCTGACAGACTACCTGTATGAACAGTCACCAAAGATAGGCAATCCTATCTCACGCTATAGGACCCTGAAACTAATGTCAGGACTGAGTTTACCTGTTCCTCCAAAAGGAAGGACGGACAGGAGTGTCCCTCGGGCCTAATGACAAACAACAGGGAAAGGCAACACACACTTATATATAAACAAAATACAAAAGGGAAAGGAAACACTTATCTTCAATAAAGCTTTGGTAGCACCAGGAACTCAGCCGAGAACCAAACACAAGCTAACCACAAGTCCAACAGAAGCTATAAACCGCATAGCATAGTGGGAGAAGCAACAATAAATAGAGAAGGTAAAATTACCACAATAGCCACACCTGAGGAAAGAAGGTGTGGCAAGCACCAGAAACAACACAGACGTCTGGAACGAAGGAACACATATCAGATTAAACAACGTTTTGCCAGTCTCACAGATCTCCTGCCACGTCCGTGACAGTACCCCCCCTTCTACGGGTTTACCTCCGGGCACCCAGGACCAACCTTATCCGGATGAGACCTGTGAAAGGCTTTCACCAAACGACTGGCATTCACGTCAGATGCCGGTACCCACATCCTCTCCTCTGGTCCATAACCCTTCCAGTGAACAAGATACTGAAGAGATCTACGGAGAACTCGAGAGTCAATAATCTTGGCGATCTGGAATTCCAAACTACCATCCACCATGACAGGAGGCAGAGGCAAAGGTTCAACATATCTCTTCAACAAAGATTTGTAAAACACATAATACATTTTCAGAGCCTGAGCAAGTTCAAGACGAAAAGCTACAGGATTAATAATGGCAATGATCCTATATGGACCAATAAACCTTGGACCCAATTTCCAAGAAGGAACCTTCAACTTAATATTTCTTGTGGACAGCCACACAAAATCACCCACACTGAGGTCCGGATCATTCATACGTTTCCTGTCAGCCACACGTTTATACTTGTTGCCCATATTCATAAAGTTATTTTCCGCCATATAGAAGACAATGATGACGAAAAATGTTACTCCTCAGGGATACCGGAAGTATCCGAACCAGAGAATGTGCCAAATTGCGGGTGAAACCCATATGCCCCCAAAAACGGCGACTTACCAGTGGACTCTTGTCTAGGATTGTTTATGGCAAACTCTGCCAAAGACAAAAACGAGGACCATTCCTGCTGGTTCTCAGACTTAAATAAGTCTCCAGACTCTGATTAGTGTGCTCCGCCTGTCCATTCGTCTGAGGATGAAAAGCAGAATAAAAAGACAGTTGTACCCCCAGCCAAGTACAGAACGCCTTCCCGAATCTGGACACAAACTGAGTCCCACGATCTGAGACCACATCAGAGGGAATGCCATGAAGTTTTACAATGTTGTCAATAAACACTTGCGCAAGTGTTTTAGCATTAGGTAGGCCAGGCAATGCTATCAAGTGTACCAATTTACTAAAACGATCAACCACCGGAATAACTGTCTTCCCAGACGAATTAGGCAGATCAGTAATAAAATCCATAGACAAGTGAGTCCATGGTCTGGATGGGATGGGCAACGGAAGTAGAGATCCTGAAGGTCGAGTATGTGTCACCAGTGCGTGCACAGATACTACAGGCTGACACATAGGGCCAGATTTATCATTACACTTACATCTTACTCCACTTTTACATATGCCCAAAGTAATGTTAAGCGCGAATATTCGAATAGCGATTTTTTTTTTGTGAATATCGTCACTTTGCAAATTCGCGAATATTGCGAATATAGCGCTATATATTCGCTATTTCGAATATTCGTGTTTTTTTTTTTTTAAGTTGTTAATCCTTGTTGCTCTCTGGTTGTATTCCCACTTCCCAAAAGCTGTTCTTACCTGTCCGGAGGATTCCTGGCTCCCTGCCCGATCCAGTCAATGCCCGTTGTCGCTTCTGCCAACTTCCCGTGTGCATGGGAACGCCTCCATGCTAAAATGTACTGTCGGATGTGAGAATCACGATCTCACAGATTTGACTAAGTTGTAATCGCAATGTGATTAATATAACCTGAATTACTCGCATTGCGAATTCAACTTAGAGCTGGGTTCCTAATGGTTGTATTGCTAGAATATAATAACGAATATCACGAATTCACGAATATAGCACTATATTCTCAATCTTTGTTATATTCTAGCAAGCCCACCATTAGGAACCCAGCTCTAAGTGGAATTCTAATGCGAATATATGTTTGCATTGCGAAATCAACTTAGAGCTGAGTTCCTAATGGTTGTTGCTAGAATATAACGAAGATTGAGAATATAGTGCTATATTCGTGAATTCGTGATATTCGTCATCTTCGTTATATTCTAGCAATACAACCATTAGGAACACACCTTTAAGTTGAATTCGCAACGCGAGTATATGTTCAAATTGCGAATTAAACTTACAGCTGAGTTCCTAATGGTTGTATTGCTAGAATATAACGAAGATTGAGAATATAGTGCTATATTCGTGATAGTCGTTATCTTGGTCAATTCTAGCAATACAAGTTACAGCCATTAGGAACTCAGCTCTAAGTTTAATTCGCAATGCGAATATAAATTCGTGTAACATTCGCAATATATAGAATAATGACGAATATTCGATTTCGACGAATATATTACGAATATTCAATCGAATATTTGCGAAATATTGCAAAATCAAATATGGCACCTCCCGCTCATTACTAGCCTAAAATAACTTTTGGCTAGCCAGATTTATTAATGGTCCTTTAATACTGTGATAAATGTGGTTTGACAGTAGCAGTTTATCCTTCATTAAGCGGCTTTACAAAAGTCGCACATCTTTACAAAAAAGTAGCATGTTTTATTAAAAAAATCGCATAAGATAAGCATGGTCCCTCCTGGAGTGAAATTGCGCATTTTTTTGCAACTTTTTAAATGGTCGCAATAGTAAATCTGTCTAGAGATTCATTTACATAAGAAAACACGCCCACTTTCCCGATTGCGCATATTTTTGCGACTTTTTCACTCCATTAAAGTGACTTTAGCTAATGATAAATCTGGCCCATAGTCCTCAACACACTTACGCAACCCGGCCACCAGAATATATGAGAGATGAGGTCGACAGTGGATCTACTCACAGGGTGTCCCGAAAGAACCGTACAGTGATGTTGCTCAAACACCTTATGACGCAAATCTGATGGAACAAACAATTTCCCAGAGGGGCAAGACTCCGGTGCTTCTCCCTGAGCCTCTAACACCTTCTCCTTTAGGTCAGGGTATAGAGAAGATATCACCACCCCCTCCGACAGTATCGGACTCGGATTTTCAAAATCACCACCTACAGGAAAACTACGTGACAAGACATCTGCCTTGACGTTCTTAACCCCAGGACGATAAGTGACAATGAAATTGAATCTGGTGAAAAACGAAGACCATCAGGCCTGGCTCGGGTTCAGTCGTTTAGCCAACTCCAGGTAAGCCAGATTTTTGTGATCTGTGAACACTATGATCGGATGAATCGCCCCTTCCAACCAATGACACCACTCCTCAAAAGACTACTTAATGGCCTGCAACTCTCTGTTACCCACATCGTAATTTCTCTCTGCGGCAGAGTGTTTTTTAGAGAAAAATGCACATGGGCGCCATTTACCAGGTGACGGGCCCTGCGATAAAACTGCTCCTACCCCCACCTCGGATGCATCAACTTCCACAATGAAAGATGTGATACATCTGGCTGCACCAGTAAAGGGGCAGAAGAGAAGCACTCCTTAACCGCAGAAAAGGCTCGCAACGCAGAATCAGACCACACTGAGACATCCGTCCCTTTCTTAGTCAGTTAAGGTTTCACCACTGTCGAATAGTTCTAAATACATTTTCGGTAATAGTTGGTGAACCCCAAAAACCGCATAAGAGCCTTCAGATTTTCGGGTCGATTAATGTCCAATACAGCACAGACTTTCTCTGGATCAATTTGAAAACCTGAAGGTGACAACAGGTAGCCCAAGAATTTCACCTCATGTATAGCAAAAACATGCTTCTCTAATTTTGCGTACAATTAATTATCTCTCAGGATCTGTAACACCTATCTAATGTGATCCTGATGAGTCTCCACGTCTGGAGAATAAATTAGTATGTCATCCAAATACACGACAACAAACCTCCCCACCAGGTGATGAAAAATGTAATTCACAAAATGCTGGAAAACCGCAGAAGCATTGGTCAACCCAAAAGGCATGACCAGGTTCTCAAAGTGACCCTCTGGGGCATTAAAAGCCGTCTTCCATTCATCAACTTCCTTGATCCTGACCAGATTATATAGTCCAACTAGGAGAACACCTTGGCATCAACAATCTGGTTAAACAAATCAGGAATCAAAGGAAGGGGTAAGGATCATGGACAGTAATCCGATTGAGCTCACGGAAATCCAGACATGGCCTAAGAGTTCCGTCCCGTCTTTTAACAAAGAAAAACCCCACTGCCACTGGAGATTTGGAAGGTCTTATGTATCCTTTAGCCAAACTCTCGGTAATATATTATCTCTCATGGCCGTTCTTTCAGGTCCAGAAAGGTTATACAACCTAGATTTGGGCAATTTAGCTCCGGGAATAAAGTTGATAGGACAATCATATTCCCGATGTGGAGGTAAATCTTGGCATCCACTTTCAGAAAATATATTGGCAAAATCAGATATAAAAGAGGGCAATGTTTTAGTGGTTAAAGCAGAAAACAATAATCACCCCAATCCAGAATCTGTCTAGCTTGCCAATCGATGGTTGGATTGTGCCTGCTTAACCACGGTAAACCCAGAACCAACGGAGCAGGGAGACCTCCAACACAAAACACGAGATGAATTCCTGATGAAAGTCACCCACTCTTAATCTGATGTCATGCACCATCAGAGATAAACACTTCTGAGTTAGGCCTCTTGTACATGAAGTTTTTTTTTTCCGTTTACGTTCCGCTTTTTGCATTCCGTATTTGGACCATATATGGAACCATTAATTTCAATGGATCCGCAAAAAAAAACGGAAGGTACTCCGTATGCCTTCCGTTTCCTTATTCCCCTTTTTCCGTTCCGTTCAAAGATAGAACATGTCCTATTATTGTCGGCAAAACGGACAAGGATGGTACTGTTCTATCAGGGGACAGCTGTTCCGTTCTGCAAAAAATAAAATGCCCACGGACATCATCTATATTTTTTGCAGATCCGTTTTTTGCGGATCGCAAAATACTGAAAAAGCCATACGGTCATGTGCAAGAGGCCTTAGAGGTGCAGAATCAATAGCAAAAATGGAAATGTTTTTCTCTAATGCACTTGGAGCCAACCCGTGCGTACGAACGAACTGAGCATGAATCAGTTTCACCCCTGCCCCACTGTCGATAAACACCTTAATCCCCACAGTCTTGGACTTTAGCGCCACCTCAGCAGTCAGGAGAAATCGGGTACTACCAGTCAAAGACATTTGCACGTTCTCTGACTCCCCTCTTACCCCTCCAAGAGTTAGATGGGAATTAGACGTCCCCTTTTCTTTTTGAGGCTGAATGCATGGACATACATCGATAAAATGTCCTTTCTGTCCGCAGAAAAAACACACTCCCTTCCTACGACTAGAATGCTTAAAAGTGCATCAGGGAGTATCTCCCCCTAACTGCATGGGTTCGTCCCCAGACATAAACCCAGGAGTATCTTCACCCAAAGTGTTAGAGGAAGACAATACATTATGTGATGTCCTGAGAGTGGGGGCCCCTAGATCTCTCTCTCAGATGTCTATCAATGCATACTGCAAGACATAGCGGCTTTCAGAGACTCAGGATTCTCATGAAAGGCCAAAGTGTCCTTCAGCCTCTCTGATAATCTCTGACAAAACGGAGAGCCGGATCGTTCCACTTAGTATCCGTAGCCCACCTCCTAAACTCAGAGCAATAGATCTCAGCAGAACTCTCTCCCTGACGAAGGCTACGTAGCTTGGTCTTAGCCAGGGAGGTCCGATCCAGGTCATCATAGATGAGAACCATAGCTTTGAAAAATTCATCCACCGACCGGAGAGACTGCCACCCCGTCGGCAGAGAAAAAGCCCATGACTAAGCGTCCTTTTTAAGCAATGAAATAACCACACCAACTCTCTGATTCTTATCCCCAGATGAGTGTGGATGAAGCCTAAAATACAATTTGCACGCCTCCCTAAACAAAATGAAATTATCACTTCCCCCAGATAATCTGTCAAGGAGGGCAACTTTAGGCTCGAGACAGGCCTGGTAACCACCACCACCACTAGGACCAGCAGCCTGTGGTCTCTGGATCTGCGAGACGGTCGTGCGGAGGTCAGCTACCTCCAAAGACAGCCCCTGCAGCTGTCGGACCAGTGCAGGAATAGGATCCATGGCTGTACTGAAACAAGCAAAAATGATTGTTTTGGCGGTTTATAATGTCACGCTCATGTGTGGGAGGTAAACACCACGCCGAGCATAGGAGGGACAGGGGATACCAGAATAAGGCCTGGAAACTAGGGAAGGAAGATGGACACATCCTAGAGAAAACCCTAACTCCTGTTCTGACAGACTACCGGTATGAACAGGTCCCAAAGGTAGGCAAGTTCATACACCAATGAACTTGGAATTCCTATCGCCCAACGCCCGGGACATGCAGTTCCGGGCGCCAGGCAAGTACTTTGAACAGTTGTTTAGCCCTGTGCGGGCAAGTAGCAGGGACATGTCGGTTGGGCAGTAATTGGAGCGGTCATATGCTAGCCGCGAGCTGACCGCTCCTACATCTATGTCAGCCTGCCCCTGCATCGTGTATCTGAGTACATATCACTTCCTGCAGGCGGCCCCCGGCTCCTCCCGGCTCCTGTGAAGTCTCCGCCCACCTGCCAGCACAGGAGCGCACAGTAGACGGCCCCCTGCAGATGAGCGTTCCTCCGTGAGCCTGTCCACATCGCAGCTCCCGGCCTGACCTGCAAGCGCTGACTGGGGTTACATAGCATTATACTGATTTATGATGCTATGTAACCCTTACAGTTCTGGAATGTGTTGGATAACACTGACAGCATTATGTCAGCGTTATCCAATACATTCCAGAACTGTAAGGGTTACATAGCATCATAAATCAGTATAATGCTATGTGACCCCAGTCAGCGCTTGCAGGTCAGGCCGGGAGCTCCGTTGACAGACTCTGGGAGGAACACTCATCTGCAGGGGGCCTAAGAGCCCGGGTGTCAGAAATGAAGGTAGTGCTGTCTGTCTTCTGAGGCTCTGGCCCTGCCTGCAATCTCCACTGCACGTGGCACTTAATAAACTATAATGTCTCCCTGTTGCCCCCATACAGTATAACGTCACCTTGGGGCTGCCCCCGCACAGTATAACGTCACCCTGTGGCCCCCGCCCCCATACAGTATAACGTCACCCTGTGGCCCCCGCCCCATACAGTATAACGTCACCCTGTGGCCCCCGCCCCCATACAGTATAACGTCTCCCTGTGGCCCCCACCCCCATACAGTATAACATCTCCCTGTGGCCCCCACCCCCATACAGCATAACGTCTTCTTGTGGCCCTGCCCCCATACAGCATAACGTCTCCTTGTGGCCCCTGCCCCATACAGTATGACGTCTCCTTGTGGCCCCCGTCCCATACAGGATAACGTCTCCTTGTGGCCCTGCCCCTATACAGCATAATGTCTCCTTGTGGCCCGCGCCCCATACAGTATAACGTCTCCTTGTGGCCCCCAACCCCATACAGTATACCGTTAGTACAAATTCAGGACAAGTAGATGGTCATGAGGGACAAGTAGATTGAGCCCCCGCTTTAGTCCTTCGACAAGTAGTTTTTTTTTAAATTTCCACACCCCTGTACACCATATACCAAGAATCCTATCTCACCCTATAGGACCCTGGAACTAATGTCAGGACTGAGTCTACCTGTTCCTCCAAAGGGAAGGACGAACAGGAGTCTCCCTTAGGCCTAATGACAAACAACAGGGAAAGGCAACACACACATATATATAAAAAAAATACATAAGGGAAAGGAAACTCTTATCTTCAATGAAGCTTTGGTAGCACCAAGAACTCAGCCGAGAACCAAACACAGGGTAACCACAAGTAAAACAGAAGCTATAAACCGCATAGCATAGTGGGAGAAACAACAATCAATAGAGTAGTTAAAATGACCATAATAGCTACACCTGGGGAAAGAAGGTGTGAGAAGCACTAGAAACAACACATATGTCATTTGATCCAAAGGGAAAACATGTCAGAACTAACCACGTGTTGCCAGTCTCACAGATCTCCTGCCACCTTTCGCGGGAACGTCCGTATGTCTCGGTACGTCCGTGACACTTCAACTGCCTCATATTCTGAGAACTGATGCTATCAACAGACACATGGAATGATGTAAGAATGCTTATTAGACATAAAAAAGACCTAGGAAGTGGGACAAATTTGTATGATGCCAAACTTGGTACTAAATTTATTTAGGAGTGTACTCACTTTTGTTGCCAGTGCTTTAGACTCTAATGGCTGTGTGTTTTTTTAAGGGCACACCAAATTTAGACTGTTATACAAACTCTACAGTGACTACTTTACATTGTATCAAACTGTTATCTCTTCAGTGTTGTCCCATGAAAAGATCTAAAAAAACATTTACAAAAATGTGAGGGGTGCACTCACTTTTGTGAGATACTGTATGTAGACTGGATTAGGCATATTCTTGTAGCATAGTGTGGCGTTGTTTGACCACAACCAAGTTTGTATGGTTTCAACCAGAGCCAAAACAAGGAAGGCATCAATAAAGAAATTAGTGCTTTGGTTAGACATCTATTCAGACAATGTTATTCTTTGTTATGGAGAGATGAAACGCTTACCTAGGGAAGCCTCCCCCACTAAGTGACGGTAGAGGTTATTCTGGTAACTATGCAATTTTGCAGACTTGGATAGCTTTAGACTTTGAACTTTCATGCATTCAAGGAGCGAGGGTAAACCAGACTGCATAGTAGAGGCCAAACAAGGAATCCACTGAGTAGGTTATGTTTCACAGAACCTTTCTCAAAAGCTAATGTCATTCTTGGTGGTAGATTAACTAAGGCAGTTATCCCACAAATTATAAAAAAAAAAATACAGCAGAGTGACCTAACTCAATGTGTACCTGATTGTTTTACCTGCCAGTATTTATCCATTTAGTTTGGGGAGATAATCTGGAATTAAATAATTTCTTAATACCTTCACAAAGTTGGGAAATTGTTGGTATTGAGCAGGGCAGAGCTAGAAAAAAAATGCTTCAGTGTGCGCCACCTGCCTTTTATGCACAAAAAGTTGGCAAGTATGCCTATGTGTACTGTAAATACAGGGTATGGGCTTCTTGATTTCCATATGCTATTTTAATCGAACATATGGCATGTCAAGCCCTGTGTTTACCTGACTGAAACTAATTGTAATGTCATAACAGACTACTTGATAAAACCAAACCTGCAATGCCACAGCAGTTTTCCTGATCCACAAACTCCACAAACAATCTCACAACACCTTACCTGACAGGCGGAGAGCTCCGACTGTAAGTGCTAGTGCCTTCTCAAACAGCTGATTGGCGGGGGTCCCAGGTGTCAGGCACCCACGAATCAGATACTGATGACCTACCCAGAAGATAGGTCATCAGTTATAAAATCTCAGAAAACTCTTTTAACAATAAATCCAGGTTTCGATGACAATGGGTATGAGTATGGAAGCCTCACGGTGACCACATCAATCCTGCCTTTGCTGTAGAGAAACACACTGTCCAAATGTAATGACCCAGAGTGCCATTACCACCTCCTTTTGTACCCCCACTATCTTGATTGTATGATCCTGTGTCATCTCATATTTATTACCATATCCTGCAATATGTGTATGTATTTCATTATAAACTACTGTAGTTTCTCTGGAGAGGAACCTTCTAGTTCCTCCCAGCCCCCCTTAATGAGGGAGGAGTTAGTTATTCAAGGTCAGTCTAGTCCACCCTCCTTAGGGAGAGAGAGCTACCGCATAGCAGAGCTGTGTGCAGAGAAGTGTTTTCCTATCAGATAAGTCAAAACCTACTGATAACCAAGATAAAGTTTGGAAACTGTTTGGATTACTGTTTATGCCAACTAAAGCTGTGTTCAACGTTACTACAAAGTCTGGACTCCATTTATTCTACCTATCCATCATCCACCATTGCACTGCTTCGGACCACTTCACGTCTGGGATCCAGCCTTATCCAGGTAGGAATGCCGTGACATGGGTCTATAACATCTACAAACACACTGTAGGCCACTCTACACCACTCTGGCATCCGTACCCTGGGTACCACCAATAACATCTACAAAGGGGACTCCAAGTCCTTGTTGCTTAACTGCAACTGGCGTCACGTCTACTTGCTCTAATAGAGGAACATATAATCGTAGATACCTCTTAAGGGGCAAGGGATCTCTCAGGGGCCAGTGGGCCCGTTGCATCAATTGGCATCACGAACAGGATACGGAAAACGCTAATCTGTGTGTCAATGAGAACAGGATAAGAACAACGCAACCTCCCAGGATATGAGCTAAGTGCTGCGATTGGCCAGCGCTCCAGCCTGGTAGAAGGAGACGCCCAGGGCAAAAGAGGATGTCTCCGCCCAAGGCAAAATTATCAGCAGCACATGCGCCGGTACCGGGGACTACAGCGGGCGAACGGCGTGGCACCCAGGGATACAAGTAAGTGCAGGGACATGCCTGAGTGCCGCTCTGCATGTACATACCATTGACTAACAAACTTTGGACCGGTGAAAGGTCCTCTTTAAGGATACAAACAACAAAACTGTGTGCCTACACCAACTTCATTAATCTATTGCATTTACAAATCTGTCTAAAAAGGACTTTAATGACTTTATTGCGGAGCGAACGGCGTAAAACGCTGGCGCGCCGGCACCCGAAGAGTTAATTCACCATTTTTGTATGCTATGGTGCAGCTTCTTCATGCTCAACAGAAGCGGGAAACTAAAGAAACCCCCCCAGCTATGTCAGGAAACTCTAGCCCTGCCTACAGGGAGAAAGACTATTGTATGACGAGGGAGAGAGGAAGCCCCCTCCATGAAGCCTTCACTCCCAGTTCTAGCCTGCGAAAAAAGGCTGCAAGATGGCAACTGAGCCGCACCAGGAGGAGACTTTCCCACCGACTATGGAGGAAGAGATGTTCATCCAAAGTAACCTCGCTGACTTGGAAGAGGCTCTAGAAGAGATTTGCCTCCCCCAGCTTGTCCAGGGATTAGGGAAGGAGGTGCCTGCATACCCCGCGCCGGCTGGTGCGGTGGGGGCAGCCAGAGATCTTACTCCATCACGAAGAAAAATTATAACCACCCGGTCATTTCCTGACTCTGCCACAGGAGCACAGTGGCGCTCCACCGCCACCATGGACTACCAGCGGCAGGACAGACTATTAAAGGGGTTATCCGAGTTATATCAATATATGTTAAGGTGGCTTATAAGAGTATTAATTTGTAATTTACTCACATTATTTATTCTGTCTTGTTTCTCAACGGCCGATGCGGGTTATGTGACTCCTGACGTCATCCACCAGGCTCCGTTGCTGACGTTAGAACCTTTTGTGTCCGCCCCCTCTCCTCTGGCTGCCTCGGCTCCTGTGAGGGATCGCGTATGCGCGGTCCTTACCAGTGCCCTCTCTGGCTCCCTCCTTGTGATCGACCAGTGTGCCTGTTCCCCTGCCTCTGCGTCTGGCAATCCTTACCAGCGCCGGCCTCCTCAGCAAGTTACCATTGCAGTACACTGGCCATCCGAACCAAAACCACCCCCAGGAAAAAATAAGTAAATCATTGTCCTCCATATAGATATATCTATAGCTATATCTAAGCTATATCTGTATCTAAGCTATATCTATCTAAGCTATTTCTATATTAGATAGATATAGCTTATATATATATATATAGCTTAGATACAGATATAGCTTAGATACAGATATAGCTTAGATATAGATATAGCTTAGATAGAAATATAGCTGTCATATAGCTGTGATTTAGCTTTCATATAGCTTAGATACATATAGCTGTCATATAGCTTAGATAGATATAGCTGTCATATAGCTTAGATACATATAGCTGCCATATAGCTTAGATACATATAGCTGTCATATAGCTTAGATACATATATCTGTCATATAGCTTAGATACATCTAGCTGTCATATAGCTTAGATACATCTAGCTGTCATATAGCTTAGATACATATAGCTGTCATATAGCTTAGATAGATATAGCTGTCATACAGCTTAGATACACATAGCCGTCATATAACTTAAAGAGGAGCGGGCGAACAGGGGGTCGTTTGAAAAAAAAAAAAACTGTGTGCGGACATCAGCGGCAGCAGCCCAGTAAGATGTTACAAGTATCCCAACAATATTTTTTTGCTGAAAGGTCCTCTTTAAATACATATAGCTGTCATACAGCTTAGATACATATAGCCGTCATATAACTTAAATACATATAGCTTAGATATACATATATAGATTTGTATATAAAACTCTATTTATATCATCTATATATATATATATATGTATGTGGAAATACATATAGTGATCTAAATCTCTATATACATATCTATATATTTCATCAATATATGTATATAGAGATATAGCTTAGTAAATATATATACACACACAATCTATATATATGTATATGGAGATATATATTTACCAATCGATAGCTTCTGCCTGTGTGAGCTAGGAGATGATCATGTGACAGTTTTATTTATGCAAAGTTAGGATGTGCAGAGCGGGGTGAGGGGAAGGTCAGATTATTCACACCCACAAATATTCATGGAAGGGAGATCTCAGGCATTGTTGTTACACGCCCCCACAGCTTTGGTACAGCATGTAAACAAAGCATGAATAACAGAAGCATGCAAGTAAGGGTCCTTTCACACTGGCGTTTTTCTTTTCCGGCATAGAGTTTAGTCTTCGGCGCTCTATGCCGGAAAAATCCTGATCAGGATCATCCCCATGCATTCTGAATGGAGAGAAATCTGTTCAGGATGCATCAGGATGTCTTCAGTTCAGGACCAGAACGTTTTTTGGACGCAGCAAATACCGCAGCATACTGCGCTTTTTGCTCCGTCCAAAAATCCGGAACACTTACCGCAAGGCCGGATCCGGAATTAATGCCCATTGAAAGGCATTAATCCGGATCCGGTCTTAAGCTAAACGTCGTTTCGGCACATCACCGGATCCGACGTTTAGCTTTTTCTCAATGGTTACCATGGCAGCCAGGACACTAAAGTCCTGGTTGCCATGGTAAAGTGTAGTGGGGAGCGGGGGAGCAGTATACCTACCATCCGTGCGGCTCCCGGGGCGCTCCAGAGTGACGTCAGGGCGCCCTACACGCATGGATCACGTGATCGCATGGATCACGTGATCCATGCACATAGGGCGCTCTGACGTCATTCAGGAGCGCCCCGGGAGCCGCACGGACTGTAAGTATACTGCTCCCCCCTCCCCACTACTACTATGGCAACCAGGACTTTAATAGCGTCCTGGCTGCCATAGTAATCTGAAAGCATTTCGAAGACTGATCAGGATCCTGATTAGTCTTCTAATGCTTCAGGCGACTTGCGTTCTGACGGATCCGGCGGGACGGAAGTGTGAAAGAGGCCTAAGGTGCAAGTATGGGTTTTTCTCTTAAGAAATCAAGCTTAACTAATGTACAGTTGTGTTCAAAATTATTCAACCCCCACAGAAATTGAGTGTTTTGGCCAGTTTGACATTGATTTTGATCATTTCAGTCATCTTGTTTACAATTAAATCAAAGAGGCCCTTGTAAGTCAGACAAATATAACATAACATTTATAATGAAATAACCACAAATGTCTTTTCTGTGCTCACATCATTATCAGTTTTATTCAACCCCCAAGTGACATTCAATCTTAGTACTTAGTACAACATCCTTTTCCAGTTATAACAGCTTTTAAACGTGAAGCATAGCTTGACACAAGTGTCTTGCAGCGATCTACGGGTATCTTCGCCCATTCTTCATGGGCAAAAGCCTCCAGTTCAGTCACATTCTTAGGCTTGCGCGCTGCAACTGCTTTCTTTAAGTCCCACCAGAGGTTCTCAATCGGATTTAAGTCTGGTAACTGCGATGGCCACTTGAGAAATGTTCCAGCCTTTAATCTGCAACCATGCTCTAGTGGACTTGGAGGTATGCCTGGGATCATTGTCCTGTTGAAAGGTCCAACGTCTCCCAAGCCTCAGGTTTGTGACGGACTGCATCACATTTTCATCCAATATCTCCTGGTACTGAAGAGAATTCATGGTACCTTGCACACGCTGAAGCTTCCCTGTACCTGTAGAAGCAAAACAGCCCCAAAGCATGATTGACCCCCGCCATGCTTCACAGTAGGCAAGGTGTTCTTTTCTTCATAGGCCTTGTTCTTCCTCCTCCAAACATAGCATTGATCCATGGGCCCAAACAGTTCTAATTTTGTTTCATCAGTCCACAGAACACTATCCCAAAACTTTTGTGGTTTGTCCACATGACTTTTGGCATACTGCAGTCGACTCTTCTTATTCTTTGGAGACAGCAAGGGGTGCGCCTGGGAGTTCTGGCATGGAGGCCTTCATTACGCAGTGTGCGCCTTATTGTCTGAGCTGAAACTTCAGTACCCGCATCTGACAAATCTTTTTCAGTTCCTCAGCAGTCACACAGGGACTTTTCTCCACTTTGCGCTTCAGGTAGCGCACGAGCCGTCGAAGTCAGCGTCTTCTTTCTGCCACGACCAGGTAGCGTTTCAACAGTGCCCTTTGCCTTGAATTTGCGAATGATGCTTCCTATGGTGTCTCTTGGTATGTTTAACATCTTTGCAATCTTCTTATAGCCATTGCCCTTCCTGTGAAGAGAAATCACCTCTTCTCTTGTCTTCCTGGACCATTCTCTTGACTTCACCATGTCTGTAAACACACCAGTAAATGTCTAGAAGGAGCTGAGTATCACAGTCATTTTACATCTGCCTAATTGGTGCTTATTCTGCTTGATTGCTGCTCCTTGACATCCACAGGTGTTTTCAATACCTGATCGAAAACACTTGAATGAACCTCTGTTCTTAAGAGTGGTCGTCTTTAAGGGGTTGAATAATTGTGTCAATGAAGAAATCACAAAAAAAATTTAATACTGTATTACAAAAACAATTGATGTCATTTTAGTTGCATTTGGTTCTTTAAAAAGTCCTTGTAAGATTTCATTCTGAACACAATTACAAATGTACACTAAATTCCCAAAAACCCTTTACAGCATTGGGGGTTGAATAATTTTGAACACAACTGTTTATGTATGTCCTGATGAGTTTTTTAATTTTTTTTTTCCATAACTCGGATAACCCCTTTAACCACTTCAGCTCCCCCCCCCACCCCCCCAGCTTAAACACCCTTAATGACCAGGCCACTTTTTACAATTCCGCACTACACTACTTTCACCGTTTATTGCTCCGTCATACAACTTACCACCCAAATGAATTTTACCTCCTTTTCTTCTCACTAATAGAGCTTTCATTTGGTGCTATTTCATTGCTGCTGACATTTTTACTTTTTTTGCTATTAATCAAAAATGGCCGAAATTTTTGCAAAAAAATGACATTTTTCACTTTCTGTTGTAATTTTTTTTTTAAAAACTACATTTCTATATACATTTTTTGCAAAATGCATTGTTCTACATGTCTTTGATAAAAAAAATCCAATAAGTGTATATTTATTGGTTTGGGTAAAAGTTATAGCGTTTACAAACTATGGTGCAAAAAAGTGAATTTCTGCATTTTGAAGCAGCTCTGACTTTCTGAGCGCCTGTCATGTTTCTTCAGGTGCTAGAATGCCAGGAAAGTATAAATACCCCCCAAATGACACCATTTTAGAAAGAAGACACCCCAAAGTATTCGCGGAGGGGCATGGTGAGTTCATGTATGATTTCATTTTTTTTCACAAGTTAGCGGAAAATGACACTTTCTGAGGAAAAAATAAAAATAATAAAGTTTCCATTTCTGCTAACTTCTGGCAAAAAATAAAAATCTCCCACGGACTCACTATGCCCCTCAGTGAATACCTTGGGGTGTCTACTTTCCGAAATGGGGTCATTTGTGGGGTGTGTTTACTGCACTGGCATTTTGGGCGTGGCTAAATTGTGAGCAGCCATGTAAAAGCTAAACGTAGTCATTGGTTTTAGGGCCCCTTTGCGCACCCAGGCTGCAAAAGTGTCACTCATGTGGTATCGCCGTACTCAGGAGAAGTAGGGCAATGTGTTTTGGGGTGTATTTTTACATATACCCATGTTGGGTGAGAGAAATATCTCTGTAAACTGACAACTTTGTATAAAAAAATGTAAAAAGTTGTCCTGTGAAATCCTAAAGGTACTCATTGGTTTTAGGGCCCCTTTTTGCATCTTGGCTGCAAAAAAGTGTCACTCATATGGTATCGCCGTACTCAGGAGAAGTAGAACAATGTGTTTTGGGGTGTATTTTTACATATACCCATGCTGGGTGTGAGAAATATCTCTGTAAATGACAACTTTTTAAAAAAAATTATACAAAGTTGTCAATTTACAGAGATATTTCTCTCAACCAGCATGGGTATATGTAAAAATACACCCCAAAACTCATTGCCCTACTTCTCCTGAGTACGGTGATACCACATGTGTGCCATTTTTTTGCAGCAAAAATGCACAAAGGGGCCCAAATTCCAATGAGTACCTTTAGGATTTCACAGGGCATTTTTACGCATTTGGATTCTCACACTTTAGGACCCCTAAAATGCCAGGGCAGTATAAATACCCCACTTGTGACCCCATTGTGGAAAGAAGACACCCCAAAGTATTCCGTGAGGGGCATGGCAAGTTCACATAAATTTTTTTTTTTTGGCACAAGTTAGTGGAAATTGATATATATATTTTTTTTTACAAAGTCTCAAATTTCCACTAACTAGTGACAAAAAATAAAATTTTACATGAACTCACCATACCCCTCACGGAATACCTTGGGGTGTCTTCTTTCTAAAATGGGGTCACATGTGAGGTGTTTGTACTGCCCTGGCATTTGAGGGTCTCCGCAATCATTACACGTATGGCCAGCATTAGGAGTTTCTGCGATTCTCCTTATATTGAGCATACGGGTAATGAGATTTTTTTTTTCCGTTTAGCCTCTGGGTTGAAAAAAAAAAAAAATGAACGGCACAGATTTCCTCATTCGCATCAATCAATGTGGATTAAAAAATCTCGGCCAAAAAATGTGCAAAAAAAAAAAAAGTAGTAAGAACCCATTCACACGTCCGCAAAAATGTCCGCATCTATTCCGCAATTCTGCGGAATAGATGCGGACCCATTCAGTGTGAATGGGGCCGGCGGTGATGCGGAGAGCACACTATGTGCTCGCCGCATCAGCATTTGCGGAGCTGCGGCCGCAAACTTCCGGGTTTCGGCCCCCAAACATCCGGCCGCAGCTCCGCAAAAGATAGAGCATGTCCTATTCTTGTCCGCAATTGCGGACAAGAAAAGGCATTTTCAATATAGTTCTGGCAATGTGCAGATCCGCAAAATGCAGAAAGCACATTGCCAGTGTCCGTGTTTTGCGGATCCGCGGATCCGCGGATCCGCAAAACACATACGGACGTCTGAATGAGCCTTACAGGTGATTAGTGACAAGGGGGTGACAGGGGGTGATCAGGGGGGTGACATGGGGTGATCAGGGGTTAATCGGGGGTTAATCAGGGGTTAATCAGTGATGGCGGGGGTGGATGGGGGGGTCTGTGTGGTGATTGGTGCACTTACAAAAGTTTCCTTTTGTGGTCCCAAGCAAAAGGGACCACCAAAGGAACGAACAGCAAGCATATCAGACTCTGTTAACAAAACAGCGTCTGATATGCGATTTTTTTCATGATCAGCGCTGGCAGGCTGTAGTTAAAGTTCTCCCCGACGCGATCCTGTGAACGCACGCACGCGCGTGCGTGCGTTCACAGGAAATCGCGCGTCTCGCGAGATGACGCGCCCGCGCGTCCAGGGGGAACAAACCGACTGCCGCCAGGACGCAATCCTGCGTTCAGCGGTCGGGAAGAAGTTAATGTAATTTTCCAGCTTCTGCAGTAACGAGGACCTCAAGTCCCTCATCTAAAGAGCTGGACCATCTTTACCTTTAAAGGAAAAATACAGATTCTGGGAGCCATGACACTGATCCTGCACTGTGAGAGCCTGTTGGCCATGTGTTATTATTTATGTAAGTAAGGACTCCCCCCAGCTGCAAAAGTCCCCAAGTTGTGCCCAGCGGCACCCTTATCCTTTCTTTTTTCCCCCTTTTCAGGTTCTTTGGGAGCCCGTTGCTAAAGGTTGTCATGACCTGTGCTTCTACTCTATTACCCATGTGGATTACAAATGACTTTGTTCCATGTGGATTACAATTTATACCTCATTTCGATTACAATTACTTATTTCCCATGGATTACAAAAAACTCTTATTGCACTTAAAGTGGTGTAATGCACTTTACCTCAAGAACAGAAGAAGAGAATCTAAAGTGACTCTATTGCCTTATTGCACTCTATTGCATTCAAAAATGCGCCCTATTAAAATCTGCACTAAAGTTTTCTATTTTCAGCAACGTTCAAGTACTGTGCCCATTGTGTATTCTCTTGCAGGTACAACAATGTGATTTTAAATGCACTATTGTATGGATTATGTTTGCACTTTTTCAGATCACCAGATAGTACTCACTTTATGTATTAGTTAGTATTATGGACTGCCTCTGAGTGTGTCTGTTACGTTCCAAGCAGGCCTAACTCTTGTATTGCTCATTATTGATTGCCTCTGAGTACAATTAAAACTAATGGGTCTAAACCAAGAGGTTGTGTGCTAAGCTGAGTACTTGTGAAACTAATGGTTCTAGACCAAGTGGTTATGTTCCAAGCAAATCTTACACCAAAAAAAAAACAACAACATTTGTGTGCAAGAGGCTTTAAGCTGTCAAGTTACAGTATAGCACTTTAAGTGCAAAAGTCCCTGCTCACCCTAATAGTAAGTTAATTTTTGTTTGCTGATTTTTTTCTTATTAGTTAAGTTTATAACATGTAACAATAAAAGTGAAGTTTTAGCAGATTAAGTATATAGGTGAAAAAAGGCGTTTATTGTAGTCTAAGGACAATGCAATACTGAATATGGGTTAAAGGGAGGGCACCAGGGGCTCGCACCCTGGATCCTCCACCACTGTGTAGGAATTAATGGCCTCCACCAGATCTGCAGATCTGGATGTCAGTGGAGGCTCCACTAAGAATCAAAAAGAGTCAACAGCTGCTGTACACGCTGTCCGCTCACTCCTAGCGCTTCACAGCGTCCCTGAAAGAAGAGAGGCACAGTTCAGCCTCAGAAAAATGTCATTATGTCTCCTATTATAGCAAGATAATTACTATGGCCAGTAGGTGGCACCACTACACAGAGATGCTGCCTCTTACTGGCTCAGAAGTATTACAGGAGTAGAGCCCTTGTTCTGCCAGATCTCTATAGATTGCCGAAAGTCTATAGCGGAAGTCACGTGGTGCGCTGCGCAAGCGCACAAGCGCGCTTCCACGAATCATCCCTGCAGCCTCCACTGAAGTACTTCGCCCACCGCGCATGCGCACAAGAGACATCTTAAAGTGACAGTCATCGCCAATAAAATACAGCATCTACATTAATTTGTACCCTCGCTGGCTCGCTGCGCTCGGCATTTAGTCAAACTAACTCTATACCACCATTGATAGTAAAGAAGGAAATGGATGGTAAAGAAATTCTTTACCATCCATTTCCTTCTTTACTATCAATGGCGGCATAGAGTTAGTTTTACTAAATGCCGAGCGCAGCGAGGCCGAGCCCGATGCGTGGCGAGCGAAGAGAGCCCGCGAGGGTACAAATTAATGTAGATTAATGAGCGCTGGGGGGAGGGCGGAGCTGTATTTTAATGGAGATTACTGTCACTTTAAGAAGTCTCTATACCCTTAAGTGTGCGCACGCGCGGTGCGCGAACTACTGCATTGGAGCCAGCACGAATGATTCACGGAAGTACGCTTGTGCGCTTGCGCAGCGCACCATGTGACTTCCGCTATAGACTTTCGGCAATCTATAGAGATCTGGCAGAACACCCTAGCAAGAAAGAAGAGATGCAAGGAGGAGGGAAGTGGGCATCTTCCCTCCAGCCCTTTCAACAAGGAGTGTCTTTATGAGGACCTCCCACATGTTTCCTATTTGGTTAGTGAGTGTGAAGGCTGCTCTCAAACTGCTGTCTGTGATAAGTGCAGGTAGCTGATTCAGTGAAATTTTGTTTTTCTATGTTCCCCCGTACTCCCCATAAGAGACCCTGATACCCACTGTCTCCCCTTTACCCTCTCAAGCCCAACAGTGGTGTCTTCCCTTTGCCTCCTCCCCGATAGAGCACCTGGCAGGCTGTGTTTCCCAATGTCATTTATGTTGCCTTGCCAAAGAGACCAGACCCTTTATGCCCCCCTACCCCTCTCACACAGCATCAGGTCTTACCTCACCCATATAATGTCAGCCCTCTGTACTGCACCTGTTATATGTGCCAATTTAAGTTCCCCTGCCCCTACTACACCCCCACAGAGCCCTGCCATGTTGTACCCCGCCCCCCCTTCCCAGACAGACACTTGCGGTAAAGTTAGGAAGCAGGTAGATGGTGTCTGTTCCTTGTGTAATCTGGAAGAACATGTCCAGATCATAGAGTCATGCTAGTGGATTTGTCTTTCTAGACATGGTGAGATGGTGGTAAAAGGCTCCTCGACGCGCATTTCACCATCTCGCTTCCTTAGGAGGAGTACACTCCTCCTTAAGGAAGCGAGACCGTGAAACGCGCGTCGAGGAGCGTTTCATAAGTAGGTGTTGATAAGTAGATCACAGCAGAGGTTAGAGACAGTATATGCCCCATATCCATCTGGAACTGGTCATGATTCTCCGAGTTGGCAGTCTTGCCTGTATCATTTTTTGTGGATGGCATAAGACACTTTATTATAATATGTACTTGATTAAGGTAGACTAGATGGTGAAGCTTTTGTAGATTCCTTACTAATATGATTATGTACGAATTATGATGGCACTATTAATATTTTTAATCATGTCTGATAAAAAGTATTTTATGGTTAAAGGAAATTAATTTTCATACATTTTTTGTTGGGTTAGTATCTATTGTTGAGTGTTCCGGTGAGGTAAAGTGTTAATTTATTTTGGACCTATTGTGTTAATTCTTACATATGTGTGGCAAAGTCTGCAGAAGCGAGATGTAGCTGGGCCTGGGAGAAGTCATCCTAGCAGTCTGAGCCTGATGAAGGAAAAAGAATGACTACAATTGGAGCCTGTGAATTACCCAATGTAGAGGTTCAGGCCACTTCTGATTGCATCAGATAACTACTTCCTTCCATTGTGAGGTCTGCAGCAAAGTGATGGATGGTACTATTCTTGTTTGTGATGCTACAGATCCCAGCATACCTTCAGGTCATATTGGAACCAGTACAAACTTATCCCAGGAGGCAGTTTTTTTTAAATATTAGGGTAGGAATAACTCCCTGCTCTGCATTACACCATACACATCCCGCATGCCCTAGGAAACCTGTTGTTAAAGCGTTTTTTGTCCGGCCGAGTCCCTGCTCCCTCCTTCATATTTCTAGAAATATATATATGGACGTAGTGTAAATCAGCTTCTGCCTGTCTCTCCTCATGGAGGCAAATGACACCAATAAATAACTACTATAAATTTACCTAAATAACTAAAATAAAAACACAACAACGACTTTATGGAATAAAATGGCCGCAGTGCTTTATTATGGGTAACCATAAAACAGTATTATTAAACCACAAAATAATGTAAATAAATTAGACCATTACACCATTAATAAATTAGACCCATAACAACCAAAGAACCAAGATCCGTTCAGCCTCAGCTGAACGATACAGCCCCACTAATAAAGCACAGCGACAGGGGTAAATAAGACTTAAGGGGGGGCGCCGACGTCTTCTTCTTTGAACTGGCCCAGAATCAGCGGCGAACCTGCAATATAAAGGCAAGAAGCTTCCCGCCGTGGGAAGCACAACAAATCAGAAGCCTTGAAATCTCCCCCAGCAACGGGCGGAGACCAATCAGGAAACACCTTGACCACTGCACCTTTACAGCTGACCGGACCAAACTGGAATTACCTCAGGTAAGATCTGAAAAATAAAGGCGGGAAAACAGCCATACACAGAAAAAAAGGGGGGGGGGGGGGGAGAATACAGCCTATATAAAATCCTAAAATGAGGTGTCATTGCCCCCATGTGTCCACAGAGCGCCTAAACATTCTCAATAGCAGCATGGCTAATCTCTCCTCTAGCTCCCGGCGGCTGGTTATCCAGTGCACCGGGGATACAGAAGGATTGTACTCTGTCAGTGTGGCCACGCTGATCAGTATCAAAATAACAGGGAGACAGGAGGGCAGAGGCGATATATGTATATATATTACAGATTTTTTTTTAGAAATATATACTGTAGGAGGGGGCAGGGAGGGAAAAAAAACTTGACCCCGGCTGTCTACGCAGTCAGTGCTGCCCTGTACTGTGTGGACAGATATGCCATAGCAACGCCCATTTTACAGGGTGCTGTTAAGGGGAAACTTTAGAGCAATTTTTCACATAGGATAGTAAAAAATCAGTAAATAACGTACCGTATATTAGGAGCACATTTCCTATCCCCACAGATTAGAGCAAAAAATAAATAAATGGCGTTTACACTTTAAACATTTTTACTCTGTTGAATTGCTCAGTTTTACAGTATAGTTATGGTAAGTGACAAAGCTTTTGACTAATTTATTATAAAACTCACCCCCCAGATGATAAAAGGACTTCCACATTAAAACACTGCACAGGAAATTTCAGTTCTGCATATTTAAAGAGGAACTGAATGTTATATCTCCAAAGAAGTTCACTTTTTTTACCACGGCAGGTGTTCAGCTTTATTTTAATGATTCTGAATAATTCTTTTTATAGTATGTATATTAAAGGGGTTTTCTGTGGTGAGGACTTATCCCATGTGTCAGAGCCCCCCCAATCAGATACTGATGATCTATCCAGAGGATATGAATGTCTCAGAAAACCCCTAAGGCTGGGTTCACACAGGCGTCATGTTTGACGCTCGGATCAGAGGCGGGTGCGTTGCCGGAAAATGCGCGATTTTTCCGCGCGAGTGCAAAGCCTTTTAAGGCTTTTTGCACGCGCATGTGAAAAATCCGCATGTTTGGTACCCAGAACTGAACCCGGACTTCATCACTGAAGTCCGGTTTCGGGTTGAGTATTCTGTATATTTTATTATTTTCCCTTATAACATGGTTATATGGGAAAATAATAGCATTCTAAATACAGAATGCTATGTTAGCAGGGCAATAGAGGGTTAAAAAAAAAATTTTTTTAACTCACCTCCTGCCATTGATCGCATAGGTGCAAGGAACGTCTTCTATCTTCATATCTGTTGGTTGATGGACCTTTGGTGAGGTCACTGGGTCACATGGTCCAATCATGGAAGCCTTTGATTGGACCATGTGACCCAGTGACGTCACGGAAGGTCCTTTACCCAGCAGAATGAAGAAAGAAGAATGATCCCGACACCTACGCGATCAAGAGAAGGAGGTGAGTTAAATTTTTTTTTATTTTTAACCCTCTCTTCCCCTTTTTACGTAACATTCTGTAATTAGAATGCTATTATTTTCCCTGATAACCATGTTATCAGGGAAAATAATAAAGATCGGGTCCCCATCCCGATCGTCTCCTAGCAACCATGCGGGAAAATCGCACCGCATCCGCAATTGCTTGTGGATGCTTGCAATTTTCCCACAGCCCCATTCACTTCTATGGGGCCTGCTTTGCGTGAAAAACGCAGAATATAGAACATGCTGCGATTTTCACGCAACGCAAAAGTGATGAGGGAAAATCACCGCTCATGTGCACAGCCCCATAGAAATTAATGGGTCCGGATTCAGTGCGGGTGCAATGCGTTCACCTCACGCATTGCACCCGCGCGGAAATCACGCCTGTGTGAAAGGGGCCTAAGGCTGTTTACTTTCAGACTGTGTTCTTTTTGATGTTCTGGAGATTTACTCCTTTGTATTCAAGAGGAATACTTCAAAAAATGATATAAAACCTATGATTAAGGCCTCATGCACAGGGCCATTGTTTTGGTCCGCGCCCGAGCTGCATATTTTGCGGCTCGGGCACGAACCCATTCACTTCAATGGGGCCGCAAAAGATGCGGACAGCACTCCGTGTGCTGTCCGCATCCGTTGCTCTGTTCCATGGCCCCGCAAAAAAATAGAGCATGTCCTATTCTTGTCCGTTTTGCAGACAAGAATAGGCATTTCTACAATGGGCCACGAAGCAGCTTCCGTGTTTTGCGGATCCGCGGTTTGCGGACCGCGAAACAGTTCATCCGTTTGTGTTCCGTGTCTGTTGTCCGTGTTTTCCTTCAGCAAAAAAAAGTGGTGCATGTCCTACTTTTTTCTCATTTGCGGACGAGGATAGGCATTTATTACAAGGGATCTGTGAAAACAAAGGAATCCTCCCAAAAAAAACTGATGACCATCAGTTTTTTTTGCGGATCCCGATTTGCAGACAGCATAAAACAACTGTCGGGTGCCTGTAGCCTAAGGCCTTATGCACACAGCAGTGTCAGTTTTGCGGTCCTCAAACCATGGATCTGCAAAATACAGATGTGGTCAGTGTGCGATCCGCATTTTTTTGTGTCGATCCATTAACCTAATGGGTCCTTGCTCCGCATTTTGCAGATACATTCTATCTTTTTGTGGAATGGACATACGGATGTGGAAAGCACATGGATGATCTGCGTACTTTCTACATCCATATGTCTGTTCCACAAAAAGACAGAACATGTCCTATACCTGGTCGCTAAATGCGGACCATGGACCCTCTGAAGTCAATGGGTCTGCAAAAATGCAGGCGCAACATGGACAGTACCCATATTTTGCAGATATGCAATTTGCGGACAGCACATACGGTCATGTGCATGAGGCCTAAATTGGATTGAGCTGTAGTACAAATTGGATGAGCCTCTGTAAACAATAACACTGGGTTCAGACCTGAGCGTTTTGAAGCCTAGCGTTTTTTGCGCGTTCGAGACGGGCGTTAACGCGCGTTTTTTTCAAGCGTTTTGGTAAATAGTGTAGGCGCGTTTGACGCGCGTTTATGTGATTGACTGCATAGTTGGCCAATGACCTATGATATAGTTTGGCCAATCTGAGTGCTTTAGAGGTGTGAAATTCCATGGTGGCTGATCCAGCATGTTGCAAACTTTGACAAACGCGCGTCCATAGGCGCGTTTTACGCTGCACAAACGCCCGAACAACACGCGTATCGCGTTTCCCCTTGAAGTATATTGGCACCAAACGCTCGAAAAACGCCCGAATTAACGCGAACATACTTGCTTATGCGTCGGACGTTTTTAGGCGCGTTCGAACGCGCATAAAAATGCGCAAGTGTGAACGACCCCCATTGGAACGCATGGTTCCTGTACTGTTGTGTGTTTTTTTGCGAGTTCGAACGCGGCGTTTTACGAGAAAGTGTGAACTGAGTGTAACTGAGGCTGCAACATTGTAGCTCCTTGATTCTTCGGATCGGCAAGGATCAGACCCCCTCAGATAAAACATCAGTCGGAAAAAAAATCTTTACATTTAAACGGATCAATACATTTAAAAAAATTTACACATTTACAACCAATGCATAGTCTTGATGTGCCTCCGTGGTTACGGACTACCAACAAACCCTGTGTAGTCTGATCCTGCAGTCATGCTACCTTCCACGTGCCAAATGCTTCTTGCTAACTCCCATTCTTCAGACACAAACAGCGTGACATTAATATTTAAGGCTACTTTCACACTCGCGTTTGGTGCGGATCCATCATGGATCTGCACAAACGCATCCGTTCAGATAATACAACCGCATGCATCCGTTCAGAATGGATCCGTTTGTATTATCTTTAACATAGCCAAATCTGTCTTGAACACCATTGAAAGTCAATGGGGGACGGATCCGTTTTCTATTGTGCCATATTGTGTCCCCTTTCACACTGGCGTTTTGGTTTCCATTTGTGAGATCCTTTCAAACGGTCCAAAATGGATCAGTTTTGCCCTTAATGCATTCTGATCGGATAAGGATCGCTCAGAATGCATCAGTTTGGCTCCATTCCGCCTCCATTCCGCTTTGGTGTCTGTCTGACGAAACTGAGCCAAACGGATCCGTCCTGACACACAATGTAAGTCAATAGGGACAGATCCATTTTCAATGACACAATATGTCATAATAGAAAACGGATCCGTCCTTCATTGACTTTCAATGAAAACGGATCCGTTTTGGCAATGTTAAAGATAATACAAACGGATCAGTTTGGATGCAAACGGATGTATTATCTGAACGGATGCATTTGTGCAGATACATGACGGATCCGCACCAAACGCGAGTGTGAAAGTAGCCTTACATTGTGTGCCAGGATGGATCTGTTTGGCTCAGTTTCGTCAGACGGACACGAAAACGCTGCAAGCAGAACGGAGCCAAACTGATGCATTCTGAGCGGATCCTTTGCCATTCAGAATGCATTACGGGCAAAATTGATCCGTTTTGGACCGCTTGTGAGATCCCTGAACGGCTTTTATAGTTTAGCAATAATACCCTGTAAAGTACGAATGACATCAAACAATAAGGATGTATAAGTATGTGAGATACGTAAAGCTTCTATACAGTATATCTGGGAGGAAATGTACAGAAACTATTTCAAATACATTGTCAGTAAAATCTACTTGTTCACATCCTAAAATGTATAAATGTATTTTTGAATTCCTGTTTTTAGTGTATATAGGCACAACTTGTATGTTAGGATGATGTACTGAGTATTCAAATGTGAATACCAGGTACAGCGCATAGTAGGGTGGCACTGCTATTCTGTGGGAGACAGGCACTGATATAGAGCACTGAGGTGGCATCACGGCAACATTCATTCCTGGTTTAGACGAGAAGCGGTCTTCACTATAGAATTTAATTAGTAAACCAGACTAGTAAAAAGTGAGCCTAGAACACGCAGCGGAGATCTTCATTGGGGACCATTCCTGCTCCAGCAGCTCCAAGGTCCATACTGACCAGCCACCTATGTAACCAGGTGTGTAACGGTGTAAAGCTTCATTCACACATCCGTTCTCCACAGACAGCACATGTATCCATTGCATTGAATGTGTTTATTCACACATCCTTGTTCATAGTCAGTGGAAAAATAACAGCCATGCACTACTAGCAGACCAAACAAGCCCATTGATGGATTACATCGGTGTTCTTCCGTGGTTATCACTGACCAGTGGTAGGAAATGCTCTAGAAATCACCTTTCAGCCTAGCAGTGCATGTGGAAAATAGATGACACATGGCCCAACAACAGACTCTTCATGGATGAACCACTGACCGTCTCATCGCAGAGGAACCACTTACTGTCTCATCTCAGATGAACCACTGACCGTCTCATCTCAGATGAACCACTGACCGTCTCATCACAGGGGAACCACTTACTGTCTCATCTCGGATGAACCACTGACTGTCTCATCTCGTATGAACCACTGACCGTCTCATCACAGAGGAACCACTGACTGTCTCATCTCGGATGAACCACTGACCGTCTCATCTCGGATGAACCACTGACCGTCTCATCTCGGATGAACCACTGACCGTCTCATCACGGATGTCATCACTGACAGTCTCATCATGGATGAACCAGTTTAAAATACTAACCAACACATACAAGGCCGTCCACAACCAGTACCCTCCCTACATCTCTGAACTACTCTACCGATACATCCCCACACGCAATCTTCGATCCTCACAGGACCTACTTCTCTCCTCTCCTCTTATCACCTCTTCCCACACTCGCCTCCAGGATTTCTCCTGTGCATCCCCTATACTCTGGAACTCGCTACCCCAACATATCAGACTCTCACCTACAGTGGAAACCTTCAAAAGAAACCTGAAAACCCACCTCTTCAGACAAGCCTACGACCAGTGACACCGCTGCCTCTATACCGCCATGACCAGCTTCACCCTCGCCTACGGTCTCCATCCCCCATACCATGTAGATTGTAAGCCCTCACAGGCAGGGCCCTCTATCCTTCTGTACCAGTCTGTAACTTGTCTCGTTCATGCTTAAGGCCAATTGCCTATATTATGTATGTGCACCGCTTATGATATGTACAGCGCTATGGAATGAATGGCGCTCTAAAAATAAATAATAATAATAACCACTGACCGTCTTATCACGAATGAACCACTGTCCGTCACATCATAGATGTCATCACTGACCGTCTCATCACGGATGAAGCACTGTCCGCCTCATCATGGATGTCATCACTGACTGTCTCATCACGGATGAACCACTGTCCGTCTCATCTCGGATGTCATCCACTGACCGTCTCATCACGGATGAACCACTGACCGTCTCATCACGGATGTCATCACTGACCGTTTCATCACGGATGAAGCACTGTCCGCCTCATCACCGATGTCATCACTGATCGTCTCATCATGGATGAACCACTGTCCGTCTCATCACGGATGAACCACTGTTCGTCTCATCACGGATGTCATCCCTGACCGTCTCATCACGGATGAACCACTGACCGTCTCATCACACGGATGAACCACTGACCGTCTCATCACGGATGAACCACTGACCGTCTCATCACGGATGAACCACTGTCATCCTCATCACGGATGAACCACTGACCGTCTCATCTCGGATGAACCACTGACCGTCTCATCACGGATGACATCACTGACATGAACGTGTGAAACCGGCCGATCTTGAAACTCTTGGGCTTCTGTTACAGTTCCTGCCATACCAAGTTCTATTTGTAATGTCAGTGTCTTTTTTTGTGGCAGAGGGGCCTTTGATCCCCATTCCCCAAGGTGCTATATGTATAATACTTTCCCTTTACTTGCCTACCAGCAAGAGATATTATCTATGTGCAGACTGCCTCAGGGAAAGTCTATGCAGCCAGGTATGAGGGGGTTTCCATGACTTTTAGGGTATGTCCACACATCTGCAGGGTTTCCGGTGGAATGTTGTAGATTTGGTTGTAGAAGGGCTGTTGATTCGATGCAGATATCACTCTCTGCATTGCACAGGGTGAAATCTGTAATGAAAATCCACAGCATGAAATCTGCACCACAGATCAATTTCTGGGGCAGATTTGTTTCCACAGCATGTGCATGAGAATTGCTGGTACTGTACAATGCTGTGGATTTTCTGCATGAAAACCAGCAATGGCTAATCTGCAGCATGTCAGTCACATATAGATGTACCCTTAGGCCTCTTGCACACGAACGTGTGCGTCCCGTGCCCGTATTGCGGACCGCATTTGCGGATCCGCAATACACGGGCACCATTCCGTGGCCATTCCGCATCACGGATGCGGACCCATTCATTTCAATGGGTCCGCAAATCCGGAGATGCGGAACGGTGCGGAATGGAATGACGGAACGGAACACTACGGAACCATTACGGAGTGCTTCCGCGGGGTTCCGTTCCGTACTTCCGTCCCGCAAAAAGATAGAACATGTCCTATCTTTTTGCGGAACGGGCAGATCGCGGACCCATTCAAGTGAATGGGTCCGCGATCCGCTGTGGCTGCCCCACGGACGGTGCCCGAGCATTGCGGGCCGCAATTTGCGGCCCGCAGCACGGGTACGGGGCGCACACATTCGTGTGCAAGAGGCCTTAAGCTGTTTTCGTTTGCTTCAATATGGAAAGTACTGACACCGTTTGGAATTCAGTACATACACGTCCACACATTTTGATACATGTATACTGACAGTATGCATACAGTATAACCTGGGGGTCAGTTATCAAACTGGTGTAAAGTAGAACTGGCTTAGTTGCCCATAGCAACCAATCAGATTCCTCTTTTCATTTTCCAAAGGAGCTGTCAAAAATAAATGGTGGAATATGGTTGGTTGCTATGGGCAACTAAGCCAGTTCTACTTTACCCCAGTTTGATAAATGACCGCCAGGTTATACCGTATGCATACTGTGCGAGTGTGCAATCCTTAAAATTGGTACTCAAATGGGAATGAACTACGATACATTGAAAATAAAGTTTAAATGTTGCCAGTGTACGTACAGAGTCATGATTTACGTGCCAGAAGTATTTAGGTAAAGGCATGCTGAAAAAACGGAGAAAAAAAGCAGAAATTCGCACTCTCCACCAGCCAGTCTAAGGACTATCAATCCCTTGGAACACAATCAATACAGTTAAATTAATAGCACGACGACTTCCAGACTCCAATATAAGGGCTCATGCACACAAACGTATTTTCTTTCCGTGTCCATTCCGTTTTTTTTATGACCATATGCGGAATCATTCATTTCAATTGGTCCGTAAAAAAACGGAAGGTACTCCGTGTGCATTCCGTTTTTCTGCTCCGCAAAAAAATAGAGCGTGTCCTATTTTTTTCTAGTTTGCGGACAAGGACAGGCATTATTACAACGGATCAGCAAAAATAACGGATCCTTAAAAAAAACGGATGCCATACGGAACATCATCAGTTTTTTTTTGTGGACCGCAAAACACATATGGTCATGTGCATGAGGCCTAAGGCATGCTTTATTCACCATGAGTGCAACATTGCACCTGCTTGAGAAAGGATTTCTGCGGAGGCGAAACACTGGAACCAGGAGGTCCTGATGCGGTTACTTACTGTACTGATAGGTACAGTAAGGACATGGAGGGCTGCCATAACCGTCCGCCTGCTGCTATCTACATGTTCTAGTTACCATAAAATGAATGTGCTGGCGTAATGATTTCACGAGGAGTGAATGTAAATTCTTGTAATAAACTATGGGGGTCATTTACTATCAGCACTATACCCAATTTTGGAACTTTTTAAATACCGGTACAATATTTTTTGCTTTCCTTTCTACTTGGAAGTGGTGGGGGCATTAACCCTGGCAAATTTACTAACGTATAAATCTTGGCGGAAAACTACTCCAGTCAGGGGCTAGCGTGGTTTTTAGGCTAGGTTCAGATGACGACAATTGTCGCGCGACATGTTGTCGCACTATTGTCGCGCGACAATTTTTATAAAGGGAGTCTATGGTGTCGCATTGCGACATGCTGCGACTGCGACACGACAGTCGCAAAAAATCCACTGCAGTCGCAGCATGTCGCATGTTGCAATGCGACACCATAGACTCCCTTTATAAAAATTGTCGCGCGACAAATGTTGCAGTGAAGTTGTGCCCTATTTGTCGTCGTCTGAACCTAGCCTTACTCCTGGCACACGGACTGCCAGAGGGGTGCCCAAATTCTGATGCAGGGGCTCTCAAAGACTGACTACCCTCTATGAGTTCTACATAAGGCACTTAAGTGACAGTGCTTTCAGGTTGTGCAATTTGATAGCATTGCTTCTGGAACAACTATTGCTGTGCGCCTCAGTTCACTATGACTAAATTCTGGTGAAGTGTTCCAGCAAACGTAACAGAAACCCCCGTTATTTCCAATAATGAAGCTGAGCTGCCTTCCTCCAGTATACGGACTGTATTTACTGGGGAAAGTACTGTGGGAGGTTCAGGAAGTGGCTGAGATTGCAGGGAGTGGCTTTGTACCTACAACTAAGTTGCTTCCAGTTTCCTATCCACACACTGCTGTACACGGGATACAGAACAATGAATTCTGCTGCGCTGCTCTTGACTTTGTACTTTGCAGGTACTTACTCTCAACAACTATGTGACCATCCTCCAAAGGAGTGGTGCAGCACCTGGGAGATTGCTAAAGCCTGTAAGGTAAGACTACTACCGCGAATTCGACGCTGCTCACTCCTTCAGCCAGCTTCATATTCCACAAATAATGAGAGAGTACATGCTTTACTAAAGATGTTTATATTACTGTATCATTTCCCGTATACTTTGCTATTGATGGTCACTAATGTATCACATTGCAATGAGATCCAAGTTTAGAGGACTATACAAAATCCTCAAGGATGTGATGACCTCTCAGGATTTGAAGTTGAGCAACATGCAGATGACTATTTTCCCTTGTGTTAAACATAGTCACGCTTGCTCATAGTCAGATCTGTAAACGGCACTAAAGCCTGTATTACACTGGCCGATACATGGCTAGATCATCGCTCGTTTGCCACGACCTGGCAGTGTAAGCTACGTTCACACGACGACATTTTGTCGCGCTATAATTTTTATAATGGGAGTCTATGGTGTCGCATTGCGACATGCAACATGCTGCGACTGCGACGCGACAGTCGCAAAAAATCCATTCAAGATGGGTTTTTCTGCGACTGTCGCGTCGCATTACGCATGTCGCAATGCGACACCATAGACTCCCATTATAAAAATTGTCGCGCGACAAATGTTGCAGTGAAGTTGTGCCCTATTTGGTTGCGCGACAAATGTCGTTGTGTGAACGTAGCCTAATACTGCCGCCAATTACGAGATGAACAAGCAAACGCTCTTTCATCGGGCAATCAGGATTTGTAAGCATGACAGCAAACAACCAGTCGGTATGGGGAAGAGCGATGGCATTAGCGATCACTTCTCCCCATACTGTGGAGTAGATCGCTGCATGTAATAGGCAATTGCCATGAAGGAATGCTTCCCTCCTGAAATCATCTGCCTGATCTTATAATTTAATACAACCCTAAAAGTCGCTTGGCTCATTAACTAAGGCTACTTTCACATCAGCGATTTTGCTGTACGGTTATGAGATGCGGCAGGGAATTTAAAACCACAGCAAAGGGCTTCCGTTCTAATAATACAACTGGCTGCATCCGTTCACAACGGATCCGGTTGTATTATATCGAAAATAAAGAAACTGGATCTGGCACTAAAACATTGTAAGTCAACACACAAAAAAAAACCGGATCCGGCACCCCCAGAATTAGCTGATGTCTGTCTTCATGTGCAAATTTCTATCCAGCACATTCTATTCACTGACTGCACAGTGATGTAACCTGAACATGGCTGCTGATGGAGGGGCGTGTGACCAGAGCCGTCCATCAGTGGACTCCATTGAGGCACTGTGAATGCATGAATTTCGAATGCTATGCGCAGTATTACGTGAAGGCCACCCATGGATAGATCTGGTGACATGCCCCTCAATTGGCGGCCTTGTTCTAGACAGAAGAAGGATAGGTCATCAGTATCTGATTGGTGGGGGTCCGACACTGGGGACCCCCGCTGATCAGCGGTTTGAGAAGGCAGTGGCGCTCACAGTAACACCGAGGCCTTCTGAACCTTTTCTAGGGCATGCAGTGCCACATTCATCAGTCTCACGGCCTAGGCACAGTCGAAGTGAATGGGGTTGAGCTGCGATACCAAGCACAGCCAATATACAATGTACAAAAGCAAAACGGCCCAGCGCTCGGCACTGTAATCTGGTCACTGTAGCTGGCCTACATGCCAGCATTTATCAGGACAAAAAATGCTACAGAATTTTTGTCCGGCCGAAAGTCTATATATATGGGGATCCGACTATTCCGAATACGGTGAACACAGATGTGAACCAAGCCTTATGCCTCATTCACATATCAGTGTTTTGGTCAGTGATTTCCATCAGTGATTGTGAGCCAAAACCAGGATTGGAGCCTCCCTATACATAAGGTATAAGGGAAAGATCGGCACCTGTTCTGTGTTTAGAGCCGCACCTGGTTTTGGCTAGAAATCACTGACTGAACACTAACTGTGTGAATAAGGCCTCATGAACACGACCATTGTTGTGGTCCACGTCCGAGCCACATATTTTGCGGCTTGGGCGCGGACCCATTCACTTCAATGGGGCCGCAAAAGATGCGGACTCCGTGTGCTGTCCGTATTCGTTGCTCCATTCCGTGCCCCTGCAAAAAAAATAGAACATGTCCTATTCTTGTCCGTTTTGCGGACAAGAATAGGCATTTCTACAATGGGCTGCGTTCCGTTCCGTAAATTAAGGAACGCGGAGCAGCTTCCGTGTTTTGTGGATCCGCGGTTTGCAGACCGCAAAACACCAACGGTCGTGTGCATGAGACCTAAGGGCTCATGCACACGACTGTTGTTTGTTTCCGCGTCCGTTCTGTTTTTTTTCACGGATAGGATGCTTCCCCGTTCATTTCAATGGGTCCGTCAAAAAATGCAGATGGTCAACCGTTTTTGTTCCGCATCCGTGGTCCGTGTTTACTTTCCGTCAAAAAAATAGTGTGATTTGGGGGGTATTTATACTATCCTGACATTCTAGCACCTGAAGAAACATGACAGGCGCTCAGAAAGTCAGAGCTGCTTCAAAATGCCGAAATTCACTTTTTTGCACCATAGTTTGTAAACGCTATAACTTTTACCCAAACCAATAAATATACACTTATTGCATTTTTTTTTTTATCAAAGACATGTAGAACAATAAATTTAGAGAGAAATTTATATAGAAATGTATTTATTTTTTTTTATTTACAACAGAAAGCGAAAAATGTCTTTCTTTTTTTTTTTGCTAGAATTTCGGTCATTTTTTATTAATATCAAAAAAAGTAAAAATGTCAGCAGCAATGAAATACCACCAAATGAAAGCTCTATTAGTGAGAAGAAAAGGAGGTAAAATTCATTTGGGTGGTAAGTTGCATGACGGAGCAATAAACGGTGAAAGTAGTGTAGTGCGGAATTGTAAAAAGTGGCCTGGTCATTAAGGGGGTTTAAGCTAGGGGGGGTGGGGGTGGGGGGCTGAGGTGGTTAAGTTCTTTAGTGCAAACAAAATTACTGATTTGTAAAAAAAAAAAAATGACGCTGTGCGCTCCTGCTCTCTGCATGATTCCAGGCCGGGATACCACGGACCACTCATGCCTGTGTGCATGCGGCCTAACCCTCAGCATGCCCTGACAGAAACAGATTATCAGATTATAAGAGAATGCTGAGGATTGTAGTATCACAGGGATATAGCCTGCCCATTGGCCCCAAATGGCCAGAATGACCTCATATAAGATCTGTGACTGCTCCATCTACCATGTTTACTGCTCCTATATCCCTGTGATACTACAATCCTCAGCATTCTCTTATAATCTGTTGCTGAGCCTGTCAGGGCATGTTGAGGGTTAGTCTGCAGGCGGACGTCTTCTCTCTCTGGCTGACTGCTGGTGTCAGAGAGTGAGATCGCCTCTAGCTGCCCCTGATCTTCCCGCCGCTGTAGCCTGTGCTCCAGCCGCCCTGAGCCCATCATGTGATTGTTGCTGGGGCAGTGAGCGACTCTTAGAGCGCAGGGCGCCGCACCAGCCGCCACTTAAGTTCCCTTCTATCAAGTCGTGTGTGTTTTTTTTTTTTTTTTTTTTACATCGCAGGGTTCCGGCGGCGCCCCCTGCTAAATTGCGCCCTAGGCAGTTGCCTAGGTCGCCTTACAGGTGGCGCCGGCCCTGCTGACCCCTGATATATTTATACATCGTTATTAGATCTCCCCTCAGTCGTCTTTTTTCTAAAGTGAATAACCCTAATTTTGATAACCTTTCAGGGTACTATAGTTGCCCCATTCCAGTTATTACTTTAGTTGTCCTCCTCTGAAACCTCTCTAGCTCTGCTATGTCTGCCTTGGTCCTAAAAGTTAAATTCTGTGATGTGTAAAGGACAAGATAAGGCAAGAAGTGTTGTAGACACACTAATACATCCTTTGTAAATTAAATGGAAAGTGGAAGTGGTTAAAAAGAAGGCAGTAAAAAACTAAGCTAGATCTTTACCAGAGAAAAGTGGTTTATCACAACTGGTGAACCGGCTTAGTTGCCCATAGCAACCAATCAGAATGAGCCTTTCATTTTCCAAAGAAGCTCTGAAAAATGAAAGGTTGAATCTGATTGGTTGCTATGGGCAACTAAGCCAGTTTTCCTTGACACCAAGTACCCCCATAGTGTCCCTCTTGTTTAGGTCGCTTTAACATGACTGTAAAATGGCTCCATATCCTGATAATAGGAGATTCTTGTAACATACATATGGTCGTCTGAAAGCAACAATGGCCAGAGACTACATATGGCTTCTTTGTAGAATAGAAGTTGTATTCTATAGTAATACATTAGTCATGCAAATTTCACGAGGTTTTCATAAATTGCACTACAGGCATTGCACTACAAATGTACATGTAAAACATGGGCTGAAAAATAAGTCAAACACAACATTTTTGGGACGCAACCTTTTTGCATTAGCACTGATGGCAAGATATGCCGGCCAAATAGAAACAAGTCCATGTGTGTGCAGGGCTCTCTCCATTGACGTCTATGAGAGTTAAGATGCCTATACACCTTTGATAGCGGTGGGCTGAATGATCATTCCCTCCGGACTCTCCTATACACACAGTACATGATCCATTGCTCAGTGGGGAGATAAGAGAAACCCGATGTCATGCGCAGTGGCTTATCTCCAGTGTGAACAAAAGGATCAGGCAAGAAATTCAGTCTGTCCAATCCTTCTCTCCTCAGACAAATGGTTATCAGGTTCAGCCGACAATGAACGAATGTGTATGGGGGCCTTTACAGAAACAGCCAAGCAAACAGTTTGTGCAATTAAATGCAATTTAAAGGGGTTATCCCATGATTCATGTAAAAAATGAAAATCATACATAATTTAGTACAAAGCTAGACCCCACCCTGTACCTCACATGGATCCACATTCATCGCTCTGCTAGAATTACTGTACATCAGGCTCAAGAGGTGAGTCCTTTCTCAGGGGGCGTGCCATTTCTGTTGCAGCTCTCTCCCTGTAAGGCTGGGTTCACATCACCGTTTTTATTTTTCTGTTCTTCTGATCCGTCAGGAGAACAGAAAAATAAGCAAAAAAACCCAGATTTTTTTTGTTATTTTTTATCATTATTCAGGTAGCCCCCTCTGACAAGCATCGGATCATTTCATGTTCCAATGTACTGGCTTGCCCTGCACTGAAACGCGCAGGACAAGGGCTTTTTTTTTTTTTTGCAAGGTGGAGGCTTCCTGTGGCTAGGGCAGCGCTAAAGCCCGCCCATTAGTGCCGCTGACATCACCGGGAACACTGCTAGGCAGAAGCCTCCACCTAGCAATGTAAGTTTGTAAACAAAAAAGCCCTTGCCCTGCGCTATACAGCACAGGGCAAGGGAGAGCATCGGCGCATGAAATGCTACGCCTTGGTGAAGAAGAGGATATGTCCAGGTTCAGCTCTGAACCCGGACAACCCCTTTAAGCATCCGTTATGCTTATTTATGCACATTTGGCATCCGTTTTAGCCATCTGTTATTTTGGACGGAAAAAATACTTTGTATAGGACTTTTTTTTCCAGATGGAAACGGCTAAAACGGATAACAAATGCACGTAACTAAGCATTACAGATGCTTAAAGGGAGTCTTTCACCCCGAAAACCCATTTTTCAACACTCACATCTTTCTCTGCAAAATTGCCCCCAGATTAAAAAGCTTCTTACCCTATTGCTGTACCTCTTACCGATCTTCAGAAAATCACTTTAATTGCAGATGTGAATGACAGTTGAAGGTGCCCAGTGGCGGCGTCATAACGACCGGTGCCCAGGCCGCATGCTCATCTTCATAACTTCAACTGTGATTGACATCTGCAATTAAAGGGAGTCTTTCACCTCAAAAACCCATTTTTCAACACTCACATCTTTCTCTGCAAAATTGCCCCCACATTAAAAAGCTTCTTACTCTATTGCTGTACCTCCTACCGACCTCAGAAAATCACTTTAATTGCAGATGTCAATCACAGTTGAAGTTATGAAGATGAGCGTGCGGCCTGGGCACCGGTCGTTATGACGCCGCCACTGGGCACCTTCAACTGTCATTCACATCTGCAATTAAAGTGATTTTCTGAAGATTGGTAAGAGGTACAGCAATAGGGTAAGAAGCTTTTTAATCTGGGGGCAATTTTGCAGAGAAAGAGGTGAGTGTTGAAAAATGGGTTTTCGGGGTGAAAGACTCCCTTTAAAATACAGGATAGAAGATCAGAAGAACGGAAAAATAAATGGTTATGTGAATCAGGCCTAACTGCAACAGCTTCTAACAGAAGATACATCAGGAGGCGGTTGAAGGATGGAACTGAACACGTGTGACCGCCCCAGCGAGATGGACAGAGAAAGAAAGAAAAGACCATACAGCAGGTTATTGCAGCACTGAACGGATAGATTTTATTGAATAACTAGACTACATTTTTAATTACATGCAATTGCAAAAATATTCACAGAGGAGCTGTTTTGAAACATAGAATATTTTTCATGGGACAACTCCTTTAAAGGGGTTTCCAAGATTTTTGCATTAATGGCCTATTCACGGGATAGGTTATAAATATCAGATTGGCAGGGGTGACGATTAACTATTCCAGTGCTGGAACTACACCGCTCGGTCCATTTTGTAGTGGACGGAACTGACTACTGCAGTGCTGCCCCCATGGAAGTAAATAGGAGTAGTGCTGCAGTAACCAACTCTGTCCACTACACAATGGATAGAGCTGTGTATTTCCAGCACCTACTTCCAATGCTGGAGCTACTCCAGAACAGCTGATCAGGGGGTGCAAAGTATTGAACCCCTGCCAGCCTACCCACCAATATATACATCCCAGAAATCCAGTTAAGGCCAGGAATACCCACAACTGAGGTTGATTTGAAATGTACATATTTCACACCAGTATAATCTCCTTTTTTAAATCTGGTCTATTTTACTATGCACACTTGGGCTAGATATTGATAGGATGCACTTGGGCTACATTCACAGTGAAAAACCGACGTGTAATGGATATTTTTTAACGGCCGTCGCATGTCCGTTTTAAGAACACCCAGACTTAACGTATTTCTCTTGCCGGAGCCCATACATTTGAATGCTGTATGGAGACGGATCTCCGTACAGCAAACGAAGTTTTGAGTGAGTCGACTTCGGATTTATGATCCGAAGCTTGATTCACTAAACACTACACATGACGTGAAAAAAAATGTCTATTTTAACTGATGTTGCCTTGTGAATGTAGCCTTAGAAATAAATAAAGGTCGCTTTCACACAAGAGAGTTGTACACTTCTGACTCGGAGCATGAGTATAAGACAGCTCCCGTCCCGACCTCCTGACACTGCCAGGGTGGCATAGTATCATATTGATTTATGATGCTATGTAACCCTTAGGCCCCTTTCACACGGGCGAGTTTTCCACGCAAGAGCAATGCGTGATGTGAGCGCATTGCACCTGCACTGAATCCGGACCCATTCATTTCTTTGTGACTGTGTACATGAGCGGTGATTTTCACGCATCACTTGTGCGTTGTGTGAAAATCGCAGCAAACTCTATATTCAGCGTTTTTCACGCAACGCAGGCCCCATAGAAGTTAATGGGGCTGCGTGAAAATCGCAAGCAAGTGCGGATGAGGTGCGATTTTCACACATGGTTGCTAGGAGACGATAGGGATGGGGACCCGATCTTTATTATTTTCCATTATAACATGGTTATAAGGGAAAATAATGGCATTCTTAATACAGAATGCTTAGTAAAATGTCGATGGAGGGGTTAAAACTAAATAAATAACTCACCTTATCCACTTGACCGCGTAGTTGTGATCTCTTCTTGCTTCTTTAATCATTAGCTGCCGGCTAAAGGAACTGTGGTGACGTCACATCACATGGTGATGGACCATGTGATGAGCGAAGCGATGTCACCACAGGTGCTGCATGGAGTTTGTATGTTCTCATGTTTGCGTGGGTGTCCTTCAGATACTCCAGTTTCCTCCCACACTCCAAGGACATACTGATAGGGAACTTAGATTGTGAGCCCCACTGGGGACAAGTGACGATAATGTCTGTAAATTGTTGTATATGTCAGCGATATATGATTGAGTAAAATAAAAAAAGGTATGACTTGTTCTCAGTGGAGAGCTCTGCAGTCATTCTTAAAGTGGTTGTGCGTGATGCACTTGGGGTTATTTAGGAATATTTTGATGCTAGGTATAGTGTAAAAATAGTCACAAAAGTTTTTTTTTTTTTGAACACCTGCGTCACAATATTTTGGACAATTTTTGTTCTGCCCTCACCACTTGGGAGTGACCCTGACACATTTACTATGTTTTACACCTGGAAAAGGGTGTAAGGCCCCTTTCACACGGGCGAGTTTTCCGCGCGGGTGCAATGCGTGAGGAGGACGCATTGCACCCGCACTGAATCCGGACCCATTCATTTCTATGGGGCTGTGCACATGAGCGGTGCTTTTCACGCATCACTTCTGCGCTGCGTGAAAATCGCAGCATGTTCTATATTCTGCGTTTTTCACGCAACGCAGACCCCATAGAAGTGAATGGGGCTGCGGGAAAATCGCAAGCATCCGCAACCAAGTGCGGATGCGTTGCGATTTTCCCGCATTGTTGCTTAGCAACGGGACCCAATCTCTATTATTCCCCCTTATAACATGGTTATAAGGGGAAATAATAGCATTCCTAATAAAGAATGCATTGTTAAATGATGAGGAAGGGGTTAAAAATAATAAAAGTTAACTTACCTTAGCCACTTGATCGCGTAGTCGCGATCTCTCCTCTCTTTCCCTGCAGCATCTAAGATGTAAAGGACCTGTGATGATGTCACAGCATCACATGGCCCAATCACCTGCTCCATCACTATGGTGATGGAGCATGTGATTGGTCCATGTGACCATGTGACATCATCCAAGGTCCTTAACCACTATCCTCAGGCTGTGGATAGTGGTTAAGGACCTTGGATGATGTCACATGGTCACATGGACCAATCACATGCTCCATCACCATAGTGATGGAGCAGGTGATTGGGCCATGTGATGCTGTGACATCATCACAGGTCCTTTACATCTTTCAAGCTAACGGAGAGGAGGCCGGGCTTCGCGAGCAAATGGAACAGGTAAGTAATTATTAGTTTATTATTTTTAACCCATTCTGTACCAGTTTAAACATTAGGGAGATGGCCAAGGGTATTATTTTACATTATAACTATGTTATAATGTGAAATAATACCAGCGGGACAATTTCTGACCCAAACATGCACTTCTGTGAAGAAGTGCAGGTTCGGGTCTGGGTACCAAAAGTGCCGATTTTTCTCCCGCGCGTGCAAAACGCATGACAGCGCTTTGCACTCGCAGGGAAAAATCGCGGCGATTCCCGCAACGCACCCGCACTGTTTGACGGAGTGCACCCGCAACGCCCGTCTGAAAGAGGCCTAAAAGAGGAGTAAAAACTACTCCAGTCAGGGGATGCAGTAGTTATTGCTCCAGTTGCACAGACTGCTGGCTGTGCGCCTAATTTATTTCGAGGCCTTAGCTTCGTCATAAGATATTTCAAATTGGCTTCTTGTGTCTCTACCTTAAGAAATTAAAGCATGTAAATTACGGTGCTTTCCAGGTAGCTGTTTTGGAAAGTCCCTGTTGACACATTACATAATTCACTTTGTCTAAATGTAGATACAGTATTTATTTCTAATGCAAATTATATTATGCAAATCTTAGGCCTCTTTCACACTTGCTTTGTGAGGATCCGGCATGCACTTCCGTCACCGGAAATGCCTGCCGGATCCGTCACAACACAAGGCACCTGAAAGCATTTGAAGGCTGATCAGTCTTCAAAATGCTTTCAGTGTTATTATTGCAGCCAGGACACTACGGACCGCAACGAAACGCAAAAAAACAGAATGGAAATGGAAAAAAAATATGGTCGTGTGCAGGAGGCCTAAGTCAGATTTTGCTGCGTCATTTTTACTTAAATTTTCATGGAATTCTATATCTCCTTGTGGAGAGCGCCTAAGCGGCGTGAGGAGTCTTATAGGCCTGGCAACGCTCCTCTGGGATTCTAGGAAGAGGGTTTGCAAATGAGAATGTTTGGTTCTTTCCCGAAAATTGTCTAAAACATTGGTCTGTGTACAAGGACCTATAGAATTCATTGATGGAATTCTTAGATAACCCGAACCTTGTATGCCAAACTTAAACACAAAGTTCGCTCATCCCTAAGGCCCCTTTCACACGAGCGAGAATTCTGCGCGGGTGCAATGCGTGATGCGAATGCATTGCGTCCACATGGAATCTGGACCCATTCATTTAAATAGGTCTGTGTACATGAGCGGTGGTTTTCACACATCACTTTTGCATTGCGTGAAAATCGCAGCATGTTCTATATTCTGCGATTTTCACGCAAAGCTGGCCCCTTAGAAGTGAATGGGGCTGCGTGAAAATCGCATCGCATCTGCAAGCAAGTGCGATTTTCTCTGATGGTTGCTCAGAGATGTTGTTTGTACACTTTCAGTTTTTATCACGTGTGTGCAAAACGCAGTAAATCGCATTGCACCTGCACGATAAAAACTGAACAACTAAACGCAATCGCAAACAAAACTAAATGACTTTATTTGCGAAGTCGCGCAGTTTTTACTAAACGCATCCGAGATGCATTTGCACAATAACTTCATAAATTAATTTCTACTGTAAAAAAACATTTCCCAAACTCGGGTTCGGTTCCCTTGAAACCGAACCAGAGTTCGGGAAATGTTTTTTTTGCAGTAGAAATTAATTTATCAAGTTATTATGTGAAGTCTCGCGAAACTTCGCAAAGTAAAAACTTAGGCTCATCTGAGCCAATACATTCTAATACTGTATGGAGCGCTCGCTCCATACAGTATTCAAACGAAGTATTATGCGAATCGACTTCGGATGTTTCATCCGAAGTCAATTCGCTCATCCCTAATCACAAGCAACGCAGGTGCCGGAGAGCGGGGTAAGTATGACCAGTATGAGGGGATAACTCCTTTAAGGCCCCATGCACACGACCGTGGGTCTGCTGTTCCTGTGCTGCAGGCCTCAAACGGGTCAGCAAAACACTATGTGCACTCCGCATCACGGTGCGGACACATTGGGCCAGATTTATCATTAGTTAAAGTCACTTTAATGGAGTGACTTTAACTTTTTCAAGCTCTGCACTAAGCTCTCCAGTTTTGTGAAAGTGGGTGTGTTGTCTTATGTAAATGAATCTCTAGACATATTTACTATTGCAACCATTTAAAAAGTCGCAAAAAAATGCGCAATTTCACTCCAGTGAGGACCATGCTTATCTTATGCCACTTTTTAATAGAACATGCGACTTTTTTGTAAAGATGTGCGACTTTTGTAAAGCCGCTTACTGAAAGATAAACTGCTACCATCAAACCACATTCATTACAGTATTAAAGGAGCATTAATAAATCTGACAGCCAAAAGTGACTTTGGGCAAATGTAAAAGTGGAGTAAGGCCCCTTTCACACTTGCGTTGTGTGGATCCGGCGTGCACTTCCGTACCGCCGGATCCGTCACAACGCATGACAACTGAAAGCATTTGTAGACGGATCCGGATTGCGGATCTGTCTACAAATGCATTGCAAGTGCAGATCCGTGTCTCCGTTTGCCATGCGGAGAGACGTTTCCGTCTTGTATTTTTTTCACTGTTTTAAAGGTCTGCACATGCGCACACCTGAAGGACGGATCCGTCCTTCAGTCTTTTTTTAATGCCGGATCCGGCCCCAATGTAAGTCAATGGGACTTAAGGCCAGATCAGGCGTTCAGTCATGTGTTCAGGCTTTTCAGGACGGAGATAAAACCGCAGCAGGTTTTAGGCCCCTTTCACACTAGCGTTTTTGCTTTCCGTCCTAGAGTTCCGTCCTCGGGGCTCTAGGACGGAAAGATACTGATCAGGATTATCCTAATGCATCCTGAATGGAGAGCAATCCGTTCAGGATGTCTTCAGTTCAGTATGTGAACGTTTTTTGGACGTTGACAAAAGCGCAGCATGCTGCGGATTTGTCTCCGTCCAAAAATCTGGAAGACATGCCGTAACGCCGGATCCGGAATTAATGCCCATCGAAGTGCATTAATCCGGATCCGGCCTTAAGCTAAACGTCGTTTCGGCGCATCGCCGGATCCGACGCTTAGCTTTTTCTCAATGTTACCATGGCAGCCAGGACGCTAAAGTCCTGGTTGCCATGGTGAATGTAGCGGGGAGCAGTATACTTACCATCCGTGCGGCTCCGGGCGCTCAGAGTGACGTCAGGGCGCCCTACACGCATGGATCACGTGATCCATGGGCATGGGGCGCTCTGACGTCATTCAGGAGCGCCCCGGGAGCCGCACGGACTGTAAGTATACCGCTCCCCCGCTCCCCGCTCCTACTGTGGCAACCAGGACTTTATTAGCGTCCTGGCTGCCATAGTAACCTGAAAGCATTTCGAAGACTGATCAGGATCCTGATCCGGAAGTGCCCGCCGGATCCTCAGAACGCAAGTGTGAAAGAGGCCTTATCTCCGTCCTGAAAAGTCAAAAAGACTGAACTGAAGACATCCTGATGCATCCTGAACGGATTTCTCTCCATTCAGAATGCATGGGGATAATCCTGATCAGGATCTTTCCGTCCTTGAGCCCCGAGGACGGAACTCTGGCGTTTTTACTTTCCGTCCTAGTGTGAAAGCACCCTAAGATGTAAGTGTAATGATAAATCTGGCCCATTGACTTCAATGAGTCTGCAATCTGAAAGATAGGACCATTTCTATCTGTTGTTGCAGGGCTTCAGTGTGTTTCCAGGTCTGTGCCTCCGCACCCCAAAAGATTCAACATGTACTATCTCACATCTTGCGGATCGTGGACCCATTGAAGTCAAAGGGTCTGAACTGTGATGTGCGCACGGCCGGTGCTTGTGTTTTGCAAACCCGCTTTTTGCAGTCCGCAACTCTGGCACTACCGCCCCCCTAATGCTGTGAAAATGTTATTTGCAGCGACAGAAAAAGTTTGGTGGAGGTAATTTATGCAATAGGGTGATGCGCCGTTGATGGTAACTTACTGTGTAACTAGTTTAGCTGGTTTAGTTAGATTGTGACGGTCTCTAATTGTGACTTTGAGAGGACCTGTCGCCTCTCCTGACATGTCTGTTTTAGTAACTACTTGCATTACCCATGTAATACCAATTCTGGAGCATCTTTACATTGTGCTGTCCATCTGTTATTGCTACTAAAATGACTGAATCCTCAACTAGGTGTTACAAGTTGGAAGTGTTCCCTTACACAGTCTTTGGCAGCACTGATTGGACAGTGTCACACGGTGCAGGTACACTCCCCCTGTTAACACACAGTTAGGCCTCTTTCACACGGGCATCATGTTTGACGCCCGGATAAGAGGCGGGTGCGTTGCGGGAATATGCGCGATTTTTCTGCGCGGGTGCAAACGTTTGTAATGCGTTTTGCACGCGCGTGTGAAAAATCGCCATGTTTGGTACCCAGACCCGAAGCCGGACTTCATCACTGAAGTCCAGTTTCGGGTAGAGTATTCTGGAGAATTTATTATTTTCCATCACCATGGTTACCATCACCATGGTAAGCTGGACCATGTGATTGGACCATGTGATGTGACGTCATCACAGGTCCTTTAGTTGTTAGATGAAGCATGAAGAGAGAAGACAGATCGCAACTACGCGATCAAGTGGCTAAGGTAAGTTAAGTTTTATTATTTTTAACCCCTTCATCTTCATTTTACTAAGCATTCTTTATTAAGAATGCTATTATTTTCCCTTATAACCATGTTATAAGGGAAAATAATAGAGATCGGGTCCCGTTGCTAAGCAACCATGCGCGAAAATCGCACTGCATCCGCACTTGCTTGCGGATGCTTGCCATTTTCCCGCAGCCCCATTCACTTCTATGGGGCCTGCGTTGCGTGAAAAACGCACAATATAGAGCATGCTGCGATTTTCACGCAACGCAGAAGTGATGCGTGAAAAAAAATCACTGCTCGTGCACAGCCCCATAGAAATGAATGGGTCTTGATTCAGTGCGGGTGAAATGCGTCCTCCTCACACATTGCACCTGCGCGGAAAACTCGCCCGTGTGAAAGGGGCCTAAGGGATTCATTCATAAACTTCCAGTAGGAATTATAGAGGAATGGCACAAAATAATACCATAGAAAATTGAGTCCCCAGAATGGTCAATTCATGTGGAATACAATTATCTACAAACAAGTCAGGACTGTTAATTAACAAGGACCTTGGATATCTAAAAATACATTTACACCATTCATATAATATACAGTAAAGTTAAAAATCTATGTAAAAAGAAAGAAAAAACTCATAGGGGGTCATTTACTAACAGAAATTTGCCTATTTTTGGCAAATTTCTGGCGCACATTGCGGCGCAAAGGTTATTTGCGCCGCAATCTAACTTTTCCATGCCCATGCCATATCTAAAGAAAAAGGCGGAGTGGGGTGGGCGGGGCAGGGCTAAGAGGTCCGTCTCATTTATCATTATCTATGCCTGTTTTATGCGTAGAAAATGGTCTAAATTTTAGCTGTCAAGCAAGCTGGCGTAGATGTAGACTGGCGGTGGATGTGCCAAAGTTAGGCCAAGAGCGGGCCATATGTCCCGGAGCGGCATTGGTAGTGCGCACGGGAGCGCACAGCATCATAGATTACAGTGATGCTGTGTATATAGGTAAGAAAAGTACCAATCACGTCCGGGATACGATACCACGCTGCTGCAGGTTCCAAGTAGTGTTGTGGGAAAACACTTAACAATCCATTTAAAATAATCAGGAACCGCGCTGCATCAAGTGGAAACAGGTTCAGACCCAACAGGTTTCAATGTTCGTGGGTCAGTTAAACACCCAGAACCAGGATGAAGATCTTGCCAGGTATGCTGTAATAAAAAAGCAAGATAGTGCACCACCTTTGATAAAATAAGCTGTTGCGCTTTAATTACACTTACAAGATCGTAGTATAGAAGTCATGAAACCGTCTCAGCGGCATTTGCCGACCTGGTTTGCTGGCCTGAGCTTCATCAGGGGCAGGTGTTCCTGCCCCTGATGAAGCTCAGGCCAGCGAAACCCGGGTCGGGCAAATACCGTTTGAGACGGTTTTTATGACTTTTTATACTACGATCTTGTAAGTGTAATTAAAGGCGCAACAGCTTATTTTATCAAAGGTGGTGCACTATCTTGCTTTTTTATTACAGCATACCTGGCAAGATCTTCATCCTGGTTCTGGGTGTTTAACTGACCCACGAACATTGAAACCTGTTGGGTCTGAACCTGTTTCCACTTGATGCAGCGCGGTTCCTGATTATTTTAAGTGATGCTGTGTATGTTGGGCCGCCCGCGGGACTATTGTCCCACACTTATATGAGGGCATACGGTCGTGTGCAAGAGGCCTTATGCAGAGGTCGGCGTCCCTTAATAACTTTGGCGGATCCAGCACATGGGGTTATGACCCCTATAGTCTGTATAAACCCCAGCGATTGCGGATGCAATGCGTTTTTCACTGAAGCCCCATTCACTTCTAAGGGGCCAGGGCTGCGTGAAAAACACAGAATATAGAACATGCTCAGTTTTTCATGCAACGCAGAACTGATGTGTGAAAAACAAAAAAGCTTATGTACACAGACCCATTGAAATGAATGGGTCAGGAGTCAGTGTGGGGGCTATGCGTTCACGTCACGCATTGCATCCGCGCGGAAAACTTGCTCGTGTGAAAGGGGCCTAAAGGGATCATGTACGCTGGACCTGAGTCCGCTCTAATCCCATTCCTCTGCTTTGTGTTCTGATACAGATGCCTGCTCTCCTTTCACTTCTTTGTGCGGTTGCCAAACCAAGTCAAAGGTCTCTTGAAGTATGGAATCTGTGAGGAGATCTTCCTGCAACCCACTTTCGTGGACGTGAAGACCCACAGAGGAAAGAAAACAGTACGAGCATTCACATCGGGGGTCATTTATTAAACACTGGCTTTTTAAGCTGGTCTTTAATAGTCCCTGCACTGCCAGAAAAAGCACCTCATTTATGATGAGCCGCAGGTCTGGCCATAAATTAGGTGCACCTCCTGCGGTCCATGCACCTACAGTGAAAACTTACACCATTCCCTGACTGGAGTAGTTTTCACCCCTTTATTACACCTGTTTTTAGGCATAAATGTTAGTGTTGGGCTGGTACTCAGACCCCAGCAAATTTACCAAATGTTGGTGAAAATGTTGGTGAAACAATAGTCCAGCCAGGCAAACACCTAATCGTAAATTAGCCAAATCTTACAGCAGCCTGAGGGGAATCTAAGACCAGCATAACAAGACGGTCTTGGTAAATGAGCCCTACAGTCTGGTCAAGCAGATTGAATCAGTTATGTCTGCGATTGTGTTCAGTGTTTCAGTTCCTTCCCCACAGATGTATTTAGTTTTTGATACGTGAAGAAAAACTGTAGAATAATGCTCAACATCAACCATTGGTGAAAAACCCATTACATCCCAATGTCGTCCATTTTTTATTCACGCCTCATTCATTTCTATGGAGCCAGGGCTGCACAAAAAACTCACAATATAGCACATGCTGTGATTTTTTTTTCTCAACGCAAAGAAGATCAGTGATGTGCACATACCCATTGAAATGAATGGGCCATGACTCGCTTGTGTGAAAGAGGCCTTAGTCATCAGCTTCTTGTTGTCTTTCTTCCCAGTAAGCTAGTTCTTTTATAGCAACTCACCGATCACATCTTACATGACTTATCTTTTGAAAATATAAATGCAATTATGAAATCTTGTGGTTTTTATTGTTGTGAATGCAGCAATTACAAAATATCATAAGCATACAAAAAAAAAAAAATACAGGAATAAGGAGGCAAACCACCATGTATGAGGTTGGATAAAATAGCATAAACTCACATTAACAGCCACACTGTCTTAATCTACAAAGAGCAGCAGTTTTCAAGTACAAAGGTCCAAACATATTCTAGTATAAAATCCTGGATTCAACTTGAATTTACTGAATAAACAGCTTCACGGAATTCCTGTAAGATTCTCCACAGGATTTATTCCTCTCCCATGTTGGTACGGTATGGCTAAAGGTCCTTTTACATGGACCGATATATCGGGCAATTATCGGGAACAAACTAAACATTTCCAATAATTTGTCTGATCATCAGCAGAGATGAGGGCTGCATTTACAAGCAATCACCTCCGCTGTATGGAGACAAGGGATCGTTCACCCCTGCATTTAACCCCTTAGATGTCACATTCAACACCTTTTGCAACATCTGTGGAATCAGGCAGAGGGATGCGGCTACCTCTGCCTTTCGATCGGAGCCCCCATTGTGAAATCACATGGCTCTGATTGGTTACTATGGCAGCCTGGAAGCTTCTGTAGCGTGTCAATGGGACAAGGGATCAAAAGATCCTAGTTTCTAGCCCCCTAAGGGAGCTAATAGTTATTAAATAAAAAATGAAAATAAAGTAAAAAAAAAATTAAAAGTTTAACTCAACCCCCCCTTTTCCAATTTTACATATAAAAAACAATGCAAAAATAAACATATTAGGTATTGCTGCATCCGAAAATATCTGAACTATTAAAATATTTTTTTAAAAATCCTGCGCTGTGAAGGCTATAACGGCAACATTTTGAAAAACCCTAGATTCGCCATTTTTTAGTCACACCCGCCCCCCCCTAAAAAAAATTGAATTACAGTGATCAAAAAGTCGTACATACCATAAATATTAGGTAAAATATACAATGCAACAGCACTTTGCAAACCAAATAAAGTACAAGAAAGTATTCTAATGCTACGCTTATTTTGTAAATGAGATGCTTGGCGAATACATTTTGTACAAAATTATTTGGGCCCGTCTGCCAAACGTCAAGGTGATCTCTGTAAGACGGGAACCTAACACTAAATTCTACCTGTTATGTGCCATGACGGCCACCATAAAATTCAGGGAGTGTAGATTCCACATGCATGCTGGGCCCACCTTAATTTTGTCATTTTTGGTGCCAAAATGGCCTCCTTTGAATCCAGGGAATGCAGGTACTAAAATGCATGCTGAGCCCACTCCACACCTCCCCTGGTGCCAAATGGCCACCAACGGGTGTTTTCAGCCATAGCAATGTGCAACTGCCTTAAATATTGTACCATTAAAAACTACACTTCGTTACGAAAAAACAAGCCCTCATACAGCTCTAGACTGAAATATAATAAAGTTATGGCTGTCAGAAAATGGTGATTCTAAGAAAAAAAAAATTTATTTTTTATTTAAAAGTGTTTTTTTTTTTTTGAGTAAAAGAGTTTGGTATCGCCATAATCGTATTGAGCTGCAGAATAAGGACATATGGCTATGTGAAGAGAAAAATTTAAAAAAGTTACGGCTATTGGAAAGTGGGGAGGAAAAAGGAAAAATGAAAATAGGCACTGTCTTCAAGGGGTTAACAGTGCAACTTATGTACATGTAGATGTTTTATGAGAGCTCACTTAAAGGGATTGGTTCATCTTATACATTGGGGGAATATTGCTGGAACGGATCCCGCAAAGTGATGAAAAGCGGACCGCCCTCAAATCATTTATATGGGACTGCAAGCGTTCCGTCAGCCCCATGGAAGTAGATGGAGCGATGGGATCTGCCCCCATCCCCTTTAAATCCTCCATTCAGCTCATTCCGCAGGATAAAAAGATATACAAATGTTTTCTACAAGCCAAACCTGCTTGGTACAGCCACATGAGGAGGATTTCTCTGTAGCAGAATTTCTGGAAGAAATGCATAGAAAGAAAGAACCGTGGATTGCAGGGATTTTGCAATGGAGATTCTGCTGTGGATTTGTTACAAATCTGCAGTGTATATGTCCTATGTGCATTACGGCCCCTTTCACACGAGCGAGTTTTCCACGCGGGAGCAATGCGTGACGTGAACGCATTGCACCCGCACTAAATCCGGACCCATTCATTTTAGTTGATCTGTGTACATGAGCATTGTTTTTCACGCATCACTTCTAAGTTGCGTGAAAATCGCAGCATGTTCTATATTCTGCGTTTTTCTATCAGCCCTGGCCCCATAGAAGTGAATGGAGCTGCGTGAAAAACGCAAGCATCTGCAAGCAAGTGCGGATGGAATACATTTTTCACTGATGGTTGCTAGGAGATGTTGTTTGAAAAACTTCAGTTTTTTTATCACGCGCATGAAAAACGCATTGCACCCACGCAGAAAAAACGAAACGACTGAACTTGCTTGCAAAATGGTGCGAGTTTCCCTGAATCCACCCTGAACGCATCTGGACCTAATCCGTCACGCTCATGTGAAAGAGGCCTAAGGGTTTGTCCAGATGGGACGGGTACGCTGCAGATTTCCGTGCTGCAAATCCACTGCATTTTACACTACCAGCAAAGCGGATACATTTTAAAAAATCTCATCCACATGTTGCGTGGTGCATGCTTTAAATACGCAATATATCAATTTAGGGTACACGGTTGCAGGTTTGTTAACAGAAAATCTGCACCAACTTATGTGTGTTTCTGCACCAAAAACCACATGTGTTACTTGCGTTTTGGGGTGCAGATTTGATGCGATTTTGCCACAGGCCTCACCCTTGCACTGCAAAGGGTGAAATCTGCATATACAGAATTAATAGTATATAAAAAAATAATAGGACTGGTTCTATTTTTTTGCGGAATGGAAATACGAACACGCGGAAACGGAATGCACATGGAATAACTTCCGCTTTTTTTGCGAACCCATTGTAATGAATGGTTCCGCACACGGAACGGACATGGAAAGAAAATATGTTTGTGTGCATGAACCCTAAAGGTTATACTCCAAGGTACAGACATAAACTGCATAAAAAAACTGAGAACTTGAGATTTGCCAATTATGGCTTATTTTGGGGTTGATTACGGTGACCACCAATAAATACCAAGTGGAGGTAGAGGATTGATAACTAAAATGCAATAAAATTACCACATCCCAGAGCTGTGGTTAAATTATCTTACATAGATAATATATCAGGAATTGCAGCCATACTGGTTGTCTTATCAAAACTGACAGCCAACCAGCATTTTCTCAACACGCTATACCAACAACAGAGTTACAATTTCACCATCAGTTTCAGAGAAGAACAGACAGGCCGTTCTGCAACACATGAAAGGCAAAGTTCACAGGTACATGCCATATTGAAGAGAGAAAAGTCCTGTAGGACACTGGCGTTTATCCACTACCTGGTTTCTTAGATCTGGTGAGCACTGCAGGACTTTTCTCTCTTCGATATTGCATTGAAAGAAACAATCAAACTGTTGTAAATTTTACATAAAAATTGTTAAGCTTTTGTCATTGGCAGCATGAGCAGGCCTCAAAGTGGCAAGGAGGCATAGTGTGGAGAGGGATGATCTAATTTGATGCATCAGGCATCGGTGGGTTGAAATTGTGGTTGATCCACGCCTGATTCCTCTTGACAAAAGTAAGTCTCTCCACATTTTGGTAGGATAGGCGAGTTCTTGTTGGGGTAACTATGGCCCCTGCCGCACTAAACACCCGATCTGATGCCATACTACTGGCCAGGCAGGACAGCTTTTCCAGGGCAAGCTCGGCCAGTTGTGGCCACAAATCCAGTTTGGCTGCCCAGTAGTTCAGCGGATCTTCAATGTGGGGTGGCGGAGTGCTGTCCAAGTATGCCTGTAGGGCCTATACACAACTGAGCTGGTTCAGGTTCTGCTCCAGGTCTATCTGCTGCTGCTGGTGAGTAGTTACTTCACTATGCAGGTGAAGAAAGCTGCTCATCATGGACTAGACTCAGGCTGCTGCTGATGGAGCTGCTACTGTTCCTGCCACTATACCCCTCCCCAGCAGCCATGGCAGTGGAATGTGAGCGCAGAGGGCCCCCTTGGTCAGACCTGCGAGAGCATGGACGATGGCACAGATAGGCAGAGGCCAACTGACTACATAGGATGTCTCTGTAGTACTTAATTTTGTCCTCCCTCTCAGTGGGTGTCCAAAATGGCCCCCTGGTGGAGAGCCAGAAGTCATCCCTCTGCCGAATGGTGATAATTCTGCTGTCACTACGCAAACAAGTGAGCATGCAGCGGGCCATTTGTGCAAGTGACTTTGAGGGATTCCCTGCCTCCATCTCCACTGCATACTGCCACGGTGTGTCTGGGTCCTCTGTCTCCTCTTCCTCATCGCCCTCTTGCTCCTCCGGCTGCTCATGCTCCTCCTCTCCTGTCACCGCAGTAGAAAAACCACTCATCTGGCTACATATTGCCTGTGCAAAAATGTCATCCTCCTCCTCCTCCTCTTTCAGCTCCGCCCCCACAAGGCTCACTTGGCCTTGAGATATAGGTGCCACATCTCCAGTCCCCTGACAAGCCATATTCACCAGCGTCTGTTCCAGGACATGAAGCAGTGGAATCGCGTTGTTCATCCCGTAGTCCTGGCGACTGATAAATAATGTGACCTCCTCAAAGGGCCTGAGCAAACGACAGGTGTCACGCATGAGCTGCCTCTAGCTGACATTGAAGTTACACAGGGGAATACTCATATCTGCTTGGATCATCAAGAAATTGTTGATGGCCTTTCTGTGTTTGTACAGTCGGTCCAACATATGGAGGGTGGAATTCCAACGGGTGGAAACGTCGCATATCAGCCTATGTTGGGGGATGCTGTTCTGCCACTGCAGCTCAAGGAGGGTGTGCTTTGCGGTGTATGAGTGGCTGAAGTGCATGCAAAGTTTCCTGGCCATTTTCAGGATGTCTTGCAGATGGATAAAAGACTTCAGAAACCACTTGACAACCAGATTGAACACGTGTGCCATGCAGGGCGCATGGCTCAGCCCTCCTTGACGCAGCGCCGACAACATGTTCTTCCCATTGTCGGTCACCATGGTTCCGATTTTCAGTTGTCGCGGAGAAAGCCAGCAGTTGTTTCTTTCTGAAGGACACAGAGCAGTTCCTCCCCTGTGTGACTCAGTTCGCCCAGGCAAACCAGGTGCAGAACCTCGTGACACCACCATGTCCTGCACATGTGGTATGCTGTAGGGGCACTGTGACTTGTCCCTGCAGTGGAGGCTGAGGATATGGTGGAGGATGAGGATGCAGAGGCGGACATTGTTGCAGGACCAACGGTGTGACAACGTGGAGACATAAGCGGCGGCACCTGGCCAAGTTGCTGGTCTGGCTGTGCAGGAACCACATTCACCCAGTGGGCCGTAAAGGACATTATTATCCCTGACCATAGTTACAGCTCCACACGTCGGCGCTACTTTGGCAGACACCGACAGGCTCAAGGACTGGCACAACTTCTGTTCAACATACGTGTGCAGAGCTGTTACTGCCTTTTGGGAAAAGAAATGATGGCTTGGGACTCTCCACCTTGGCTCGGCACGAGCCATCAGTTCTGTGAAAGGTGCAGAGTCCACCACTTGGAAAGGGAGGGACTGCAGTACCAGCAACTTGGCCAGGAGCACGTTCAGCTTTCTGTGCTGTTGGAATGCGTGCATGCATACTGTGGTCTCTTGGCAATCGCTTTAGAGATTGATTGCTGCCAGAAAGACTGACCAGAAGTAGAAGCAGGAGGAGCAGGAGCTTCAGGGCCAGCAGACGATGGGACAGCTCCCTTCTGCTGAGTCGGTGGAGTCTTGACTGCCTGCAGTGGAGTGCATGCCACTAGGTGATGCAGCGGGTGCTGCGGCAGGCTGGATCACCACTTCAGAGCCACGATTGTCCCAGGACACTTTGTGGTGTCACTGCATATGTTGTCGCAGGGCAGTGGTGCCAACCTTGGCCCCCTGGCTACGCCTAACCTTCTGCCCACTGATTTGATATATGGCCATGTTCACCTCCTCCGGAGTCTTGACAAAAAACTGCCACACTGCAAAGTAGCTGATTTTCACCCCCAACACCCCGCACTGACTGACTGCTAGTGCCGCTGCTTGCGTGAACCCGTGCACCACTCCTTTCCGGGCAGCTAGGCTCCTGTGAAGCGGGTGGTCTACCCTGGGCCCATTTGGCTTCTGACCTCCCACTGCTTCCACCCTGACTCCTGCTGCCACGTCCCCTTAATCTGCCTGTTTCTGGCCTGCGCCAGAAACATTTAGACCTCTGCCACTCCTCTGTGCTTTGCGTGGCACTTCTCTGTCTGCCATACTTTTTGCTGAACTAATATAATTAAAAGCAAATAAAAAAAAAAAAAACTAAAAGCCCAGAATATATATCTTATTTTTGACAGAAATAGGCCACTAACCACTTTTAGCACAAATACAAGTAAACGTGAACTGCCTATATATTTCTCGTTTTGGACTGAAATAGGCCACTAAAAACAAACGTGACCTGCGTATATATTTCTCGTATTCAACTGAAAAAGGCCAATATATGATTTCAGTGTAAATAAAAGTAAAGGTTAACTGCGTATATTTTTTGCTTTTGTATATAACAGATGGCAAATTGGCAATAAACGCTTTTATCGCTAATAACGCCAAAATATGAACTGCGTATATTTTTCTGTTATTGTAATGAACTGGCAATAAATGGTTTAAACAAAAAATAACAACAAATGTCAATGCTGTGTATGAAATAACTGCTGAAGTGACGGGAGAAAATATATTTCTTGTTACTGCAACAGAGCAGTGTGTACATATTACGCTTTTTTTTACTGAAACAAGGCCACTATACGCTTTCCACAGAAATTATCGCTTCAGTGCAGTGGGTATATATTTTTCTTGTATTACAGAAATAAGGCCACTATACACTTTCAACAGAAATTACTGCAAATGATTTTAGCGTAAAAAAAACAGCAAAATTGACCTGCATATATATGTCTTGTTTTGTATTGAAATTGGCCACTAAATGATATCGGCGCAATTAACAGCAAAAGTGACCTGTGTATATATTTATCTTTTTCAACATATAAGCCACTAAAGGCTTTTCAACATAACATTTGCACCCCAATAACTAATTGCTGGATTGATAGAGACTGGTATTAGGAGACTGTCTGGATCCCCATGTAACGTTTCACTGCACTAGTAAATCGCTTTTATTCACATTGAGGAATTTACTATTACTCTCCCTAGCATCTGCACACGTCTATCCCTGACTGTGAAATGATTCCGCCAACTGTCCTTTCCCTGCACTTGTAAATCGCTGGTTTTCTCAAAGAGGAAATTCCGATTACTCTCCCTACTAGCATCTGCACACGTCTCTCCCTCCCTGTCTGTGAAGTGATTCCTCTCACTTATCCTTTGCCTGCACTAGTCAATCATCGCTTCTTTTGTTTTGTTTAGCAATTAGTGTTTCTTTCACTCTCCCTAGCGCGGTCTGTCCATGAACAATGCACAATGATGAATGCCAGCGTCTAAGATGGCCGCCGTATTTATAGGGCTGGGACATCTAGGGCTGGCTGGCTGCTGATTGGCTGCATGCATGGCACATGACGCCTTCCCAAAGTTCCTTGCCCCATCTCCTCACACGTGTAGCCGCCATTTTAGACGCCATTGTAGGAAATAATGCAGTTAGTTCAGAATCAAATTTCTCATGAAATTCGGAACAAATTCGACTTTGTCAGCTTCGATTCGCTCATCTCTAATAAAGAGGATGGGTCCGGCTTGAGTATGGGTGTGATGGTGGCATGTTTAAAAAGGGAAGACACTAGTGGTTAGTGATAGGTTGAAAAGGTGGGTTAGGGCAGGGATAACTATAGAGGTAAGGTGGGGGATGGGATTGGGTCGGGTCAAGAGCACAGTGAGGCGTGATTTGGAGATTAAGATGGCAAGCTTTTCCTCAGTGATGGTGGTAAATTGGGTTATGTGGAAAGAGCACTGTATAGTGTTGTAGAGGGGTCGAGGAGATTATTGGTTGAAGCTTTCTCTGATTTTGTCAATTTTATGTTTGAAATATGAGGCAAAGTCTTCGGCTGAGATGAGTGGTGTTGGATTGGGCACTGGGGATGGAGTAGAGTTAAAAGGTATTAAACAATTGTTTGAACTTTTGAGAAACAGAGGATATGAGAGTAGTGAAGTAGCCCTGTTTAGAAGAGGTGAGTGCAGACTTAAGTTACGAACAGCTTGTTTGTGATGTGTTTTCTTCCAGTGTCTGCTACTCTGCAAGCTTGTCTCAGTTTTTTTTCTTGTCTGGTGAGTGTGCTAGGATTGTCGATTAAGTTGACGTGTTCTGGTGTGTGTGAGAGGGGCAAGAGATAAGGTAATTTTGGTTTTGTAGAAAGCAGCAGCAGTGTCAGCATCATGAAGGGAAGATATGGTGGAGAGAGATTCAGAGTATGTGAATAGAGAGATGTTTGAGGGTCCTACGAGGGTTTGCTAGTTCATAGATGAGGGAAAGTTGAACAGAGAATGTTTGAGAATGCAAGAAAGTTGTGGTCAGAGAGGGGGAGAGTTTGAGAGATGGGTGCAAAGGCAGGTGAAAATAAGGTCTAGTGTGTGTCTGTGGGTGGATGTGGATGACCATTGTGTGAGTCCAAAGAAGGAAGTAAGAGATAGGGGTTTGGAGGCAGTTGGGTTGCATGTGTCAATAGGGATGTTGAAATTGCTCATCATGATGATGGGCATGTCAGCTGAGAACAAGTGTAGCAGCCTGGTATTGAAGTGATCAAACAAAGGAAGTAGCAAGGCCAGGTAGATGGTATATGATGGCTACTTGGAGGTTGAAGGGTGATTAGATGCGTACAGAGTGAACTTCGAAAGAATGGAGGTTGATGAAGTGTGGTGATGGGTTGAAGGAGCAACATATAGGAGACCAATACCACCACATTAGTCCAGGTGGGGAGTGTTGGTAAACTGGAGTTTTCCATAGGAGACTATGGCAGGGGAGGTTGTAAGCAATAATTCTCTAGGACCAAGGAAGGTAAGGCCTCTTTCACACTTGCGTTCTGAGGATCCGGCGGGCACTTCCACCCCGCCGGATCCGTCAGAACGCAAGTCGCCTGAAAGCATTAGAAGACTGATCAGGATCCTGATCAGTCTTCGAAATGCTTTCAGGTTACTATGGCAGCCAGGACACTATTAAAGTCCTGGTTGCCATAGTAGTAGTGGGGAGCGGTATACTTACAGTCCCTGCGGCTCCCGGGGCGCTCCTGAATGACGTCAGAGCGCCCCATGCCCATGGATAACGTGATCCATGTGATCACGTGATCCATGCGTGTGGGGCACCCTGACGTCACTCTGGAGCGCCCCGGGAGCCATACGGATGGTAAGTATACTGCTCCCCCGCTCCCCACTACATTTTACCATGGCAACCAGGACTTTAGCATCCTGGCTGCCATGGTAACAATTGATAAAAAGGTAAACGTCGGATCCGGCGATGCACCGAAACGACGTTTAGCTTAAGGCCGGATCCGGATCCGGATTGCTCTCCATTCAGGATGCATTAGGATAATCCTGATCAGTATCTTTCCGTCCTAGTGCCCCGAGGACGGAACTCTAGGACGGAAAGCAAAAACGCTGATGTGAAAGGGGCCTAACTTTTTGGGAAATGAACAGGTCAAGAATGTAGGAAAGCTTATTGCAAACGTAATGCAGGCGTGAACCTTGTCATTTTGCACATCTATGGCAGTATATGCTCCTGACAAAAAAGAGACCTAATGGGAACTAATAAACAATAACAATAAACAATTGTTTATTAGTTCCCATCAGGTCTCTTACTTATATGCTTTATATTGCTATGATATAGATGCGTCTGTCCCGTGGTTATGGGGTTGCTTGGTTACCCTGCTGGTTGTTGTAGCGCATCGCCGTGGTGCGCTGTGTGCCGGGTCACGTGTGAGTGCCGGAACTGTCTCCTTGGGCGGCTGGCTGGAACGCATGGCGTGCGTTTCACCCCTCCTCCTGACGAGTCAGCGCTCTCATTCGTTTTCCGCGGCGCGCATCAGCAGAGTGCGATGCACTGTGTAATATACAACAGCTGGGAGATACATTTGTAGGTATTTACCTAATTTATCTGGGCGGCACTTCTAGCACTTATAAGGTGGGGGTTTCTGGTCATTTTTAACAACCTCCTGACGAAGCAACAGCGAAACGTGCGTCGAGGGTTTCTCGGTGACACACGCCACTTGTTACACCCCTAATCATGTCCTGTGGTATGTACTAGATATACAACGTTATTCCACTTTGTTATTGAATGTAGTGGGGCTTGATTTAATGCCCCTTTAACTATGTGACTATGCACTTTATCATTTGTATGTGGATAAATGATTCCCTCTCCTGTGACATTGAGTGTGGAGTCCATCTGATTTGACTACGGGTGACATGTGACAATATCTCTTTTTGGGGGTGTATCAGTGACAGGTGTTAGGATTCTGGCACTTTTTTATGTGTGACGCCTTTTTTATGTACTGTGTATATGTATATAATGCAATAAAGTTTGGTTATATATTATACTGTAAGTGGCATGTGTTTGTTCTCCAATTTGGGGTAACGTTGTAGGTACGCAACTTAACTTGAACCGCCTGCCGGAGTTCTGAGACCTGCATTGCTCGATATTACCGCATTCCCCCGGTCCCTATTGATTATAATGTGGGCCGACAGAGATCCGGCTGGCACATATGCCGAGATGCGGCACACAGCGTTTTTTTTTTTTTGACTGGCCAATTCCCAGCATTGTCTGCTGGACCTGCAGTCCTGAACACCCTGCTGCACCTTACATTCACACCACTTAAAATTGCTTATGAGTGCAACAAGATGTGAACAAAAGATTGGAGAAGGAGAATGTGGCCTAATGATAACAGAGATGCAAGGAAATACAGGGGATAGGTCCTCAAGATCTAATTGTCGGGGTCCTACACAAGTCACCCGGCCGATCAGCTGTTTGCAAAGGAGGCGGCACTCCATGTGATTGCTGCTTTCTCTTCATTACAATGTGTGTTATCTCCCCTATAGCAGTGGCATAGTGTGATTACAAGTACTCACTCAATTTGCGTGAATAGAGCGAGTACTTGTATGACGGGCAGTGTAATGAAGAGAGTGCTTGCATGGAATGCAGCTTCCTCTTCAAACAGTTAATCAGATATTAATGACCTTGTCCTGATTTACTGAAGAAAAAAAAATAGCAAAACCACTCAACTACCCCTGTCTAACTGCCAATTTACTTATCTTATGAAAATGTCATAAACTACAACAGTTTAATGATTGCATAACTAAAGTCTGCTGAGTAATGTGAGCAATGTGTTTTTTTTCATTTGCAGGTAGAACAACAGTGCATTGAGTACTATTCTCACAATGACCTTAAAAACAGGAATGAGTCGGCTGTACAGGTTGAACTGTACTATGAGGGCCTTTGTGGAGGTTGCCGCAAATTTCTTGTTCTTCAACTCTTCCCAACTTGGCTAATGCTAAATGACATTATGAATGTTACACTGGTGCCTTATGGGAATGCACAGGTGAGGATCAATGCCAAGATATAGGGTTAAATTATGTTCCAGACTCTTAGCGATTTATTACAACATACGTAAATTCAACAGCCACAGAAAAGTGATATACACAATATTTATATCTGTAAGATTATGATTCTGCATTATTCATTAGTATTATGTACTGTAAATGCAGTTACTGTATAGTTTTCTATGTAAGATTCTGTATCTTCATACACAAAGCACTTAAAATGTGGCTAGGAAACAGTCACAAAGGCCCTGATTTATTAAGACCTGCGTGTGTTACGCTGGTCTCGATGGGCTCGTGTCACCAGAGGAGGCATTTAATTTATGACAAAGTGCAGAGCTCATCAGAAATGAAATGCCTCCTCTGACAGAACATATGCCAAACTGAAATCTTTTTCATCTCGTAGATTTCCGTCATTTACGCCAGTTTTTGGTGTAATTATGATAAATGTGCTGGGGCCTATAGCCCCGCCCACACTACAACCTCACTACGCCCCCTTTTTGGAAACTGGATATAGTGGCATAAAAACACCAGGTGCGACTAGATTTAGATTTTGACCAGTTTTTCCAGGTTTTGCTACTTTTTAAAACCAAAAACACAGCTCAGGGGAATGATACATTTTGCCCTAAGGGCTTATTCACACTAATGGATTTTTGGTCAGTGTGCTGTCCATGTGTTCAATCGGCTACACTCAGAAGTAAGTGGTCCTGCTGAGAAACTAAGAGTATGTCCCATTTTGAACTGTTTCTTATGGAACACAGACCTGCAGACCACTAAAGACAATAGGGGAGCTATATCAAGGCTGGCATACCCATATGCCAGTCTTGATCTCTCTGCACTGGCAGATTCCTGTTATTTAGGTGCATCTCTGCCCTGCCATGTGGCAGAAATTTTAGTCTAAATCAGCTAGGGGCAGTGGCAGCTTCTGTCGTAAGTTATAGTAAATCCAGTGGGCCGTGCAAAGCCCTGCCCCCTTTTTCTCACTACTTCAAAAATGTGGCTAGAACTATACACAGACACATTTGTCCGAGCCTTCTGTAGTGTTCCGGAGTTGTAATGCCGGGCACTACAGAAGGGTCACATGGGTGCGTTCATTCCCCTTACCTGTGGGGAGATTGGTATACGTCATCTTCATAAAATGCAATGTAATGTGATGCTATGTTTCTTCCCTGTTACTGTGATATTTGCCACTGTGCAGGCCGGCTAGGGGGTGTCATCCCAGCTTTAGCCACTAGAGGGAGCTAGGGAGCCCTAGTATATAAAGGCCCAGTAAGGGAGACAGGCAGCAGAGTTCAGGCCCTGAGCCTGTTGAAGGCAGGGCAGGCCTGGTGCCTACAGACTAGGAGAGGGCATTGCAGGCCCTGTAACCGGGTTCCAGATCCAAGGAAAAGGTTCTCCTCCTGAGTCAGAACCGAGAAAAGGGAAAAGTAAAGCAGGATCATCACTGTAGCCAGCCTGAAGAAGCTGAGGAAAGGCAGAGCAGAAGTCAGGAAAGCAAGAGGTACTATAAATACCAGAGGTACGGTGTTCATTTTAGGACATGGTCAGATATCAGAGTCAACTATCAAAATAATGCCAATGTGACTCCTGACTCCTGACTGAATTGAAGTTATGTGTGACCGCTGATATCTGACTACTGACAAAGTCAGGTGTCAGGGGTCAGCCTCACTATTAACTTTAGTTTCATCCTTCTTTTCATATACTGAAAGGCATAGATGAATAAAATGCCAAGTAAACCTTAACTGAACTTATAGCTCAGTGGTAGCACATCTGTCTTGTGATTAGAACCTTAGGGTTCAAATACCCTTCCAGCTCTTAAAAAAATTTACTTTTATTAAACTGTAGATATGAGGCAAATTGACGTCATGTGCGACCGCTGATATCTGACTACTGACAAAGTCAGGTGTCAGGGGTCAGCCTCACTATTAACTTTAGTTTCATCCTTCTTTTCATACACTGAAAGGCATAGATGAATAAAATGCCATGTAAGCCTTAACTGATCTTATAGCTCAGTGCTAATGCATCTGTTTCATGATTAGAACCTTAGGGTTCAAATCCCCTTCCAGTCCTTAAAAAAATTTATTTTTAATAAACTGTAGATATGAGACAAATTGAAGTCATGTGTGACCGCTGATATCTGACTACTGACAAAGTCAGGTGTCAGGGGTCAGCCTCACCATTAACTTTAGTTTCATCCTTCTTTTCATACACTGAATGGCATAGATGAATAAAATGCCAAGTAAACCTTAACTGATCTTATAGCTCAGTGGTAGTTTGTATGTTTTGCGTCCAAAGACCATAGGTTCAAATCCCCTTTGCTGTCTAAACCTGACTAAAATTATGAGCTTGGAATTTTCTTTTTTTTTACATTAAACAGGTGACAAGGAGTACTGTAAGTAGTCCTTTTTTATTTTATTAAAGATTAAATGGGCAGCACCATTGTAAAGTGGGCACTAATTTAATGTACAATACAATGAAGTATTAACCTCTTAAGGACGAAGGGCGTACATGTACGCCCTTCGTCCGCACTTTAAAGATGGCGCCCGCAGCTCATGTCCGCGACCGGCAGCGATGCCGATCGCGGACATTTAACCCCTCAGATGCCGTGGTCAATCCTGACCACGGCATCTGATCGCGCAGAAACCGAAAGTTTCACTTTCGGTTTGCTCGGCTCCCTGATGGCCACAAGGGGAGCCGGGCATGCATGTAGTACCCTAGGTTTCTGTGAATGAAACCTAGGGTACTACACAGTATTCCTATGGAGCCTATGACTGTAATAGGCTCCATAGAAATATGCGATTTTCTCATATATTCCAATGCTATTGCATTGGAATATATGAGAATAGCAATCTGATGATTGCATCTTATAGTTCCCTATGGGAACTATAAGAAAGTGGTAAAAAAAAAAAAAAGTTTAAAAAATAAAAATTAAATAAAAAAATATAAAAATTCAAATCACCCCCTTTCCCCAAAATGAAAATAAAATAAATAAAAAATAAAAAATTACACATAATGGGTGTCGCAATGTGCAAAACGCCCATACTATAATAATATTAAAAATATTCACCATACGGTAAACATAAAAACGGAAAGAAAGCGTCCAAATGGCTAATTCGCCATTTTTGGACGCTTCATTTCCTAAAAAAATGAATAAAAAGTGATCAAAACATCATACGCACCCCATAATGGTATCAATTAAAAGTTCAGATTGCCCGCAAAAAATGAGCCCCTACACTGCTCCATACGCATAATTACAAAAAGTTATAGGGGTCAAAACATAGCGACAAAAAAATAAAATAAAAAATTCCCACTTTTAATTTTTTTTCACTATCAAAACGCAAGAAAAACTATACATATTAGGTATTGCCGGATTCGTACTGACCTGAAGAATAAAATTAACCAGTCAGTTTTATCGCAAATCGAACGTTGTAATTTAAAAACCCGTAAAACTGTGGTGAAATTGCTTTTTTTTTGCAATTTCACCCCATTTGGAATTTTTTTCCCGTTTCCCACTACATCACATGCAAAAATAAATGGTAGCGTTAAAAAGTACAACTTGTCCCGCAAAAAATAAGCCGTCATATGGCTATGTGAGCGGAAATATAAAAATGTTATGGCTTTTGGAAGGCAGGGAGCGCAAAACAAAAACGCAAAAATCCCAAAACCCCCGGTCCTTAAGGGGTTAAAGGGGATTTGAACCTATGGTCTTTGGACGCAAAACATACAAACTACCACTGAGCTATAAGATCAGTTAAGGTTTATTTGGCATTTTATTCATCTATCCCATTCAGTGTATGAAAAGAAGGATGAAACTAAAGTTAATGGTGAGGCTGACCCCTGACACCTGACTTTGTCAGTAGTCAGATATCAGCGGTCGCACATGACTTCAATTTGCCACATATCTACAGTTTAATAAAATTAATTTTTTTTAAGGGCTGGAAAGGGATTTGAACCCTAAGGTTCTAATCACAAGACAGATGCACTACCACTGAGCTATAAGATCAGTTAAGGTAGTGCAAGTTGCGGATCCATAAACACAACGGACGTGTAAATAAGGCCTTAAGAGCAGTTGCCAATGCAGTTTATTATGTTATGAAACTGATGATTATTATTCTGCTAGTTATTTTTTAGATATAGAATTTTACCATTGAATTGATGTGGCCATTTCTGTCAGAAAAACAGAATCTACTGCCTTATTGGCAGTAGATTCTCAGTAGCTACCATCAATGGTCACTTTTTATTGCTAGGACAGGCTGAAGAACAATGAATTATAGCAATAGGTCCTTGGTAAAGGAAAGCTTAGAAATATGAGCCAAAACTAAATATTGAAGTAAGAAATCTTGATCAAAAGCTGATTATCTGCTATGATTGCAGCACAAAATCTCTGTGTTTTAATAAAATTAAAAACTTGGAATCATTCTAATACCATAGAGAACAGTTATCATTACGGTTGGCACTAATGATTAATGGGACTTTTTCTGGCCAGCTTGTGTGGCTATCCTGTGCTTTGATGTCTGGATCAAAGTTAAAGGACCTGTTTGTGTCACGGACGTTCCCGCAACGGGTGGCAGGAGATCGGTGAGACTGGCAACATGTGGTTTGATCTGACAGGTTTTCCTTTTGGATCAATAGGCATCTGTGTTGTTTCTGGTAATGGCCACACCTCTTGCCTCAGGTGTTGCTAATATGGTCATTTAACCGCTTCAGCCCCCCTAGCTTAAACACCCTTAATGACCAGGCCACTTTTTACAATTCCGCACTACACTACTTTCACCGTTTATTGCTCTGTCATGCAACTTACCACCCAAATGAATTTTACCTCCTTTTCTTCTCACTAATAGAGCTTTCATTTGGTGGTATTTCATTGTTGCTGACATTTTTACTTTTTTTGATATTAATCAAAAATGACCGAAATTTTTGCAAAAAAATGACATTTTTCACTTTCTGTTGTAATTTTTTTAAAAAAACTACATTTCTATATAAATTTTTCTCTAAATGTATTGTTCTACATGTCTTTGATAAAAAAAAAAAGTCCAATAAGTGTATATTTATTGGTTTGGGTAAAAGTTATAGCGTTTACAAACTATGGTGCAAAAAAGTGAATTTCGGCATTTTGAAGCAGCTCTGACTTTCTGAGCACCTGTCATGTTTCTTCAGGTGCTAGAATGCCAGGATAGTATAAATACCCCCAAATCACACCATTTTAGAAAGAAGACACCCCAAAGTATTCGCGGAGGGGCATGGTGAGTTCATGTATCATTTCATTTTTTTTCACAATTTAGCGGAAAATGACACTTTATGAGAAAAAAAAAAAAAAGTTTTAATTTCTGCTAACTTCTGGCAAAAAAAAAAAATCTCAGACGGACTCACTATGCCCCTCAGTGAATACCTCAGGGTGTCTACTTTCCGAAATGGGGTCATTTGTGGGGTGTGTTTACTGTTCTGGCATTTTGGGCAGGGCTAAATTGTGAGCCGCCATGTAAAACCTAATGGTACTCGTTGGATTTGGGCCCCTTTGCACCAGGCTGCAAAAAGTGTCACTTATGTGGTATCGCCGTACTCAGGAGAAGTAGGGCAATGTGTTTTGGGGTGTATTTTTACATATACCCATGTTGGGTAGAGAAATATCTCTGTAAATTGTCAACTTTGTATAAAATTTTTAAAAGTTGTCGTTTACAGAGATATTTTTCACACAAAGTATGGGTATATATAAAAATACACCCAAAACACATTGCCCTACTTCTCCTGAGTACGGCGATACCACATGAGTGACACTTTTTGCAGCCTGGTGCAAAGGGCCCTAAAACCAATGAGTACCTTTAGGATTTCACAGGGCATTTTACGCATTTGGATTCCAGACTTCTTCTCACGCTTTAGGGGCCCCTAAAATGCCAGGACAGTATAAATACCCCACATGTGACCCCATTTTGGAAAGAAGACACCCCAAGGTATTCCGTGAGGGGTATGGTGAGTTCATGTAAAAAAATTTTTTGTCACAAGTTAGTGGAATATGAGACTTTGTAAAAACAAAATAAAAAAATATATATATATCAATTTCCGCTAACTTGTGCCAAAAATAAAAATTCTGTGAACTCGCCATGCCCCTCACGGAATACCTGGGGTGTCTTCTTCCAAAATGGGGTCACATGTGGGGTATTTATACTGACCTGGCATTTTAGGGGCCCTAAAGTGTGAGAATCCAAATGCGTAAAATGGCCTGTGAAACCTAAAGGTACTCATTGGTTTTAGGGCCCCTTTGCACCCAGGCTGCAAAAGTGTCACTCATGTGGTATGCTGTACTCAGGAGAAGTAGGGCAATGTGTTTGGGGTGTATTTTTACATATACCCATGCTGGGTGAGAGAAATATCTCTGTAAACAACAACTTTTTAAATTTTTTATTCAAAGTTGTCAATTTACAGAGATATTTCTCTCACCCAGCATGGGTATATGTAAAAATACACCCCAAAACACATTGCCCTACTTCTCCTGAGTACGGCGATACCACATGAGTGACACTTTTTGCAGCCAAGATGCGCAAGGGGCCCTAAAACCAATGAGTACCTTTAGGATTTCACAGGCCATTTTTACGCATTTGGATTCTCACGCTTTAGGACCCCTAAAATGCCAGGACAGTATAAATACTCCACAAGTGACCCCATTTTGGAAAGAAGACACCCCAAGGTATTCTGTGAGGGGTATGCGAGTTCACAGAAAAAAAAAAAATTGGCACAAGTTAGCGGAAATTGATTTTTTTTTTTTTTTACAGTCTCATATTCCACTAACTTGTGACAAAAATAAAATTTTGCATGAACTCACCATACCCTCAGCGAATACCTTGGGGTGTCTTCTTTTTAAAATGGGGTCACATGTGGGGTATTTATACTGTCCTGGCATTTGAAGGTCTCCGCAATCATTACACGTATGGCCAGCATTAGGAGTTTCTGCGATTCTCCTTATATTGAGCATACGGGTAATGAGATTTTTTCCTGCTCAGCCTCTGGGCTGAAAAAGAGAAAAATGAACGGCACAGATTTCCTCATTCGCATCGATCAATGTGGATGAAAAAATCTCTGCCCAAAAATGTGCAAAAAAAAAAAAAAAAAAAAGGCACAGATTTCCTCATTCGCATCGATCAATGTGGATGAATAAATCTCTGCCAAAAAATGTGCAAAAAAAAAAAGTAGTAAGGCCCCATTCACACGTCCGCAAAAATGTCCGCATCTATTCCCATTCAGTGTGAATGGGGCTGGAGGTGATGCGGAGAGCGCACTATGTGCTCGCCGCTTCAGCATTTGCGGAGCTGCGGCCACAAACTTCCGGGTTTCGGCCCCCAAACATCCGGCCGCAGCTCCGCAAAAGTTAGAGCATATTCTATTCTCGTCCGCAATTGCGGACAAGAAAAGGCATTTTCTATATAGTTCTGGCAATGTGCGGATCCGCAAAACGCGGAAAGCACATTGCCGGTGTCCGTGTTTTGCGGATCCGCGGATCCATGGATCCGCAAAACGCATACGGACGTCTGAATGAGCCTTACAGGGGGGTAATTAGTGTCAGGGGGGTGACATGGGGTGATCGGGGGTTAATCAGGGGTTAATCAGGGTTTAATCAGTGAGGGGGTGGGGGATGGATGGGGGGTCTGGGTGGTGATTGGTGCACTTATAAAAGTTTCCTTTGGTGGTCCCAAGCAAATGGGACCACCAAAGGAACGATCAGCAAGCATATCAGACGCTGTTAACAAAACAGCGTCTGATATGCCATTTTTTTTTAACTTCTACAGCCTGCCAGCGCACGATCAGCGCTGGCAGGCTGTAGTTTACCTTGTCCCCGACTCGATCCTGGAAATCTCGCCTCTCGCGAGATGACGCGCCCGCGCGTCAAGGAGGAATAGACCGACCGCCTGCAGGACGCAATCCTGCGTTAGGCGGTCGGCAAGAAGTTTACCTTTCTTATTTATTGTTGCTTCAACCACAATGCTGTGCGGTTTATAGCTTCATTTTTGGTTGTGGATAGCTGGTGTGTGGATCTCGGCGGAGTTCCTGGTGCTTCCATTGCTCCTTTTAAGTGAAGTCCTCTCCCTTTTTGTATTTTGTTTGGGTTCTGTGTGTTGTATTTCCCTATTGTTTGTATTAGGCCTGAAGGAGACTCCTGTTCGTCTTTCCTTTTTGGAGGAACAGGTAGTCTCGTCCCTGCCATTAGTACCAGGGTCCTATAGGGTGAGTTAGGATACTAGGTATTCCTGTGTAAGAACACACCTACCTCTGGGGTCTGTTCATACTGGTAGTCAGTCAGGATTTTGGTTAGGGTTTTACTAGGAGGTTTCCATCTTCCTTCCCTAGTTTTTAGGCCTGATTCCCTGTTACCCCCTTCCCTCTTATGCTCTTATGTGTGGTGTTTCCGTCCCATAACGAATCGTGACAGTTTGTGTCCAGGTCCAGAAACCTGTCATATGCAGTCCATTATGTTACATATTTACTTTTTAGAAACACACAGTGGGGGAGATTTATTGAGACTGGCATTTCCATACTTCAGTCTTGATCCCCCGTGGCTGGAGTTAGATGCGCCTCTTAATAAATTAGGGGCTCCTCTGGCACTCCATACACCAGAAACGCAGTCTGCCGTAGATTTGAGCTATAACTTATGTCCGTTTCTGACGTAATTTATAGTAAATCCGGCAAGAAGCTCAAAAAGGTTGCAAATATAGTGACCAATATAATTGGCGACTTTTTGACGTAAAAATATTAATAAATGCCCCTGATTATTTCTTTATTTATTTCATAGGAGAAAAACGTCTCTGGAAAATGGGAGTTTACGTGTCAGCATGGACCAGATGAATGCTACGTAAATACAATAGAGGTCTGTATACTAGTGCAAACAACACATAAAACATTAGTGCAAAGCTGTGGGCCACAATATCACCCAACTCTAGTCACAACTAGTTAAATGGGTTGGCAATTTCTAAAAAAAAAAAAAAAAAAAAGGATCTGTCTAATGCCCTTATCTTGTGGGCACTAGACTAGGAAATCCCAAACCCCCATCCTTTCTTACCTGACCACTCCATTTCAGTGACCAACTGCTGCCCATGGATCCTCTCCATGTATCTGTGCATGTTCTGAAAGCTCTCCGCCACTGAACCGAGGTGCTCAGGTGAAATGTGAGGGGGCTTGGGATTTCCTAGGGTTGTGCCCACAAGTTTAGGGTGTTTAAATATTTCAGGGAAGAAAATTTTACTCCCATAATGCTTCCACGTGGAATAAACATTTTAGCTTGTGAGAGCTTCTGTTCTTTGTTCATAAAGGGGCAGATTTACTAATCGTGTCTAAAATGTAGAGCGATTAAAACGCTCGTTCATCAGGTGATCCTCTTGTTCTTTTTGGTGCATTTGCGTCATAAATATTGTATGTCTAAAAGGGGATTTAACATTTTGATCCAAAATGCTGCACATTTTGGAGCACCATAAGCCAGTATTCAGATGCAGCAAGTGTAAATCGCTCACCTGACATCATCACTGTTATCCTCATTCCAGAGATATATTTCTTTTATCTCTAGTTCTCTAGATATGGCTCCAACTTGGAGCCATGTATGTTGATAGGCAGCCAAGGACCAATGGGGCTGAAGCCACCTATCTCCTCTGTAGGCACTGTGTGCAGTATCAGGGCTCATGCACACAACCGTATGTATCTTGCGGTCCACAAAAAACGATTCCGCAAAAATTACGGATGATGTCCATGTGCATTCCGTATTTTGCAGAAGGGAACAGCTGGCCCCTAATAGAACAGCACTATCCTTGTCTGTAATGCAGGCAATAATAGGATAATGGAACGGACATACGGAAACGGAGTGCACACAGAATAACTTCACTTTTTTCTGAGGACCCATTGAAATAAATGGTTCTGTATACAGTCCGCAAATTAAAAACAAAAACTGAACGGACACGGAAAGAAAATACATTTGTGTGCATGGGCCCTCACTCTGACTCTCAAATGAGAACATACAGCCTCAGAACAATGCTGAAACACAGTTAAAATCGCAAGGTTTACCTACTGTCACAAGATCAGGCTGTTTTGAAAGCCTTGGGGTGCATTCACATCACCGTTTAGCTTTCCATTATTCTGATCCGCCAGAAGATGAGAGAAAGAAAGAAAACTAGGATCCTGTAAAAAGAAAAAATGCATCCTGTTGCATCAGTTGTCATCCAGCTGAGCAATTTCCGTCTAAGATCCGTTTTTTAGACGGAAAAAAAAAGTCCTGCATGACAACTGATGCAACAGGATCAGTTTTTTTTTTTACAGGACCCTGTAAAAAAAAAAAAAAAAAAAAAACGGATCCTATGCATCTGATGCAACAGGATCTGTTTTTTTTTTTGTTTTTTTTTTACAGGATTCAGGTTTTTTTTTCTCTCTTCTTCTGACGGAAAGCTTAATGGGGATGTGAATGCACCCTTATTCTGGGAACCACTGCCATCAGGGCCGGCCTTTGGGGTGTGTGAACTGCGTGTGCCATGGCAACAGGGGCGCCCCGGCGGCCGACACAGCTCGCACAGAGTTAGTCTCTGTCTCTCATGCTCAGCCTGGGCTGGCTGCGCCTTGCTACCCATCAAGCGCGCGCAGCTGCCTCAGGGCGCCCGCGCCCCTTGCGGGAAAAAATGAATGACCCTTTTTTTTTTTTTTTTTCCTGACTTTACCTACGCCGCCTCGAGTGACAAGTCCCGCCCATCCCCAGCCTGCTGCTTGACTATACGTAACGTACGCCACTGTCCTCTGCCTGCAAGTTTTCTCCAAGTTCATAGGCTCAGGGCAGATAGTCTATGGGGTATTTAGGCTCCGTTGGTGTCAGTTAGGTGTCCATTATGAACAGAATCCGTCCTTTCCGTTCTTCTGCTCCTTAACGGAGCCGGAGAACAGAAAAGAGAAACAGTGGTGTGAAAGGAGCTTAAGGAGTGCTGTCTTTCTGGTACATCCGCAACCCACACAGAACCAGCAATGGTTCCCCACCGGCTCACAGGTTTATTTCTCAGCAGCTGCACTTGAGCCTTGCTACGTAGATCTTCCAGCCTGTGGCTCCAGTCTACCAACTTGTCCCATGGCAGCTTCACTCATCATTTCTTTTATTCTATCTGCAGCCTACCAGCACGTCAGTCCAACTTGCAAAGTGCACCCTAAGCAGGGCCCATTGCCACCACACAGGGCTACACCGCAATCCCTCAATTGGCGCGAAACACTTCCTTTCTATGATCTCTCTTGCCACCACTACTCCCGACGTAGCAGTACTCGTACTCAGGGCTTCAACACTAGTCAGTAGTCAGCATCAGGTTCTGTGCAGACTCACTCTTACACTCGCAATCTCTTCCTTCTGTGAGCTGGCAGCCAGAAAACTTTGTTTCCTGGTGCCAAGTGATGCTGGAGCCCAATATGCCACTGTGCACGCTAGTCCGTAGTTTACTCCAGCATACAGTGGTCCCGGCGGCAAGTTACGATATTTCATATGAAATTCATATTATCTGTACACTGCTGCTGCGAATCTTGCATTTCTTTTGTATCTACAGTGCTGCCCATAATTATTCATACCCGTGGCAAATTTTGAATTGAAGTTACTATTATTCAACCAGCAAGTACTTTTTTGACGGGAAATGACATAGGTGTCTCCCAAAAGATAATACGACGATGTACAAGAGGCATTACTGTGGAAAAAAACATTTCTCAGCTTTTATTTACATTTGAATAAAAAGTGTCCAGTCCAAAATTATCCATACCCTTCTCAATAATCAATAGAAAAGCCTTTATTGGCTATTACAGCAATCAAACTCTTCCTATAATTGCAGACCAGCTTTTTGCATCTCTCCATGGGTATTTTTGCCCATTCATCTTTAGCAATGAGCTCCAAATCTTTCAGGTTGGAAGGTCTTCTTGCCGTCACCCTGATCTTTAGCTCCCTCCGCATATTCTCAGTTGGATTCAAGTCTGGACTCTGGCTGGGCCACTCCAAAACCTTAATGTTGTTGTGTGCTAACCATTTCTTCACCACTTTTGCTGTGTGTTTTGGGTCATTGTCATGCTGAAATGTCCACTGGTGCCCAAGACCAAGTTTTTCTGCAGACTGCCTGATGTCGTTGACAATCCTCATGTATTGCTCTTTTTTCATGGTGCCGTGTACTGTGATTAGGTTCCCTGGTCTAATGGCTGAAAAACACTCCCAAAGCATTAGGTTCCCACCACCATGTTTGACAGTGGGGACGGTGTTCTTTGGGTTGAAGGCTTCTCCTTTTTTACGCCAAATGAAGGAAACATCATTGTGACCAAACAATTAAATTTTTGTTTCATCTGACCATAACACAGAAGACCAGTCTTCTTCTTTGTCCAGATGAGGTTTTGCAAAGGCCAAGCGAGCTTTTGTGTGCCTTATCTGGAGAATAAAAGTAACTTTAGGTAAAAATTTGCCAGGGGTATGAATAATTATGGGCAGCATTGTATACTTAAAAGGGCCTCTCTTTTAAATATATATTTTTTTTATTGTATCATGTAGCAGCATTATGGGTCCCAAAAAACTGTCAGGTGCTCAGAATCGAAAACGAAAGGCCCTTAAGGATTTTGAGGACCAGAAGAATGCTGGAGTAATAAAAAAATATTTTGGAACACCAGCACCTAGTGGTTTACAAACCACAGAAGAAAAAGATCAAGAAAGCTGCAGTAGCCAAAGTGATGTGCATCTTGAGCTCAGTGAGCCTTCAACATCTAAAACATCTTTGGAAGAGGATTCTAATACACCTTCTGGCTCGGTGGCTTTTGATGAAACCATAAGCACATGTGAAAACTCTAGCTTCACAGATCCCGCTTTGTGGCCAAAATTGATTTCTAAGAATATTGATAGTATCTTAGATGTTGGTCCTGTACAGGTAAAAGATGTTGATTTAAAAAAAGATGCTTATAATCGGCACTTTTCTTCAGCTTTCTACAAAAGAAAATTAGACAGTGAGGAAGAACAAACACGGCGATGGTTGGTTTACTCCTCATCTGCCAATAAAGTATTCTGTTTCTCTTGTAAATTATTTGATAAGAATCCTAAAACATTGCTTGCCCTTGGAGGATCAGATGACTGGACACATATGTCAAATATTTTGAAATCGCATGAAACCTCCAGTGGTCATTTTACAGCCCAGCAGATATGGACTGAAGCACAACTGAGATGGAAATCAAAACACTCGATTGACCAAAACTATCAAAATCTCATGAGCCGGGAAAGGCAACACTGGAGATCTGTGATGGAGAGGGTGTTAAATATTGTCCAGTTTTTAGCAGCGCGTAATCTGGCCTTCAGAGGCTCCTCAGATCGACTTTTTACAGCCAATAATGGAAATTTTTTAGGTCTCGTGGAACTATTAGGAAAATATGACAGTGTTATGGCAGAACACTTACGCAGGGTGGTATCAAACGAAACTGCTGACCACTACTGTGGAAAAACAATTCAAAATGAAATAATAAATCTTATGGCAAAACAGGTAATTGAGGACATTTTACAACGCTGCAGAAATGCTAAATATTTCTCAATTATCCTTGATTGCACTCCAGATATAAGCCATAAAGAGCAGATGTCTTTTACAATTCGATTTTTGGAACACATTTCAGGAAATTTTCAAGTAAAGGAACATTTCCTTGGTTTCAATAAAGTAGAGGATACAACTGGAAAATGATTAAGTGATTTCCTCCTTGAATTTCTTTCAGGAAAAAATTTGGACATTGATAATTGTCGTGGACAAGGTTATGACAATGGAGCCAATATGGCAGGAAAAAACAACGGAGTTCAGTCCAAAATTTTAAACCTAAATCCAAGAGCAGTATTTGTACCGTGTGGCTGTCATTGTCTTAATCTTGTCATTGGAGATGCAGTACGCTCCTGCAAGGAATCAATACTACTATTTGGGATCATTCAGTGCCTTTATGTTCTATTCTCAGGGTCCGTAAAGAGATGGAAAATTTTGTCTGACCATGTTTCTGGCCTCACTTTAAAGCCTTTGTGCACCACGCGGTGGGAATGCCGTATAAATTGTCTTAAACCGCTACGACATCTCGGTGAAATACAAGAAGCACTTATTGTTTTGTCTGGTGAAACCCACACTGAACCGAACATTTGTCATGAGGCTAACACACTATCTCAGCAGATTGTGGAGTTCGAATTTATTGTGTCATTGTGTGTTTGGTATGAGATATTGTACCAAGTTAATATTGTGAGCAAAGCTATGCAGAATGAGGCTGCTGATATCATTTTAGTCTCAAACCTTATCCAGAAATGTCACAATTTTTTAATACATTTCAGAGAGTCTGGATTTGAAAGCTCCTTCCAGCTTGCTAAGGAACTAGCCGAAAAAGTGAATGTGGAGCCTGTTTTTAAAAAGCTTTCTCGTATCCACAGAAAAAAAGCGTTGTTTGCTTATGAAAGCAAAGATGAACCTTTAACCGATCCTACAAAGAAATTTACGGTTAATTTTTTTTTATGTTTTGGTTGATACTGCTACTAAATCTTTGGAGGAGCATTTTATTCAAATGGAACAACACAACAAAGTATGGGGATTTCTATACAACATGAGACATCTTCCAGCAAGAGAAAACTTAAGGGACTGTTGCCTGCAGTTACAGAAGGCATTAGAGAAGAGCAGCCAATCGGACATTAATGGTCTAGATCTTTCAGAGGAGCTTTGGCATATTCAAAGCCTACTACCTCAAGATGCCACAGCACCCCGCCATATACTCAATTTCATAGTGAGAAATGGCCTGACTGACACATTTCCAAACATTTGGATAGCGTTTCGGATGCTACTAACAATCCCTGTTTCTGTGGCGTCAGGAGAACGCAGCTTTTCCAAGTTAAAACTCATTAAAACGTATCTGAGATCATCAATGACTGATGACAGACTAACCTCTTTAGCGGTATTATCAATTGAAAGCGATGTTTTGAAGACATTGGACATGAACAACGTGATTGATGAGTTTGCAAAGAAAAAAGCACGTAAAGTTGTATTTTGAGCTTCAGATTAATATTGCTTGTCAGGAGGTGTAAATTTTGTTTACCAGTGTTCCCAGTTATTATTGCATTTGCACTTTATATTATCTCTAAAAACCAATGTTAAAAAGATAGCAGTTAGCTGTTTTTTTTCTGTAATGTATTTAATATACATTATTGTTACCAGTCAATTCAGTTATTTAGTATTGTACTTGTGTGCACTTGCACTTAAACTATCTGTAATTAAAAAAAATGTTGGTTACAAAGATTGTTTTCCTCTTTGTGTAGGGGGGGGGGGGGCGCCGCAAGATTAGCTCGCACAGGGCGCCTGATGACCTAAGGCCAGCCCTGACTGCCATTCAGAATGGAGCAGGAATGGTCTATCAGTGGTAAATCCCACAAGATCAGCTGTGGTTCAGCATTGGTCTGAGGTTCTCCGCTCTGATTAGATAACATCAGAGAGATGCTACAAACAATGCTTACAGAGAAGAGATATTAGATATTAGCAATTAATAGTAAATAGTGCCAAATTGGAGCTGGGGGCTTATCTGGAGAATGAGAAGTCTACAGATTAAAGAAATGCTGTACATAGAATTGGTGTAAAGCCTCTGCCATGGTAAATTTACGGCACAGACTTATTTGTTACATAGTATGGGCAGGGGAAAATGCAGGATGCACACGGCCGGCATCCGTGTTTTGCCAATCTGTGATTTGCAGAATGCAAAATCGATATGGTCGTGCGAATGACCCCTAAACATGATAAAAAGAACAAATTATGTGTATAAACATATGAAAATGGCAAAAATAATCACTTAGCCCTACAAAAAAGTTTTAGCCATTTAACTAAAGCTGAGTTCACATCACGCTAAATGGATGCCTCAGAGGGATGTCTGGAATAGAAAAGCATGCTGTACTTTGCTTTTGCATCCCCTTCCCCCCCAATGTATAAGTTAAACATAGGGTAAAAGGTGATGTGAGGCCAGCCTTAGAAATGTAATCAATGGCTTGGACTGAGTTCACACTTCAGTTATTTGGTCAGTTATTTCCATCAGTTATTGAGCCAAAACCAGGTGCGGGTCAAAACCACAGAACAGGAGGAAACCTTTCCATTATATCTTATCTTGGAGTAGACTTCACTACTGGTTTTGGCTCACAATCACTGACGGAAGTAACTGATCAAATAACTGAAGTGTGAATTCTGTGTCTGGTCCTGATGACCGAAATTACCCAGGTCCTCAACCGAATAAGTAAGTACCATATTTTAACGTTATGTGTTTATCCCCATAAACTTCAACTGGGTAAAACACGATTTTGAATCCTCTCATGTAAAAAAACATAATCAGTAGTCTTACACAAGGACATTTCAGCATTTTTTATTGAACACATTTTCTCTAGCACCACTTACCTTTATTTCTAGCTGTGTAATCTTTTACTCTTTATATTTCTAGGCCTGTCTAATGTATCATCTAGGAGACATACAACTCTATTTTCCTGTTATTTTCTGTATTGAATTGTCCTCCAATGTGACAAGTGCTTTGGAGCCGGTAAGTCAAAGTAAAATCAAGGGCTCATGCACTTGAACATATTTTTTGCACATCCGATCCACAATTTGTTCGGTTTAGATGTGGACCCATTCACTTCAATGGGGCCACAAAAGATGCGGACAGCACACCACTGTCCGCATCTGTATGTCTGTTCCGTGGCACCAGCAAAAAAGATAGAACATGTCCTATTCTTGTTTGTTTTACTATTGACTTGAATGGGTCCGTAATCCCCAAGATACACCCAAAGATAGAACTTCACCTATCTTTTGCAGAGCTGAGGCATGGATTAGAAGCACTTCCATGGGCTTTCGGGTCTGTGCCTCTGCACCGCAAAAACATAGAGCATGTTTTATTTTTGGTTGTATGTTGCGGATAGTGGACCCATTCAAGTCAATGGGTCCTCACCGCAATACGGAGTGAACTTACTAATGGTAATTGTTTATCAGTAATGCCCCGTTTTCCTGCACTCCATCGCAGTCATGTGACTTTTTCGCTCTGTGGTTCCCTATCCCAATGACATGTTGACATTTCAGGCATGGCAATGTATACCCCTTAGTGGTCCGAATGCAGCATCCAACGTAGATATGAATAGAAAGTATAGTATCAGATACAAGTTTAATACACAAATAAAGTGCCAGAACTGACATAACTACATAAATACAACACTGGAACTAAGAATAGTACAGAAATACAGCACCAGAACCAAGCCCATAAGTCAAATACCGTACCAGAATTAACCTCAGTATATAAATGCAGCACCAGAACCAAGCTCATAATTCAAATGCAGCACCAGGAGCTTTTATCGTAAATGCAGTATCAGAATTACCCTCAGTATATAAATACAACAAGAGAAGCGAGGGGGTCATTTACTATTCTGAAATATGTTTAATCTAGGCATATTTCAGGTGCAGAAGGCGGCGCAATGGTTAGTTGTGCCGCTATCTGCGACTTTGCCCAGCTCACGCCAGGTCTAAAATTGTGGGCGGGGAAGGGGACAGGCCGGCAGGCCCATCTCATTCATAATTTTCTACACCTGTTTTAGGTGTAGAAAGTGGTCTAAAGGTAAGACAGCTAGGAGACTGGCGCTGGATGTGCCGAAGTTATGGAGAGGCCTGCACCTCTTAATAACTTCAGCGGATCCTCCGCCAGCTCATCGGTTTATTAAGACCGGCATTTTAGATGTGCCCCCATCACTGGCTTAAAAAGTTTAGAACAGATACCGTTTCCATACTCATCTTAGCCCTTGCTATATAAGTTTGTACATGTGAAACTACAGCTCCCAATATGGCCTAAACAGTTTTAAAAGTATGATAGGAGTTGTTTTTTGACAAAACAGAATGCTACCACCCATCATCAGCTGTACTTACAGGTGACTACAGCTTTGATTCAGTGCAGAATAAACATTTCCATTTAGTGACATCTCCTCCACAGTTATTCTCCTTCCGGTTCAGACCACCATTATGACTTCTCCCGACCACAACTTGTCTCTGCAGATTTTGCAGCCCAGATCTCTTCAGCTTCTTGCTGGTCGTTAAAGCCTATAGCAGACATTAGCAGCTAAGGTGCCCGCTGCACACGAGAAAGGGTGCCATTTCAAAGACCTGGCCAGCGCCATAAATGTATGGCACTGATTGGGAAGGGGTTAAAGAGGTTTTCAAGTTTGCATCAACATCCTTTAAAATAATAATTAAAGAAGATAGCTTCTCTTATCTTTATTGTCCTTTCCGTTTGGGCTGTCCATGCAGACTTTATTATTTTCCTGTCATGTTATGTCCATGGGCGTGTCACAGCAGTAACGGGGACAGTGATGGATGAGTGTCTGTGTAACTGGATGGATAGCAGGGGCTATAAACTAGCTGGGTGATGTTAGGGATGGTGCTGGAGCTTTGGCAGAGAAAGGAGAAGTACGTTATGGGTTTGACTGGATAGAGCAATAGGAAGTGCTACATACAGGATGGAAACACATGAGAGTAATTTATGTACATGGAAAAATGAGTCAGCAGAGTCCAAAATGAAAAAAAGCATGGGGAATATGTACATAAGGTAAGAAACTACGTGAGCATGTCTAGTAATCCTGGAAAACCCCTTTAAATTCATTTAGACCTCACTTTTTGATGTTCCTAGTTGCCACCGCTACTATTTGTGTTAAGTTGATGGTTCTACAGTACTTTAAAGGGGTTTTACGGGACCACTATGATTCTTAACAGCTATGCACATGTAGTAGCTTACCTCATATTCATCTTCCTTATGCTTTTTCTTTTTCAATTTTTACTCTATTTTCACCATGTAAACAAATAACTCTGGTTAGTTTCTGTCCTGTATGTAGCACTTCCTATTGATGTATCCAACCAAAGCTAAAGTGCACTTCTCTATTCTCATATGACCCCTCTAGCCCTATCCACCAAGCTAGATAAATAGACACTTCCCTATCACTGCCCTGCGCATGGACGTAACATCACAGGAAATAACGAGCTGCATGGACATAGTCATGTGACCACAGCCCAGAACGAGGGAGAGGAGCAAGAAAGGTAAAAGAAATACAGTTCAAAATTACAGCAACCTTCATAAATAATTATTTTAACCTTTTTGCTACCAGCGCCATACATGTATGGTGCTGGAGCGATGGGTAAACATGGCGCCAGCTTGCACGTGCAGCCGTTTCAAACAGCAGATCACGGTCATTGCCGGTAATTGGTTTCAATATGCTGGGTGGCTCTGAAGAGACCCATGGTATTGGAGCTGCAATTATTATTTTGGCCAGTAGGTGACAAGCCCAACATAAGAAATCAGTAGGGAAGAGTGAACTTCAAGTTTTGAAGTTCGGGTATATGGTAAATTGCGTTGTGGATTCCGTTACCATGGACCATAACGTAATTCAATCAAGGAATGCATAACAGAAGTCTATGGCCAGTATAACGTATCTGTCCACACACAGCTCAGTAGATATAACTATAAAAAAAAGTTATGGGGGTCAGAATATGGTGATTGAAAAAAAAATATATATTTTTTTTTTACAAGTTTTAATTTATTTTTATACTAATTAGACATAAAAAATCTATACATATGTGGAATCGTTGTAATCGTACTGACCCATTAAATAAAGGGCATGGGCCAGTTTTGCTGCAAAGGGAATGCCGCAGGGACAAAACTCGTACAACCGTAAAGGAGTTGCATTTTTTTTTTCCAATTCCACCCCATTTGGAATTTTTTTTCCCGCTTCCCACATGTTGTATGCCATATTATGTGCAATATAAGCCCTCATATACACATGTGAACACAAAAATAAAAAAGTTATGGCTCAAGGAAGATAGGGAAGAAAAATGAAAATGCATAAAACGAAAAAACCTCCGGTATCCTAAGGTTTTAGGAAAGTTGATGTAAACCAGAAAACTTCTTCAACTGTATATACATTATGGCGTACAATATAAGCCACTGAACACAAGGAAGCTGTGTAACACTGTAGCAAATATACACTACTGCCTGTGAATCTGATAACAGCCACTCAACCATAAATCTTAGTCCTGTATCTAATCACACTATTAGTTTCTTCCATCACAGAAAACTGCCACCCCATGGGGGAAATTTATCAAGCCAGTTTTGCGTTGTCTGCAAAATGTATCAAACTGTGCATGGTGTCTTTAATAAAAACGCGTGATGAATCCTTTAAGTAACAAAGCTGTCATTTCTGGCTCTATTAGACATTTGAGACAAAAAAAAAATAGAAATGTTAATTAAAAGTACTATTATCAGTGACATGCCTACCATGGAGGAAAACCATGCGACTTCTTTGCTTCTTCTGTTCCCGACATAAAACAAGTGCCACTGGTACAAACAGATTTGGTTTTAGAGTTTCCATTAATCTCACTGGTTACAATATACATTCCTATGCACTGAGATCCTCCTAGTGGTGGCTGCAGGCAGTCCATTTTATCATGTACTATGTAGAGCTGTATAGGGGGAGACTTATCAGTGTATGTATAGCAGTTGCCTGATGTAAATACATGGAGAGATATTTATAAAGTACATTGTCCAATTTTTCCAATATAGATGACTGGTAAATAGACTTTTTATTTATCTACTTATTTTATCAGCTAAATAAAAAAAATCAGAAAATTGTCGGTAGAGCGCCTTAGAGGGACTTGATTTCTGTGTTTTCGCCTGATAATTATCATCACCATCATTACTACTACAGGAAGCGCCATGAGCCTTGTTTATTAAATGTGTCAATTTCTATCATGATTTACTCTATTACAGTGCCTTGCAGCCTATCAACCAGATCTGTCAGTCAAAACTGTAATGGACTGTGTGAATGGTGACCTGGGTAACAAACTTATGCACCAGAATGCCTTGAAAACTGATGCACTAAATCCTCCACATCAGTACGTGCCATGGGTGGTTGTTAATGGGGTAAGTTTGTAATCATGTGTGCTTTTGTACTGTGTGTATATAAAAGATTGGTGGTCACTAAGAGGTTAAGTCACCAACAAAAAATATAACATTGTTTAATCTATCTCACCCAAAGTGTGCATTCTGTAATGGATGAATCTTTTAGGCGTCTTTCACAAACAAATTTGATTTTCATTTTTTTGCACTTAAAAAGTGTTTTTTCTTGTTCACACATTTTTGCCATAATTTTTCAGGTAATTAAAAAAAAAAAAAAATATATATATATATATATTGGTTACGATGAAATCTACAAACAATCTGTCATGTATAAGGAAAGTCCAACTGCTGGAGAGGTGGGGGGAGTATTGCATTTGGCCGTATGTTTTCGCCCTACAAGACGCACTGGCCCATAAGACGCACATATTTTGAACCAAAAGGTGTGCTTTTGGTGGGTTTTGAACTAATGGTGGTCTGTGGATGACACTATTAAGGGGGATCTGTGGATGACACTGTTATGGAGGGGATCTGTGGATGACACTTATGGGGGGGATCTGTGGATGACACTTATAGGGGGATCTGTGGATGACACTTATAGGGTCAGGATGATTACAATGATACCACATTTATATAGTTCTTCTTGCGTCTTAATACTGAAAAAAAGAAGAAGAAAACTTTGGAAAAATACATTTTTCTTTTCATCACCATATTCTGACCCCCAAGACTTTTTTTTTTTTTTTATAGTTATCTTTACGGAGCTGTGTGTGGGGGCTCATTTCTTGCAGAACAATCTGTAGTTTTTATTGATACCATTTTGGTGTGTTGTATGACTTTTTGATCACTTTTTTTAAAATTTTTGGGGGGAGGTGAATCGAGAAGGGAGGGTGGGTCGGGCACCGGAAACACACGCGAGGCTGTGCTTCCGTATTTATGGCACCTCCGTCCCTCCCACAAATGCAGGCTGACTTATCAGCCTTACCTATTTGTGGTCATGGCTACGGACAATGAGAACCTGGATCCCTAATAAATATCAACCTAACTGACCTATCCTAACTAACAGCTTGCGGACCTGACTGAATGGCTGGTGGGGTGCCCTTAGCCATGTCGTGGGTAGGCCTATAAGGGGGCATAAACCAAGCCATGTAATATAGAGAATAACTTTATTGAACATGTATGACCAAATCATAAAGCCAAGCTGCGAAAAGCCTTGGATATTTCAGCATGAGGATTCGGGATATATCGAGCAAAACACGAAGAGTGCCAACGACCCAGCATCTTGCGAATAATATGACCTGGGACATTATGCCTTGAAGCCGCGGATCCAGCCCCAATGTGGAACTAGTGACCCGAAATGGCTTTGGGATCAAAACCTAAGCCAGTCACTAGGGTACGGATTTTGGATATAAACTGTGATGGGGTGATCGTTCTGACCTTGAAAGGGAGCAATGGGCTGTCTGGGGCGGAGTCCCCCAAGACCGACAGCAAATTCCTAAGAACCTGAACTGGGCACCATTCATTGAAAGTCTAGAAGTACTTCACCTCCACCGGTGGCCAGACCTGAGACGTTTTGGAAGCCAGGAGATATAAAGTGAAATGGTCATTGCACCATACTAGCTGACCCCTGGTTAAGCCTTTGGCTTTGGCAGAAAGACTGGTGAATTCCCCTGGTCTCAAAAACCTGTAGAAACTAAGATACATGGCCGCTTTGATGACTGTGCTGGAATGGAGCCCGAAAGGAAGACCATCTAGGGAGGTGAAAAGTTTCCTGAAGAGTTCCCCTGACACCGGCTGTCTGCTCGGAGCGGTCCCCCCGCTACTCTTCTGTATGCCTCTGAGAGTTGCTTTGATTGCCTGGGACAAGAACACCGACCTACTCTCCGGATCCTCTAACATGGAAAAATGCTGAACCCCGGCCAAGTACAATTTGATAGTGTTGTAGGAAAGTTTGAGGTCAGTATGACAGTAAGCTATAAAAGCCGTGATATACGTGGTCTTGTCCGTATTCTCCCTTGGGTGAAGGAGTGCGAATCTGTTAAAAATGTTCCAGACGGTTTTATAATTTTTGGCCGTGTTAACAGACAGAGACTTTTGCATCAGAGACTTGGCTGAAGAAATGTAGGATTTTAATCCATTATTAGGGATTGAAAAGCTGGAGGGGATAGTCCCACTCGTTTTGCATCCGGCATGACCTGGAAAAAAGCATTAAAATTAAAACGCGACAATGCATCTGCGACAACGTTTCATATACCTGAATGTGCCTGCATGATACGTGAAAATTGTGCTGCAGGGAGAGCCAGACCAGCCTGAGGACAAAAGACATGATCCGGAGTCAGGGACGTACATAGAATTCACTGGGCCCCATAGCAGGAATCTGAAATGGGCCCCCATGATCCTTCCCAAGCCCCTCTGACTAACCATTCCTGGTCCCTTCAACCTTCAACCTTCTACCCCAGCCCCTCCCTTACCCATGAACGGTGCCTTAAGTAGGCACATTGGTGCTACATTACAGATTATTACTGTTTTTGATAACCTGGGGTGTTCTCGTGTGACCGCGTTCACATTGCTGTTAATTTTCTGTTCTTATCCGTCAGAAGAAACAAAAAATATATAAAATAACGGATCCTGTATTTTAAGCATCCCTTATGCTCAGTTATGCACATTTTGCATCCGTTTTAGCCATTTCTGTCTGAGATACATTATTTTAGACAAAAAAAAATACTTTGTGTAGAACTTTTTTACACACGGAAATGGCTAAAGAGGATGCAAAATGTGCAGAACTGAGCATAACAAATGCCTTAAATACAGGATCAGAACAGTGGTGTGAATGCGGCCTAAGGCTTCATTCATATCTCAGGTGACTGTATCCCACAGAGAACATCCTGCCAGAGCTCACCGGTTCGGCGTACAGGGTTCGGATTATCTAAGCTAAGAATCCTGTTATGGATTCCACTTACACGGAAGCCCATAAGAGGCATGCTGTATTATATTCCGTCATAAAAGAAGTCTATGGCCAGCATGCAATGCGGAATGCCTCTTATGGGCTTCCGTGGAAGTGGAATCCATAACGGGATTCTTAGATGATCCGAACCCGAACCTTGTACGTCGAACTTGAAAAAAACAAGTTCGCTCAATACTAGTCATAACACATTAAATAAATGTGAAAACTCATCAAGTGTGTGTTAACTCTGCTATATCTGTGTGTGAATATATATATATATATATATATATATATATATATTCACACACACTGTATATACACACGCATGAAATACATCTACAGTATGACTGACTAAGGCCCCTTTCACACTAGCGTTTTTACTTTCCGTCCTAGAGTTCCGTCCTCGGGTCTCTAGGACGGAAAGATACTGATCAGGATTCTCCTAATGCATCCTGAATGGAGAGCAATCCGTTCAGGATGCATCAGGATGTCTTCCGTTCAGTATGTGAACGTTTTTTGGACGTTGACAAAAGCGCAGCATGCTGCGGATTTGTCTCCGTCCAAAAATCCGGAAGACATGCTGTAACACTGTATCCGGAATTAATGCCCATTGAAGTGCATTAATCCGGATCCGGCCTTAAGCTAAACGTCGTTTCGGCGCATCGCCGGATCCGACGTTTAGCTTTTTCTCAATTGTTACCATGGCAACCAGGACGCTAAAGTCCTGGTTGCCATGGTAAAATGTAGTGGGGAGCAGGGGAGCAGTATACTTACCATCCGTGTGGCTCCCGGGGCACTCCAGAGTGACGTCAGGGCGCCCCACACGCATGGATCACGTGATCGCATGGATCACGTGATCCATGGGCATGGGGCGCTCTGACGTCATTCAGGAGCGCCCCGGGAACCGCACGGACTGTAAGTATACCGCTCCCCACTACTACTATGGCAACCAGGACTTTAATAGCGTCCTGGCTGCCATAGTAACCTGAAAGCATTAGAAGACTGATCAGGATCCTGATCAGTCTTCTAATGCTTTCAGGCGACTTGCGTTCTGATGGATCCGGCAGGACGGAAGTGCCCGCCGGATCCTCAGAACGCAAGTGTGAAAAAGGCCTAAGGCTACTTTCACACTAGCGTTTTGGATTCCGTTTGTGAGATCCGTTTCATGCCTCTCACAAACGGTCCAAAACGGATCAGTTCAGCCCCAATGCATTCTGAATAAATAAGGATCCGTTCAGAATGCATCAGTTAGGCTCCGTTCAGTCTCCATTCCGTTCTGGAGGCGGACACCAAAACACAGCATGAAGCATTTTGGTGTCCGTCTGACGATGCAGAGCCGAATGGATCCGTTTTGACTTACAATGTAAGTCAATGGGGACGGATCCATTTTCAATGACACAATATGGTGCATTTGAAAACTGATCCGTGCCCCATTGACTTTCAATGTAATTCAAAACATTCTGAACGGATACAAACGTTTGCATTATAGGTGCGGATCTGTTTGTGCAAATAACAGACGGATCCGCACCAACGCAAGTGTAAAAGTAGCTTAAATGTATGTGTGTATGTATATGTGTGTGTGTGTATATATATATATATATATATATATATATATATATATATACACACACACACATTATACAAGCATACATATTGCACAGACATATACATTTACTCAGTCATACTCTAGATGTATTTCACATCTTTAATTAGACAATTACACATACGGTACATATATCACATACATATGTACTGAGTACAGTACACTCCACAGGAACAAAGACATCTTAGACTTACCTTCTGAGCAGGTCTCCATGGCATACAGTCAGGATTGATGGGAGGCCATCTTCTCCTCAGCAGTCCCTGCAGCAGGCTCTCTTCCCCCTTCCTCTGTCCCGACTGCTGGACATGGTTAACATAACAGCAGAGGAGGAGCAGAGTGGGGGAGGGGAGCACTGGGGGAGGCTTCTGATGGCAGCAGCACATCTTGCTGTTGCTGCTGAAAAACGGACCTCTCCTCATCAGTGCAGCTCTGTGGACATGTTGCAGACTGCTGACTGATGGTAGGATCGGGCCCTTGCTGGGGGGGTGGGGGGGAGGAGAAGCAGTGAGGGGAGCTGGAAGGCGAGCCAGAGGCCCTGGCAAGGACTCTAGGCAGGAGCTATTGCACTACTTGTAGTAAGGGGGCGAGGCCTTTCCTCCACAGCCGGGCCCCCTTCCCCTAAGGGCCCCATAGCAGCTGCGTGGTCTGCCTCTATTAGAGGTACGCCACTGTCTGGAGTGACTTTGATCTGCGGTGATTATTTCTACCACCGTCTGATTATTGGTGATGAATGCCACTGAAGAATTAACCCATTGCCTGCCCCATACTTGGGCAGCCGCTACAATTGAGTAGATTTCCAATAACTGAGAAGATTTTAAAGAATCTCTGGCTGAAGATATCTCTGGATGGCCAGGAACCTGCAAGAGAAAATGAAACATATATGTCCAACTGGAACGTATATGACGGACCAGTCTAATGCTCCCTGGAAATGTATACAAATGAAAAGAGGGGGGCACTCTAAAACTTAACTTTTATTATGCAAAAAAGATAAAAATAAAAACCCCAATCAAAAAACTAATGGCAGACGACTAATTGACGAGGCGAAGGGAACCATCCATAGGAATGGACAGATCTCACCTGCGTGTATGTCGACTGAGGACCAATCAAGCAAAGCAGGAAGGGATGAGGACCAGGTAAAATCCCTTTAGCGGGTATTGGGCTAACCGGGTCTCCTGTAGTGGAATAAAGAGCTAGCCCTAGATACCCCTACTTGGCCTATCAATCCCTATGCCTAAAACAGCGTCCAACCCCGCAAGGAGCGGCGCTGTTACCGGAACCTTGCCCTAATATGTGCACCCTAGACAACCCTCAATAGCAAGGGGTCAGGAGAAATGTTATAGGAGCAAGGTGTAACAAACAGTATGTGGTATCCACATGCTTCTCACAATGCTATGTCCAATATATTGTCCCTACGCGTTTCATCAAACATAACTAGACAGGCCCAAGACTCATCAGGGGACAGGGCCAAAAAACATGGAAACCAAAGTTCCTCCAGTGGAACCTAAAACAAAACACATAATCGAATGTCCGGAGTCAGCATAATCAAAAATACAATATAAACCGCAACAAGTAGAGTAAAAACAATCCCTTACTTTTTATATAAATGAGCGGCGTGTGGCCGAACTAGACAGGCTGGTTTTCACCCGTCAGGGATTGTTCTCCCTCAGCTGCGACAGTAGTCAGACATGCTCTGTGTTGGTCTGCCTCTTTAAACCATGCGGACGCCGGCGCCCGTCGCGGCCAGGATGACGTCCCTGTGCGTCATGGTGTCATCACAGAGCCGCGCGCCTGCGCACCGCACTACATCGCTATTACTTGGGGCCAAGCACTGTATATGCTGGTAACTAGGCAACAGGAGCGTACGCAATTGCGTTCTGCTCGATACTACCAGACCCAAAAGTGCTGTAATAGCGTGATGGAGTAAATGCACCAACGGTGAGTGATTAATATAAAGGGAGACAGGTGGGTAGTATGCTCCCACACTACTGTACACCCTGAGTAGGAGCTTATGGCGGTAATCCCACCACGGTCAAGAAACAAATGAAAACATAAACATAGACATAGGACAACCAAAATAAAGAGTGATCAATGCAGACAATGGTAGGTGCTCAAAAGGAAAATGTCGACAAATGTCAGTTACACGAAGCAACCAAAGTGTAGTTGCTCATTGAGTCCTTTGGGAGTGCAGGTATCCAGTTTGAAGATCCACCAGCACTCCCTCTGGAGGATCAATTTCTCCCAATCGCCTCCCCGTTTGGGTCTCTCCACTCTCTCTATGCCCATGAAGTTAACCACGGATGATGGTTGTCCTATGTCTATGTTTATGTTTTCATTTGTTACTTGACCGTGGTGGGATTACCGCCATAAGCTCCTACTCAGGGTCCTACTCATTTTGCGGAATGGAATTGCGGACCCATTCATTTCAATGGGGACAGACGATGTCCCGCCCGGGTCCGCAATTGCCAAAACAGCTATTTTTTGTTGCCTTACCTCACAAAAAGTGTAATATAGAGCAACCAAAAAAATATGTACCCTAAAATAGTACCAACAAAACTGGCACCTTATCCTCTAGTTTTCAAAATGGGGTCAAGTTTTTGGAGTTTCTACTCTAGGGGTGCATCAGGGGGTCTTCAAATGTGGCATGGTGTCAAAAAACCAGTCCAGCAAAATCTGCCTTCCAAAAACCACATGGTGCTCCTTTCCTTCTGCCCCCTGCTGTGTGCCCGTACAGCAGTTTACAACGACATATGTTTTTTTTTGTAAACTACAGAATTAGGGCAATAAATTTTAAGTTTTGTTTGGCTGTTAACCCTTGCTTTGTTACTGGAAAAATGGATTAAAATGGAAAATTTGCCAAAAAAGTGAGATTCTGAAATTTCCTCTCCATTTTCCATTAATTCTTGTGGAACACCTAAAGGGTTAACAACATTTATAAAATCCGTTTTGAATACCTTGAGGGGTGTAGTTTCTAAAAAGGGGCCATTCATGGGTGGTTTCTATTATGTAAGCCTCACAAAGTGACTTCAGACCGGAACTGGTCCGGGTTTTGGAAATTTTCTGAAAAATTTCAAGATTTGCTTCTAAACTTCTAAGCCTTCTAACATCCTCAAAAAATTTATGACATTTACAAAATGATCCAAACATGAAGTAGACATATGGGGAATGTAAAGTAATAACTATTTTTTGAGGTAATACTATCTATTATAAAAGTAGAGAATTTAAAAAAACTGGAAATTTGCAAAAATGTCAAAGTTTTTGGTAATTATTTGTATTATTATAATTAAAAATCGATTTTTTTTTTTACTCAATTATACCACTGTCATAAAGTACAATATTTGACGAGAAAACCATCTCAGAATGGCTTGCATAAGTAAAAGTGTTTTAAAGTTATTACCACATAAAGTGACACATGGCCTGGATGTGAAGTGGTTAAAAAGTGGGTTTTGGAAATTTTCTGAAAAATTTCAAGATTTGCTTCTAAACTTCTAAGCCTTCTAACATCTTTAAAAGAAAAATGTAATTTACAAAATGATCCAAACATGAAGTAGACATATGGAAAATGTCAAGTAATAACTATTTTAGGAGGTATCACTATCTGTTTTTAAAGCGGAGAAATTGAAATTTTGAAAATTGCTAATTTTTCAAGTTTTTTTTTGCAAATTTGGTATTTTTTTTTAAATAAAAATGAAATATTTTGACTCAAATTAAAACTGTCATGAAGTACAATATGTGATGAGAAAACAATCTCGGAATGGCTTGGATAAGTTAAAGCATTTTAAAGTTATCACCACATAAAGTGACACATGTCAGATTTGCAAAAAAAAAAATGGCCTGGTCCTGAAGGGGTTAAAGACCTGGCAACCGTTGTACATGTATGGCAGTTGTCTGGAAGAGGTTAAAGGGGTTGTCCGGTTTCATGAGGAAATTGGATAAATCTTGTTACCTACCTCCAGTAAATAACTGATAATGAGTTAACCTGCACTGTTGAGGCCAGTGATTGGGCAGGTAAATAGAGCCATGGTGTGTTTTGTAAAAATGAATAAAAACAATCATTTCTTGGCAACAGTCAGGGAGATAAAATGTATTTTCTGACTGTCAGAAATCTCTTTTATAGATATATAAAAGGTAGGAAATGTATTCCTCTATAGCGATAATACTGATAATCATTATCATTACTAGTGCAACATGTGACGAATATTGCTAGAGAAGTGGTCCGCATGTTGTATGGTAAAGATCGGATATGGGCTCTATAGGGACAGTGCAAAATGGAAACTATTGATGTTTGTTGGTTGGGGTACAAGTGTCTGGTATGACTTATTTGGTGATGTGATCTGCATGTTAATAAGCATCTGGGTCATGGCGTCAATTAACAGGGGAAGGAGTTTTATAACATGTACAGTTACACAGCAAGATAGTATCTGTTTCTTTCCTCTTCAGGCTGTAAGTGCCTCCCTGACTGCCCCATTCCCTCTTCTACGCTGGCTGAGATCACAGCCAGCTGAAAGGAGAGCTGCTTTAATCCTTTTTATCTTGGGTTGTGTAGCAGCAAGAGATGTGAGCCTGGTCTTGTTTGACCAGGAACTGCTACAGCTGCTCTACATTGGGAGATATAGCCTTTAGAAATCTGGCTGGGAGTAAAAGCAGCTGAAACCTGATGTTTTTTTTTCTGACCTAATTGGATTGTCAGATTTCAAACAAGACCAGGCTCACATCTCTAGCTGCTACACAGCCCGAGATATTAAGGGTTAAAACAGCCCCTCCCCCCAGACTGCTCGGGGTGAGCTGTTTGGTCCTTCCCACAAAGCCCAAACAGGGCTCAGGCAAAACAGTTTTAAGGTTAAAGGGGTTGACTCATCATGGACAATGGGGGCATATCGCTAGGATATGTCCCATTGTCTTATAGGTGCGGGTCCCGCACCTATATCGAGAACGGAGCCCTGCAAGTAAAGGAGGGCGCACTGCACATGCGCAGCAGCTCTCCATTCATTTTTTCTGGGGCCTGCGAAAATATCCGAGCGCTGGGTTGGCTATTTCCGTTGTCCCTACAGAAATTAATGGGAGAGGAGGCGCACATGCGCGGTAGGCTCCCATTCACTTCTGTGGGGAGCCGGCTTGGTGGTGTCAAGACAGGAGTCCACCTTGCGGGGCTCCTTTCTTGATATAGGTGCGGGTCCCAGCGGTGGGACCTGCACCTATAAGACAATGGGGGCATATCCTAGCGATATGCTTCCATTGTCCATGATCAGACAACCCCTTTAAAGGATCTGTCAAATGTAATCATCTTCCAATATTATTTTAACCAGACATTTCATGTTTATGTTTTTAGAAACACGATGATTCTCTTCAAGAAAAAGCTTCAAGTGCATTGTTCAACCTTATCTGTGAAATGTACACTGTAAGTATTATATTACTGGCGTTATGGTACTAATGTGATGATTTATTCTATAAATGTGCATTAGTACATGTATGGTAGAACCCTTACATAGAACATGGCATCTAAAGTCAGAAAGCTAGTGGAGAAAATGAATTCCACGTGGTGTGTGGCTGTGCACTCCGATTTTTGCATTTCTAAGCATATCAGTTTCTGACAGATTTCATAGAGCTTCTTAAAAAAAAAAAAAGATATAAAACATAGAGAACTTCCTAGCAAAGACTCGAGTTACATTTTGGTTTCATCAGAGAACATAATGTGTTTTCTAACATTTTAATTAGAACAGATTTAGACCGATCTAGAAAAGTCAAATATTACCATATATGTGTCAGGCACATTGATCAATTTGGTCTAATCGTGTCAGGTTCAATACAGAAGGTGAGACAGTGAGATCTGGAAGAAAAGTTGTTGGAACAATAACTAGGAAAAATGGACAAAAGAAATATAATATACACAGTCATAATACAGGCCAAGAAGAAATGTACCAAATTGTGCACTATGAGTAAATATACATGGAGAAAACAGAAAAAAAAATGGATGGGGGCCGTAGGTGGGGTGATATACTTAGGCTAGCTAAAGAAGTTAGATAGCATTCGGATGACAACTATCTCTTCCATCAACCACCCTCATATACAATGTTCATGTACATGTTCTCAATGTGAAGAGGAAAGAAAGTTAATCAAACTCATTTGGCGGCATGTTCTCTCCAAGAACAAAAGGATGGGGCATGTTGAATTCCATTAGCTTGATGCTTCTCTTCCCCGCCATCAAGGAGAGTCAAGAGTTCCACATACACATTAGATGGTCTCCTGGTACCAGCGAACATTATAGGGATTTTCCGAGACTACTGTGTGCACCAGCATTCGCAGTAGCACCACTGCTTAGCCTAGGCCAATGATGGCTAACCTCCGGCACTCCAGCTGTGGAGAAACTACAACTCCTAGCATGCGGGAGGTTAGGTACTCATAGGTCATCAGTATAAAAGTAAAACCCCTTTAATCCAATCCAGAAAGAGGAGTCCAAGGGGCGTACATAAAGTCCACAAAGCAAGAAAACAAGATATTCTCAAGTTGTACAATTCCAATTCTTGATTTTTGCAATAAGCAGTTCCATGGTCTGAACAGACTTCATCATCATATGTAACATAACCATGCTAGAAGGGAGGGAACTTTTCAGATTCTGAACAGTTGCCGTCTGAATGGGGAGAAAATATGACAGTGAAACCTCTTTGAGATGACACAAAATTCCATTGTAAAGTGGTCTTCTAGGGGTTGGCCTTCTGAATGAAGATGGTCAGCATGCATACTATATAATAGAACTGAATATCCACCACAGACATTCTGGTCAGGTTAAGGTGTGGTCTTCTCAAAGAGATGGTGTTTTGGAGAGGATACACTAACATCTTACTATCTGCTTCCTTTTTTTCTCACTTTCAGTTATTACTGTTTTTACTACTGTACCATTCTAATGTGTTTGCTTTGTAAAAACCAGGGGCCAAAACCAGATGCTTGTTCGAAGACAGGACTGACTCCATTAAAGAGGAATTCTGTGTGTTTAAACTGAATCATTACAGATCAAAGAATTACTACAAGAATTGTGCAAAATGAAATGTTACGACACAGGTGAAAGTACATGGATAATAAAGATTTTTTTTAACAACCTTTAGTTCTGGTTTATTAAAGAATCCAAGATGACATGAGGTACAAAAGAGATCCTACAGAAAACCGTTACCTTGGTCATTTCATGTTGGTGCAACTGTCATTCATATTTTTTATTTTTTTTACAATGTGTAGGGGCAGTGACACTGACCATTTTTGTAATATACTTTAATTGCTGAAATCGTACTTTTCTATTAGAAAATAGCTCCAACGTGGCCCATTTTGAGCCTTAGCAGCGCTCCTCTGTCTTCTGGTTACATAGCAGTCAGTGTTGAGCAAGTCTCCACTATTATGTAACCAGAAGACAGAGGAGCGCTGCTAAGGCTCAAAATGGGCCACGATGGAGCTATTTTCTAATAGAAATGTACGATTTCAGTAATCAGAGTATATTGCAAAAATGGTCAGTATCACCATTTTTGTCAGCATCACTGTCCCTATACATTACGAAAATAAAAAAAAACACAGTTACCCTGTAAATAGTTGCAGTAGTTCTATCTAAGGCTTATTTTGATTTATAATGAAGTCTGTCAGGTTTTCATTTTTATACTACAGGATAAAGAGGCAATGTACACTATTAGGGCTGGGAAAGTGCAACAACCTGACGGAAGACAACATAACTGTGTACAGAGCCTTAGAAATAATAACTTGGCCACTGAGCCTCATTTACCAGAACCGTCTAACAGATAAACAGCTTTTGTCACGCATAGCGAACAATCACAGTGCAGCTTTCATTTTTCCATAGTGGTTTAATAAACGTGCCACTATGTGGCTCTGCTTGACCTTACTTCTACAGAATCATAGTAACATAAAGTTGTCAGTATGATCCTGTAGAAGTAAGGTCAAGCAGAGACACATAGGGGCACATTGATCAAACTGGTGTAAAGTAGAACTGGCTTAGTTGCCTATAGCAACCAATCAGATTCCTCCTTTCATTCTGCAAAGGAGCTGTCCAAAATGAAAAGAGGAATCAGATTGGTGGCTATCGGCAACTAAGGCAGTTTTACTTACATCAGTTTGATAAACAACCCCCATAGCATTATAAATCAGTATACTATGGTCAGCTCTTGCAAGTCCAGAACGGAGGATAACGCTCACAGACGGAGCGTCATTCCCACAATGCAGTCACTCATGTGAAACAGCCCTTAGGCCCCTTTCACACGAGCGAGAATTCCACGCTGGTGCAATGCGTGATGCGAACGCATTACGCCCGCACGGAATCCGGACCCATTCATTTAAATGAGTTTATGTACTTGAGCGGTGGTTTTCTCGCATCAGTTTTGCATTGCCTGAAAATCGCAGCATGTTCTATATTCTGCGATTTTCACGCAACGCTGTCCCCATAGAAGTGAATGCAGTTATGTAGTAAATTGCATTGTACCCGCGCGATAAAAACTAAACAATTGAACGCGATCGCAAACAAAACTGAATGACTTTGCGAAATCGCGCAGTTTTCACTGAACACATCGGTAATGCATCCGGACATAATCAGCACATGCTCGTCTGAAGGGGCCTTAGGCTACATTTATGACGAGGCCTGTCCCTTGTTCTGAAAATGATCGTTTTTTACTGTAGTGGGAATGAGACTGATGAGAGACTGACTAGGACTGAAGAATACAAACTGTTGCTCCCTGTTATCAGCCATTTCAGGCTGGGGAGAAGCTGACTAGATTGGAGAATGCAATATTTTCCTACCCTGTTATATCAGCATTGAGGAAACTGAGGAAAAATTGGCTAACACAGGAGAACACAGGCTACTGCTCTCTGTCATCAGCCATTTCAGGGAAGGCAGAGGCTCATGTAGGATAGGTGTATACATTTATTGGGGGTCATTTACTAACAGCTCTATGGCAGTTTTCGGAAAAAAAAGCTTCAAGGTCCCATTTTGCAACTTTTTTAAATGTCAGTGAGTCAGAAGGTTTATTATACCATCCCTCCATTGTGAAGTGGTGGGGACCAAGCCATGGGACCCAGCAAACTCACTAGCACTAAATGTTGTCGGAAATCTACTCCAGTCATCATAAATTAGGCGCATCCTCATTTATCAAGGGACTTGTGGCTTTTTATGACTATTTAGTTGCACAGCCGGTTTTACGTCGTGTACAACAGTTGGGCGATACTTGGGCAACTGATCCTTACCTGTTTCTTTAGGGTGAGCTGTTCCTGTAGGGATTATTAACTGAAGATCTTACACACACACTACATACTCTACTTTTTCAAGTATATATATATATTATAGTTAGTTATAGTTGTGTGTGTGTATAGTGTCTCCTTATTGCAAGTGTAAATAAATTATTACAGTGCACATTCTTCACATTCTTACCCCTCACCGCTGCCAACCAGGTTAAAACACCCTTTTCCAGTAAAAGTGGTCCTCTTGACCCTGCCTGACTGGATGCTGTGGCTGGTCAGGTGGGTGATGTTGTGAGTCAGCAGGAGTCAGGTCCAGCCTCTATCTCCTAGGAGAGAACATGTGCCGCATGGTCTATGAGAACTGACATCACATCCCTGGTTCCATCTCTTGTACTAACATAACCACATAGAAGAGGTAGAGGTGGAGCCAGTGATGCGAGGCCATATCAAGTCCGGCAGTGCCTTTGCTCTGTCTCTGCTGGCTCCTCTGACAGGGCGCTGAGGACTGGCTAGGACTAGCAAGATTGGTGCTGATGAGGGGGGCCTTTACTTCTCTTGTACCTTAAAATCTCTTTAAATTGGAAGAGCTTATTTACATGTCCGTGATGATTCCCGTAACAAGAAGCCACTATTTCAAGTGTCAAGATGTTGGTCCATGTGCCTGTTTTTAGCTTTCCAAGTGTCATCCGTATTCCACATATGCAGCGGCCCACTGCCAGCGTCTGGGAGATCCCTTGCATCTCTAGAGGTATCTATGATTATATGTCCCTCTATTAAAGCAAGTAGTCATGAGGCCAGTTGCATTTAAGAAATGAGGACTTGGAGTCCCCTTTGTAGATGGTATTGGTGGTACCCAGAGTAGGAATGCCAGAGTGGTGTAGAGTGGCCTACAGTGTCTCTGCAGATGTTATAGACCCAGGTCACGGTGCTCCTACCTGGATATCCGTGGATCCCAGACGTGGTGTAGTCCGAAGCAAGTGCAAAAAGGGGTTGTTGAACTTGGGTGATGAATAAGTAGAATAAACGGAGTCCAGACTTTGTACTAACGTTGAACACAGCTTTACTTGGCATAAACGGTAATCCAAGCAGTTTCCAAAATGGCATCTTGGTCATCATCAGGTTTTGGCATAATCTGGCAGGCAAACACTTCTGCAACAATCTCAGCTCTGCTATGCGGTATCTCTCTTAGCTCAGCTTTTCCTTTTCTGCTGGAACTTAGATTAGCTGTCTGTAGGCTGTCTCTTACTATAATCCTACGAACTTCTTGTCCTGGCATCAAACTCTGTTAGCTTAGGAGGCAATGCAAGCCCAGGAGGAGACATGCAACCAAAATGCACAACCTCCAGAGGACTAGGCCTGAGGCTATCCCCTAGCAGGGGTAAGACTGCACTAACTCTAGTTAGCTAACTCCTCCTCTCATTCTCTTCCCTCTAGAGGGAGAGAAAGAATGGACAATCCAGTCCATTCCCTGCAACTTGCACTGCCAAGTGTTGCTGCCACCTTGTGGTAGACCAGGCAATCACATGAATATAACAGTTGCAGGAATGAATATGCACATTAGTAGAAGATGACATGAGATACATTAGGTGATACAAATTAGCACATATGAGACAGTAGCAAGGTGCCAAAAGGAGTGGTAATGGCACTCCGGGACATTATACATACACACCACGGTGAGACCCACAGTGAGTAAAAAAATATTGATGTGTGAGCAAACACATTCAAGTCAATGGGTATGTGTGCAGTATGTGGAAAGTGCAGACAGCATTTACAACGGTGAAAAATGGAAATGTGGAGGAGGCCTTAGGAGGTGTGCAGAACACATTGTAAAACTATACATTTGCTGTTTTTCATGGGGTTTTTGCCACACAATCAAAAAAGTTCCATGTAAATATATCCTTACATAAGGAGCATGTCAGCATGGTGGAAGGAAAAAACGTATCCAAAATGGGGGAAGTCTGGATGTCTTGTGCCGTATGAAAACCATACAACATTCGACTGATCCTTACCTACTACTTTAGGGTGAACTGTTCGTGCAGAGCCTGGGATTATTAACTGAAGATCTTACAGACATGGAGATAACGCTGCCGTTGACTGAGAGCTAAAATGACATGTCTGATGGCATCTAAAATGGCCTCCACAAATGAACTGCGGCAGCAAGTGCTGGACACATCACAATGCCTTAGCATTCCATCAACTGTGATGTCACTAGCTGAAAGGAGTAGTCTATGATGTCTAGAGAGAAGGAGTCCAGAGTTTACTAGTCCCTCTAATATACTTAAACCAAACATATTTTGTAAGGCTGAATTCTACTTACCTGTGCCCTTGTGCGGAAGCCGCCGTGACGTGGCACTTGGGCCCGACATACTTTTGATCAAAAATGTGCGCTAAGAGCTTCCTTCATTCCATTTTGGAATGAGCCCCTTTTTAATTTTTTTCTATTAGTTTATGATTTATTGTGCAGCCATCTTTTAACCAACTTTATTTGCCTTATGGATATGCACTTGTGAGTAGAGATGAGCGAACACCTGGATGTTCGGGTTCGAGAGGTTCGGCCGAACTTCCGGAAAATGTCCGGGTTCGTGATCCGAACTCAACCCGAACTTCATCCCGAACCCGAACCCCATAGAAGTCAATGGGGACCCGAACTTTTGGGCACTAAAAAGCCTGTAAAAGACTCCCGGAAAGGGCTATAGAGGGCTGCAAAAGGCAGCAAAATGTAGGTAAATCCCCTGCAAACAAATGTAGATAGGGAAATGAATTAAAATAAAATAAAATAAATAAAAATTAACCAATATCATTTGGAGAGAGGTCCCACAGCAAAGAATCATGCGTCATATCAACCACCACTGGAGAAGGCCACTCTCATTTATTTGGGACCAGCACCCAGACAGAGGATACAGGTCCCACAGCAAGGAATCATGCTTCATATCAACCCCCACCGGAGAAGGCCACTCTCATTTATTTTGGACCAGCACCCAGACAGAGGATACAGGTCCCACAGCAAGGAATCATGCCTCATATCAACCACCACCGGAGAAGGCCACTCTCATGTATTTTGGACCAGCACCCAGACAGAGGAGAGAGGTCCCACATCAAGGAATAAGGCGTCATATCAACCCCCACCGGAGAAGGCCACTCTCATTTATTTTGGACCAGCACCCAGACAGAGGATACAGGTCCCACAGCAAGGAATCATGCTTCATATCAACCACCACCGGAGAAGGCCACTCTCATTTATTTGGGACCAGCACCCAGACAGAGGATACAGGTCCCACATCAAGGAATCATGCGTCATATCAACCCCCACCAGAGAAGGCCACTCTCATTTATTTTGGACCAGCACCCAGACAAAGGAGATAGGTCCCACAGCAAGGAATCATGCCTCATATCAACCACCAACGGAGAAGGCCACTCTCATTTATTTTGGACCAGCACCCAGACAGAGGATACAGGTCCCACAGCAAGGAATCATGCGTCATATCAACCACCAATGGAGAAGGCCACTCTCATTTATTTTGGACCAGCACCCAGACAGAGGATACAGGTCCCACAGCAAGGAATCATGCCTCATATCAACCACCACCGGAGAAGGCCACTCTCATTTATTTTGGACCAGCACCCAGACAGAGGATACAGGTCCCACAGCAAGGAATCATGCCTCATATCAACCACCACTGGAGAAGGCCACCATTTAATGGGACCCCGGCAACCATGTCAGATGGCACAAACATCAGCTTCACATCACCCAGCACAAGAGAAGGCCACTTTGAGAGACTTTGACCCCTGCACCCAGACGGAGGAGAGAGGTTTTCACAGCGGAGAATCATGCATTTAGATCACCCACCACAGGAGTAGGCCACCATTTAATGGGACCCCGGCAACCATGTCAGATGGCACAATCATCAGCTTCACATCACCCAGCACAAGAGAAGGCCACTTTGAGAGACTTTGACCCCTGCACCCAGACGGAGGAGAGAGGTTTTCACAGCAGAGAATCATGCATTTAGATCACCCACCACAGGAGTAGGCCACCATTTAACTGCTACAGGACCGCCGCACGCAGGATTGCGTCCTGGCGGCGGCCCTGTAGCTCTGATCGGACGCATCTAGGCGTCATCTCGCGAGACGCGCGAGGACGCGCCCGCACATGCACAATGCGCGCCATCGGCGAGCTCGCATGTAGTTATACTACAGCCTGCCAGCGCCGATCGTGCGCTGGCAGGCTGTATATGGCAGAAAAATCGCAGATCAGGCGTTGTTCTGTGAACAGCGTCTGATCTGCTTGCTACCCGCTTCTCTGGTGGTCCCTTTGCTTGGGACCACCAGAGAAAAATATCAAAGTGCACCAATCACCACACAACCCCCCCACCGCCCCCACCCACCACCCCCTGTCACTGATTAACCCCTGATCTCCCATGTCACCCCTTGATCACCCCTGTCACCCCCTGTCACTGATCACCCCTGTAAGGCTCATTCAGATGTCCGCATGTGTTTTGCGGATCACGGATCCGCAAATCCGCGGATCCATAAACTACGGACACCAGCAATGTGCTTTCCGCATTTTGCGGATCCGCACATTGCCAGAACTATATAGAAAATGCCTTTTCTTGTCCGCAGTGCGGACAAGAATAGGACATGTTCTATACTTTTGCGGATCTCCAATTACGGGACAAAGTCTGTCCCCATAGAATTGAATGTATCCACAATTCTGTTCCACAAAATTTTGCGGAACAGAATTGCGGACAGCTGAATGAGGCCTTAGGGTCCCTTAGCGATCGCAGCTTTATAGCTTTTCCCTCTTTTTTTTGCACATTTTTAGAGATTTTTCATCCACATTGATCAATGTGAATGGAAAAATCTGTGACGTTCATTTTTTTCTTTCAGCGCAGAGGCTGAACGGAAAAAAATTCTCATTACCCGTATGGTCAATATAAGGAGAATCGCAAAAACTCCTAATGCTGGCCATACGTGTAATGATTGCGGAGACCCTCAAATGCCAGGGCAGTATAAATACCTCACATGTGACCCCATTTTAGAAAGAAGACACCCCAAGGTATTCCGTGAGGGGTATGGTGAGTTCATGTAAAATTTTATTTTTGTCACAAGTTAGTGGAATGTGAGACTGTAAAAAAAAAAAAAAAAAATACCATTTCCGCTAACTTGTGCCAAATTTTTTTTTCTGTAAACTCGCCATGCCCCTCACGGAATACCTAGGGGTGTCTTCTTTCCACAATGGGGTCACATATGGGGTATTTATACTGCCCTGGCATTTTAGGGGTCCTAAAGCGTGAGAATCCAAATGCGTAAAAATGTCCTGTGAAATCCTAAAGGTACTCATTGGTTTTAGGGCCCCTTTGCGCATCTTGGCTGCAAAAAGTGTCACTCATGTGGTATCGCCGTACTCAGGAGAAGTAGGGCAATGTGTTTTAGGGTGTATTTTTATATATACCCATACTTTGTGTGAGAAATATCGCTGTAAGCGACAACTTTTTAATTTTTTTATTCAAAGTTGTCAATTTACAGAGATATTTCTCTCACCCAGCATGGGTATATGTAAAAATACACCCCAAAACACATTGCCTACTTCTCCTGAGTAGGCGATACCACATGAGTGACACTTTGCAGCCAAGATGCGCAAAGCCCAAATTCCAATTAGTACCTTTTAGAGATGGCATTTTTACGCATTTTTCTTCTCGCGTTTAGGGCCCTAAAATGCCAGGGCAGTATAAATACCCCACATGTGACCCCATTTTGGAAGAAGACACCTCAAGGTATTCGCTGAGAGGCATAATGAGTCCATGAAAAATTAAACTTTTAGTCAAAAGTTAGCGGAAAGGGAGACTTTGTGAGAAAAACAATAAAAAATCAATTTCCACTAACTTGTGCCAAAAAAAAAATCTTCTATGAACTCGCCATGCCCCTCACGGATTACCTTAGGGTGTCTTCTTTCCAAAATGGGGTCACATGTGGGGTATTTATACTGCTCTGGCATTTTAGGGGCTCTAAAGCGTGAGAAGAAAAATGCGTAAAAATGCCCTCCTAAAAGGTACTCATTGGAATTTGGGCCCCTTTGCGCATCTTGGCTGCAAAAAAGTGTCACACATGTGGTATCGCCGTACTCAGGAGAAGTAGGGCAATGTGTTTTGGGGTGTATTTTTACATATCCCCATGCTGGGTGAGAGAAATATCTCTGTAAATTGACAACTTTGAATAAAAAAATGTAAAAAGTTGTCGTTTTCATTGATATTTCTCACACACAGTATGGGTATATATAAAATACACCCCAAAACTATTGCCCTACTTCTCCAGATACTGGCGATACCACATGTGTGACAATTTTGCAGCCAAATGCGCAAAGGACCCTAAAACCAATGAGTACCTTTAAATTTCACAGAGCCATTTTACGCATTTGCATTCTCACGCTTTAGGAGCCCCTAAAATGCCAGGGCAGTATAAATACCCACAAGTGACCCCATTTTGGAAAGAAGACACCCCAAGGTATTCTGTGAGGGGCATGACGAGTTCACAGAATTTTTATTTTTGGCACAAGTTAGCGGAAATTGATATTTTTTTTTTGTTTTTACAAAGTCTCATATTCCACTAACTTGTGACAAAAATAAAATTTTACATGAACTCACCATACCCCTCACGGAATACCTTGGGGTGTCTTCTTTCAAAATGGGGTCACATGTGGGGTATTTATACTGTCCTGGCAGTTTAGGGGCCCCTAAAGCGTGAGAAGAAGTCTGGAATCCAAATGTGTAAAAATGCCCTGTGAAATCCTAAAGGTACTCATTGGTTTTAGGGCCCTTTGCGCACCCAGGCTGCAAAAAGTGGCACACATGTGGTATCGCCGTACTCAGGAGAAGTAGGGCAATGTGTTTTGGGGTGTATTTTATATATACCTATACTGTGTGTGAAAAATATCTCTGTAAGCGACAACTTTTAAAAATTTTTATACAAAGTTGACAATTTACAGAGATATTTCTCTCACCCAACATGGGTATATGTAAAAATACACCCCAAAACACATTGCCCTACTTCTCTGAGTACGGCGATACCACATAAGTGACACTTTTTGCAGCCTGAGTCGCATAGATCCAAATTCCAACGAGTACCTTTAGGTTTCATGGCGACTCACAATTTAGCCCGCCCAAAATGCCAGAACAGTAAACACACCCCACAAATGACCCCATTTCGGAAAGTAGACACCCCAAGGTATTCACTGAGGGGCATAGTGAGTCCGTCTGAGATTTTTATTTTTTGCCAGAAGTTAGCAGAAATTGAAACTTTTTTTTTTTCTCAGAAAGTGTCATTTTCCGCTAACTTGTGAAAAAAATGAAATGATACATGAACTCACCAAGCCCCTCCGTGAATACTTTGGGGTGTCTTCTTTCTAAAATGGTGTCATTTGGGGGTATTTATACTTTTCTGACATTCTAGCACCTGAAGAAACATGACAGGCGCTCAGAAAGTCAGAGCTGCTTTAAAATGCCGAAATTCACTTTTTGCACCATAGTTTGTAAACGCTATAACTTTTACCCAAACCAATAAATATACACTTATTGGACTTTTTTTTATCAAAGACATGTAGAACAATAAATTTAGAGAAAAATTTATATAGAAATGTAGTTTTTTGAAAAATTTTACAACAGAAAGTGAAAAATGTCATTTTTTTGCAAAAATTTCGGTAATTTTTGATTAATAGCAAAAAAAGTAAAAATGTCAGCAGCAATGAAATACCACCAAATGAAAGCTCTATTAGTGAGAAGAAAAGGAGGTAAAATTCATTTGGGTGGTAAGTTGCATGACGGAGCAATAAACGGGTAAAGTAGTGTAGTGCAGAATTGTAAAAAGTGGCCTGGTCATTAAAGGGAATCTGTCACCAGGTTTGAGCCCTGTCAGCTAAACATATGCTGACGTTCAGGGTCTCATTAGCATGCCTAATATGGGCTCATCTAAACAAATGGTAGCGTTATTTTGTCAAAAAACAGGTTTAACTAACCTGTCAATCACACATATAAGGAGCCCAAGGGGAGGTCCAGCGATGCAGGGTGCCCGGCCGCGAACATCGCTGTATGTGGCTAGCGCCGCCTCCAAATGCTCCGTGCCGCCTCTCCCTCCCCTCCTCCTGCTGTAGCGCTGGCTCGTGCGCACACGGCGCGTCGCACTTCACTTCAAGAAGCCGATCCAAGAAGTCCGCACGGGTGCATGCCTGTGCGCGCGCGACTTCTTGGATCGGCTTCTTGAAGTGAAGTGCGCACGCGCCGTGTGCGTGCTGAGCCAGCGCTCAGCAGGAGGAGGGGAGGGAGGCGGCACGAGCATTTGGAGGCGGCGCTGGCCACTACAGCGATGTCTGCGGCGAGCACCCTGCTCGCTGGACCTCCCCTGGGCTCCTTATATGTGTGATTGACAGGTTAGTTAAACCTGTTTTTGACAAAATGCGCTACCATTTGTTTAGATGAGCCCATATTAGGCATGCTAATGAGACCCTGAACGTCAGCATATGTTTAGCTGACAGGGCTCAAACCTGGTGACAGATTCCCTTTAAGGGTGTTTAAGCTAGGGGGGCTGAAGTGGTTAATGGGACCCCGGCAACCATGTCAGATGGCACAAACATCAGCTTCACATCACCCAGCACAAGAGAAGGCCACTTTGAGAGACTTTGACCCCTGCACCCAGACGGAGGAGAGAGGTCCCACAGCAGAGATTCAGGCATTTATATCAGCCAGCACAGGAGAAGGCCGCTTTCAGTGACTTAGGCCTTAGCACCGACACAGAGGAGACAGGTCAGATAGCACAAGCATCAGTTTCACATCAACCACCACAGGAGAAGGGCACTTTTAGAGACTTTGACCCCTGCACCCAGAAAGAGGAGAGAGGTCCCACAGCAGAGAATCAGGCATCATGTCAACCACCACAGGAGTAGGCCACTTTTTGTTTCTTTGACCCCTGCACCCAGAAAGAGGAGAGAGGTCCCACAGCAGAGATTCAGGCATTTATATCAGCCAGCACAGGAGAAGGCCGCTTTTAGTTACTTAGGCCTTAGCACCGACACAGAGGAGACAGGTCAAATAGCACAAGCATCAGTTTCACATCAACCACCACAGGAGAAGGGCACTTTTAGAGACTTTGACCCCTGCACCCAGAAAGAGGAGAGAGGTCCCACAGCAGAGAATCAGGCATCATGTCAACCACCACAGGAGTAGGCCACTTTTTGTTTCTTTGACCCCTGCACCCAGAAAGAGGAGAGAGGTCCCACAGCAGAGATTCAGGCATTTATATCAGCCAGCACAGGAGAAGGCCGCTTTCAGTGACTTAGGCCTTAGCACCGACACAGAGGAGACAGGTCAGATAGCACAAGCATCAGTTTCACATCAACCACCACAGGAGAAGGGCACTTTTAGAGACTTTGACCCCTGCAGCCACACGGAGGAGAGAGGTCCCACAGCAGAGATTCAGGCATTTATATCAGCCAGCACAGGAGAAGGGCACTTTTTGTTTCTTTGACCCCTGCACCCAGAAAGAGGAGAGAGGTCCCACAGCAGAGAATCAGGCATCATGTCAACCACCACAGGAGTAGGCCACTTTTTGTTTCTTTGACCCCTGCACCCAGAAAGAGGAGAGAGGTCCCACAGCAGAGATTCAGGCATTTATATCAGCCAGCACAGGAGAAGGCCGCTTTCAGTGACTTAGGCCTTAGCACCGACACAGAGGAGACAGGTCAGATAGCACAAGCATCAGTTTAACATCAACCACCACAGGAGAAGGGCACTTTTAGAGACTTTGACCCCTGCAGCCACACGGAGGAGAGAGGTCCCACAGCAGAGAATCAGGCATCATGTCAACCACCACAGGAGTAGGCCACCTTTTGTTTCTTTGACCCCTGCACCCAAAAAGAGGAGAGAGGTCCCACAGCAGTGAATCAGGCATTTCGATCACCCACCACAGGAGAAGGCCGCTTTCAGTGACTTTGGCCCCCTGCACCCACACAAAGGAGACATGTCAGACAGCACAAGTATAACATTCATATCACCCAGCACAGGAGAAGGACACTTTCATGTACTTTGGCCCCGGCACCCAGACAGACGGAAGGTTCATTCAACTCTGGGTTGCACCCCAAGATCCTACTTAAGTTCAAAAATTGGCTGCGGACAGGCGGCTGCGTTTGTCAGTAATGACGCCCCCTGCCGTGCTGAATACACGTTCAGATAAAACGCTGGCCGCCGGGCAGGCCAGCACCTCCAAGGCATAACATGCTAATTCTGGCCACGTGGACAATTTGGAAACCCAGAAGTTGAATGGGGCCGAACCATCCGTCAGTACGTGGAGTTGTGTGCAGATGTACTGTTCAACCATGTTAGTGAAATGTTGCCTCCTGCTAACACGTTCCGTATCAGGTGGTGGGGCAGTTAGCTGTGGCGTGGAGACAAAACTTTTCCACATTTCTGCCATGCTAACCCTGCCCTCAGAGGAGCTGGCCGTGACACTGCTGCGTGGGCGACCTCTAGCTCCTCCTCTGCCTTGGCCTTGGCCTTCCACCTGTTCCCCTGTGACAGTTGGGAATGCTCTCAGGAGCGCGTCTACCAGTGTGCGCTTGTACTCGCGCCTCTTCCTATCACGCTCCAGTGCAGGAAGTAAAGTGGGCACATTGTCTTTGTACCGTGGATCCAGCAGGGTGGCCACCCAGTAGTCAGCACACGTTAAAATGTGGGCAACTCTGCTGTCATTGCGCAGGAACTGCAGCATGTAATCGCTCATGTGTGCCAGGCTCCCCAGAGGTAAGGACAAGCTGTCCTCTGTGGGAGGCGTATCGTCATCATCCTCTGTATCCCCCAGCCACGCACCAGGGATGTGCCTGCGCTGTGCTGGGTGACACCCCGCTGTGAACCTGCTTCATCCTCATCCTCCTCCACCTCCTCCTCATCCTCCTCGTCCTCCAGTAGTGGTCCCTGGCTGGCCACATTTGTACCTGCCCTCTGCTGTTGCAAAAAACCTCCCTCTGAGACACTTCTAACAGACTGGCCTGAAAGTGCTAAAAACGACCCGTCATCCTCCTCCTCCTCCTCCTGGCCCTGGCCCACCTCCTCTTCCATCATCGCCCTAAGCGTTTTCTCTAGGAGACATAGAATTGGTATCGTCACGCTGATAACAGTGGCATCGCCACTGGCCATGTTGGTGGCGTACTCGAAACAGGGCACACAGGTCTCGCATGGAGGCCCAATCATTGGTGGTAAAGTGGTGCTGTTCCGCAGTGCGACTGACCCGTGCGTGCTGCAGCTGAAACTCCACTATGGCCTGCTGCTGCTCGCACAGTCTCTCCAGCATGTGCAAGGTGGAGTTCCACCGGGTGGGCACGTCGCATATTAGGCGGTGAGCGGGAAGGCCGAAGTTCCGCTGTAGCGCTGACAGGCGAGCAGCGACAGGATGTGAACGCCGGAAGCGCACAGACGGCCCGCACTTTATGCAGCAGCTCTGACATGTCTGGGTAGTTGTGAATGAACTTTTGCACCACCAAATTCAGCACATGTGCCAGGCAAGGGATGTGCGTCAAACCGGCTAGTCCCAGAGCTGCCACGAGATTTCGCCCATTATCGCACACCACCAGGCCGGGCTTGAGGCCCACCGGCAGCAACCACTGGTCGGTCTGTTGTTCAATACCCCGCCACAACTCCTGCGCGGTGTGGGGCCTGTCCCCCAAACATATGAGTTTCAGAATGGCCTGCTGACGTTTACCCCGGGCTGTGCTGAAGTTGGTGGTGAAGGTGTGTGGCTGACTGGATGAGCTGGTGGAAGCAGAGGAGGAGGAGGAGGAAGCCGAGTAGGAGGAGGAGGCTACAGGAGGCAAAGAATGATGCCCTGTGATCCTTGGCGGCGGAAGGACGTGCGCCAAGGAACTCTCCACCTGGGGCCCAGCCGCCAGGTGGCAACATTCCTCTCGAGGCGGTAGCCGAGGCAGCAGCGGTAGAGGGAGCAGGGGGAGCCTGAGCGGGTTCCTTGTTTTTAAGGTGTGTACTCCACTGCAGTTCACGCTTTGCATGTAGATGCCTGATCATGCAGGTGGTGCTCAGGTTAAGAACGTTAATGCCTCGCCTCAGGGTCTGATGGCACAGCGTGCAAACCTCTCTGGTCTTGTCCTCAGCACATTGTTTGAAGAAGTGCCATGCCAGGGAACTCCTTGAAGATGCCTTTGGGGTGCTGGGTCCCTGTTGGCGCTGGCCAATAGCAGGCGAACTCTCTGGACGGCGGCTGTTCTGCTTTTGCCCCCTGCTCCCTCTTTGGCTTCGCTGTTGTCTCGGTCTCACCACTGCCTCTTCCTCTGAACTATTTAAGTCAGCGTCACGACCTTCAGTCCATGTGGGGTCTAAGACCTCATCGTCCTCTGCATCGTCTTCCAACCAGTCTTCCTCCCTGACCTCCTCCTGTTCAGTCTGCACACTGCAATAAGACTCGGCAGTGGGCACCTGTGTTTCGTCATCATCAGACACTCGGTCACTCTGCTGTGGTGGTATTCCCATGTCCTCATCATCTGGATACATAAGTGGTTGTGCATCAGTGCATGTAATGTCTTCCACCGCTGGGGGAAGGAATAGGTGTACGCCCCTGGAAAACCGTGGGAGCAGAGTCTTCAAACAGAAGAAGAGACTGCTGCATAACTTGAGGCTCAGCCAGTTTCCCTGATATGCATGGGGGTGATGTGACAGACTGATGGGCTTGGTTTTCAGGTGCCACCTGTGCGCTTTCCGCAGAAGACTGGGCGGAAGACAATGTGGTGAACGTGCTGGAAGCACTGTCGGCCACCCAATCGACTAATGCCTGTACCTGCTCAGGCCTTACCATCCTCATAACGGCATTGGGCCCCACCAAATATCGCTGTAAATTCTGCCGGCTACTTGAGGGAGTTGTTTCACTACTTTGTGCGCCTGAGGCCGAACGGCCACGTCCTCTGCCAGCAACAGAGGCTCCCACGGACACCACCACGACCGCGTCCTCGTCCCTTAATAGAATGTTTCCTCATTGTTGCGATTCAACTCGCACCACAATAAAATATATTATTTTTAGCCCCAAAATTCCCACACTGGAAGATATAATTCCTTTTCCGGTATTAATTACAAGAACACTGCTGCTAATTGGACACCAGATTTTTATAATGCTAGTTTTGGTACATAGATCCCACACGGGAGATATAATTCCTTTTAGAGGAGTGAAAACGTGAGGCCTAGTTTTTCTGGTCTACCAAACACCAGATTAATTAAATTGGCCTTTTTTCAGCAAAATTACAACACTGGACAATAATGCCTTTTGGCGGTATTAATTACAAGAACACTGCTGCTAATTGGACACCAGATTTTTATAATGCTAGTTTTGGTACATAGATTCCACACGGGAGATATAATTCCTTTTACAGGAGTAAAAACGTGAGGCCTAGTTTTTCTGGTCTACCAAATACCAGATTAATTTAATTGGCCTTTTTTTCACCAAAATTACAACACTGGACAATAATGCCTTTTGGCGGTATTAATTACCAGAACACTGCTGCTAATTGGACACCAGATTTTTTATAATGCTAGTTTTGGTACATAGATTCCCACACGGGAAATATAATTCCTTTTAGAGGAGTGAAAACGTGAGGCCTAGTTTTTCTGGTCTAACAAACACCAGATTGATTAAATTGGCCTTTTTTTCAGCAAAATTACAACACTGGACAATAATGCCTTTTGGCGGTATTAATTACCAGAACACTGCTGCTAATTGGACACCAGATTTCTTATTATGCTAGTTTTGGTACATAGATTCCACACGGGAGATATAATTCCTTTTACAGGAGTAAAACGTGAGGCCTAGTTTTCCTGGTCTACCAAACAAAAGATTAATTAAATTGGCCTTTTTTTCAGCAAAATTACAACACTGGACAATAATGCCTTTTGGCGGTATTAATTACAAGAACACTGCTGCTAATTGGACACCAGATTTTTTATAATGCTAGTTTTGGTACATAGATTCCACACGGGGAGATATAATTCCTTTTTACAGGAGTAAAAACGTGAGGCCTAGTTTTTCTGGTCTACCAAACACCAGATTAATTAAATTGGCCTTTTTTTCACCAAAATTACAACACAGGACAATAATGCCTTTTGGCGGTATTAATTTCCAGAACACTGCTGCTAATTGGACACCAGATTTTTATAATGCTAGTTTTGGTACATAGATCCCCACACGGGGAAATATAATTCCTTTTTAGAGGAGTGAAAACGTGAGGCCTAGTTTTTCTGGTCTAACAAACACCAGATTGATTAAATTGGCCTTTTTTTCAGCAAAATTACAACACTGAACAATAATGCCTTTTGGCGGTATTAATTACAAGAACACTGCTGCTAATTGGACACCAGATTTTTTATAATGCTAGTTTTGGTACATAGATTCCACACGGGGAGATATAATTCCTTTTTACAGGAGTAAAAACGTGAGGTCTACGTTTTCTACGTATTCTGGTCTACCAAACACCAGATTAATTAAATTGGCCGTTTTTTCAGCAAAATTAAAACACTGGACAATAATGCCTTTTGGCGGTATTAATTAACAAGAACACTGCTGCTAATTGGACACCAGATTTTTTATAATGCTAGTTTTGGTACATAGATTCCACACGGGGAGATATAATTCCTTTTTACAGGAGTAAAAACGTGAGGCCTAGTTTTTCTGGTCTACCAAACACCAGATTAATTTAATTGGCCTTTTTTTCACCAAAATTACAACACTGGACAATAATGCCTTTTGGCGGTATTAATTACCAGAACACTGCTGCTAATTGGACACCAGATTTTTTATAATGCTAGTTTTGGTACATAGATTCCCACACGGGAAATATAATTCCTTTTAGAGGAGTGAAAACGTGAGGCCTAGTTTTTCTGGTCTAACAAACACCAGATTGATTGAATTGGCCTTTGTTTTCACCAAAATTACAACACTGGACAATAATGCCTTTGACGGTATTAATTACAGAACACTGCTGCTAATTGGACACCAGATTGTTTTATAATGCTAGTTTTGTACATAGATTCCCACACGTGGAGATATAATTCCTGTTAGCAGGAGTGAAGACGTGAGGCCTAGTTTTCTGGTCTAACAAACACCAGATTGATTAAATTGGCCTTTTTTTCACCAAAATTACAACACTGGACAATAATGCCTTTTGGCGGTATTAATTACAAGAACACTGCTGCTAATTGGACACCAGATTTCTTATAATGCTAGTTTTGGTACATAGATTCCACTCGGGGAGATATAATTCCCTTTTACAGGAGTAAAAACGTGAGGCCTAGTTTTTCTGGTCTACCAAACACCAGATTAATTAAATTGGCCTTTTTTTCAGCAAAATTACAACACTGGACAATAATGCCTTTTGGCGGTATTAATTACAAGAACACTGCTGCTAATTGGACACCAGATTTTTTATAATGCTAGTTTTGGTACATAGATTCCCACACGGGGAAATATAATTCCTTTTTAGAGGAGTGAAAACGTGAGGCCTAGTTTTTCTGGTCTAACAAACACCAGATTGATTAAATTGGCCTTTTTTTCAGCAAAATTACAACACTGGACAATAATGCCTTTTGGCGGTATTAATGACTTAAAGGGATGGAAGAATATTCTTCCGGCCTCTATAACCCATTCCCCAACCTTATGCCCCAATAAAACAAGATGACCACCATGTTGGTAAAATATGGCCGTATAGGCCACCTTTATTGAAAAACTCAACAATTATATAAGTACAACAATAACAATATTCACCCAATAAAACCTTCCAACATTTTAAGACATAACTGATGTTATCCCCAGAGAGATCCCGGGAGGCAACCCATCACGGCTCTGTTCTCCGTCCACCATCGGCGTATCCCCATTTATTTTGCCCTTGGCCGCAGTCACCGACCCAAAGGCACCATATCCATTTCTCTAATTTCCCAATAGGCCTACTTGGCCCCTATGGGAGTCCGAACACCAGCGTCCTATTTCAAATAGACGCGCCTTCCGCCAGAGAAAACCTCTATTAGCCCTGAATTGGCCCCCCAGGATCCTCACCTCTAAAACCGCCATAAACGACCACTGGTGACACCTCACCTGTGGGCGTCCCGCCAAACCTTGAAAGCAGTTTCCAGCCCCTCCTGAATGCCGAGCGCCCACATATCACAGCCGATGTCATTGAGGTGCACATCATCCTGCCTCAGAAATTGCGGCGACGCCGCCTCCAACTCCTGGTGCCGCACCACAACACCCCCTTGCCTTCGCACAAAGCGCCCCACATCCTTATTCAACTTTCCACGTGCTTAGTTAATGCGGTCCACCGAACGAGCCAAACGCCATCGCATTCTGGCCACAACTTCGGACCAGACCACGATCATGTCCGGAAACTCTGATAGCAAACGGAGCAAATCAATTTTGATATCCCGGATAACATCACGGGATCGCCGGACGCCCAAATCATTTCCCCCGACATGCAAAACAACAATGTCGGGAGCACGATCCAACGCCACGTATTCGTGGAAAACCGGCAAAACCCTCCCCCAAAGCAGGCCACGAACCCCAATCCACCGGACCTGCATATCTTGCGGAGAAAACCCCAACTGGCGACCATTCCTCCGCACATCCGCCCGCAGCGCTCCCCAATGGACGTAGGAATGGCCAAGGATCCAAGCAAGACACACCGTGGATCCTGTAAGAAAAACAACAACAAGACGATCAGCAACCACAGTCGTCGGAAAAACCCAAACTACCCCACCTACAACAAATGCGGCCGCACATATGAACGATAGCAGGACGACTCCCACCTGCCGATCCTCTTTATAGCGCCCTCCCCCAGGCCCCACCGAGCCGCCTCCGTGGCGGCTCCAATCCTGAAGGAATGAGACCCATATTCGTGCGCGGGCAAACCCGCCGCCACCAAGCACCTCTTGAAGACCGCCACAAATTGAAAAACCGACAAACACGAACCATCCTGGTGCACCAGCAACGACTCCGGACCAACCGGACGCACTTCCAAAAAAACGCTCAACATTCCGAACGGGACAGAGAGGGGACCCCATCAACGGCCCCAACCACACAACCACCCCTTTTCCCAATTGATCAGTCTTTGACCTCCGCAACCGACAGCGTAAACCCCCATCCCGCAGCTCAACGTCCCCAAACAGCAAGCCGCCCGCCCGGGACCGAGCAGCCGAGACCAACTCTGATATCCGGAACGCACCAAAAAACGCCAAAGAATAAGCTGCCCGAAACAAACACCGTTCATAAGGCGAAACACACACTTCCCCAATCCCATCCCACAACTTCGACAGAACCTCAAAAGATACAGGCCGACGAGCATCCCGCCTAACCTTACTCCGGCGGTACCCCTTCAAGGCCTGCCGCACCAAAAAACTCTTGGTCACATCCACCAAACCCCTGGAACGCAACCAAAAAGCCACAGCTGCCACCCTCTTGGACACCACCGAGAAAGACAAACCCTCGCCAAAAGACCGACCCAGCCAATACACCAGCAACGCCCTATACCCTTCCTCCGAATCACAACCACCTACCTGGCCCAAGAGGCCCTCCCACAACGCCCATACCGCAGCATAAGAAGACCAAGTTCCCGCACTTACGGACCGCCGAATCAGGTCAGCCGCGACCCCAAGGCCACGCTCCAGAGCCACTGAGGACACTCCAACCCCTGCAACTCCGCCTCCGGGACCAGGCCCGAAAACGCCCCCACTGAAAACGAGAAAGCGAGTCAGCAATAGAGTTCTCAACCCCCGGCAAGTGAACAGTAACAAAACAAGCATTCAACCGTAAACCGTTAAGAACCAGCAACCGCAACAATCTAATAACAGGCGGCGATGAAGCAGTCAAACCGTTCACCGCATGAACCACCCCCATGTTATCACAATAAAACCTCACTTTCTTATTTCTCAAGTGCTCCCCCCACAGTACCGTAGCCAGAACTATAGGAAAAAGTTCCAGGAGAACCAAGTTGCCCAGGAACCCAGCCCTATGCCACTCCTCAGGCCAAGGACCCGGGCACCACTGTCCCTCAAAATACACCCCAAAACCCATAGAACCCGATGCGTCCGAATACAGGTCCAGATCAAAGTTAGACACAGGCGCCTCTAACCACATGGCCCTCCCATTAAACTCTGACAGGAATATCTGCCAAACCCGCAGGTCCTCCTTAACCTCCTGGGACAATTTCAGATAATGAGAAGGAACCTGTACCCCCGCCGTGGCCTGAGCCAACCGCCGACAAAAAACTCTCCCCATCGGGAGAATACGGCACGCAAAATTTAACTTGCCCAGCACTGACTGAACCCGCCGCAACTGAACCCTCTTGGCCCGTACCAGACAAATCAACTCACCCAACAAATCTCGCACCTTATCCGCCGGCAACCGGCATTCCATTGCCAAACTATCGATCTCGATCCCCAAAAACCGCAAAACAGTAGTAGGACCCTCGGTTTTGTCAGGCGCCAACGGAACACCAAAACGCGACGCCACCCGTTCCATTGTCCGCAACAAGACAGAACAGACCCGCGAACCAGCCGGGCCGATGAACAGAAAGTCGTCCAAATAATGCAAAACCGAGTTCCAACCCGACTCCTGTTTAACAACCCACTCCAAAAAAGTGCTAAACCGCTCAAACAAAGAGCACGAGATTGCACAACCCATAGGCAAACAGCAATCCACATAGAAACTCCCCCCCCCCCCCCAATGAAAACCCAACAAACGAAAACTCTCCGGATGGATCGGCAGCAGCCTAAACGCCGCCTCGATATCCGTTTTGGCCAACAGGGCCCCCCTGCCGAAGCGACGAACCCACTGAACCGCCGCATCAAAAGAGGTATAGGAAACCGAGCACAACTCCTCAGCTATCCCATCATTAACCGCCCCACCCGGCGGAAAAGACAAATGATGAATTAAACGGAATTTATTAGGTTCCCAAGCGGCGAAACCCACAAATCCGGCAACGGCCGAGACGCAAACGGCCCCACCACACGACCCACAGCCACCTCTTTACCTATCTTCTCCGCAACCACCCCCGGAAATCGCAACGCCGACGCCAAGTTCCGCGGCACATCCCCACTACTCGTCAAACTGCATGGGATCCGAAATCCCCAAGTAAACCCATCCAACAAAAACGCAGCCCCCTCCCTATTTGGGTACCTCCCTAAATACGGCGCCATCTCTTCCACCCTCACCGGCGTCACCCCTCTTCGCAACAGCCTCGAATCCCTTGCCCTTCCCTCTCCTGAAGCACTTGGACAAGCTATGGGAACCTCCGCACCCGGAGCATTCGTGCTTGAACCTGCACTCAGACCCGAACCGACAGTGACCCTTGTTAAACTGCCAGCAGCAACCCTTTCTCGCCGCCCCCTGTCCATCTCCGGCCGAGGAGCCCACGGCCCCCCCGCGAAAGGGCACCGAACCCCCCTTAGGCGCAGACATCAAACGCATCCAAAGACTGATGTCCTTGTGATCCCACCTAATAGACGGCCGCACCGCCTTCCTCTGGCGGAACTGCTCATCATACCTGAGCCACGCTAAACCCCCGTACGTCCGATGCGCCTCCCCGATCGCATCCATGTAGCAGAACAGCGCCGAACAATGTTCAGGCGCTTTCTCCCCTATCACACTAGCCAGAATGGCAAACGCCTGCAGCCAATTCTGAAAAGTACGCGGGATCAACCTGTACCTGCGCTTCTCTTCCTCTTCCTTTCTACTCTCATCCGGTTTCGCCCGATCTAAATTAAACTTTTCTAGCGGCAGCAACGAGAATATCTCCACATACTCGTCCCGCCAAATCTTCTCCCTGACCTCCGCCTTCAAATGCGCCCCCAAGGGGCCCTCGAAGCATACATACACCTCCCCCTTGGCGGCATCCGCCAACCGCACCCCCTCCCCCGTAACACCGCCCTGAGCAGAGGAACCCGCCACCGCAGCCAGACCCAGCACCCCCGCCGCCCCGGGAGACTCCGCCACGACACCACCACCCACAACCGGGGCCCAAACCGCCGCCGGCGACGAAGCCGCCCCTGGACCCAACCGCGACAACAAAGACAGCATACCCGCTAATACATCCTGTACTAAACCCGCAGACCCCCCACCCGACTGCTGCACAGACAAGGAACCCCCCCCCCACCCAAACCAAGCAACGAACCCACCGACGTCTCCTCACCTGGCCGTCCCTGGGGACCAGACCCAGCGGCCGCCGATCCTCCAGTAGTCCCCGATGGCGAAACAGCTAGCGACGAGGGCACCGCATTCTGAACGTCGTCCTCCTCCTCGATACTGGCCGGTAGAGTAGGATCCGCACCCGCCAATTCGCCTTCCTCCAGGCTCCGTCCCGACGACGAACCGCCGCTGGGGCTGCCAGCGCGGGCTCCCGGCACCTCATCAGCAGCAGACAGCTCCCCAGGTGACCCCAATACACCTCTAGCATTGGGCACCGCCAGGCTCCGCCCACCAGCACTGAGCCTTTCTCCTCCAGCCCTGTGCACCTGCCGCACAGCCTCCCTGGATGCCAAACCCCCTGCTGTCGGCGTACTCTGTGCAGATCGCCGCCCAGCCACCAGGGGGCGCGATGCTTGCGAGCTGCGACTCCCAGCAGCCCCGACTCTCCTCTCCCTGCCGCCTGCGGGGCCTCTTCTCTCCCCCACCCGTCGGGCCTCGCGATGCCGCGATCGGGACAGCCGAGACTGCTGCCCCGCGTCGGTAACCATAACAGCCGGTCTGGCAGGATCGGCCAACAGCAGGTCAGCCTCCGTGCGTCGCCCCCGTGCCCCCGCCGGCCGCGGGGCACCGCTCCCACGTCTCCATCTTCCAAGCTAGGGGCGGGCGCCTGGGAACCGCGCGCCCCGCCGCGTCTTCTCCCCCTGCGAGCCGTCGATCTCCAGCCGTCCTAGGGGCGCCGGCCCCTCCACCAGCCCCCCGACCCACCTCTCTGGAAGGGCTCCTCACCCGCCGCGGAACGCCGCAATCTTCTCCCCACCTCAGCCGCAACCGTGGGATGGCCAGGAACCGTCGGACTGAGAGCCACGGACAGCTGCTCCTGCAGCCATGCCGCGCCCCGCACCTGGGCAGCCTCCCTCATGGTCTCCACCAGCGCCGCAAAATCCGCCATTCTGTAAGTACCGCAACCGTCCTCCAACTTCCACGCTGTTCTCCTGCAAACTTCCACGCTGTTCTCCTGCACTGACCCAAGCTCCTCCCCCATTCCCTCTTATACTGCCTGCCAAACTGTTCCTAACTCCACCCCTAGCCCTCCAACTCAAACTACCATTAACCCTTACCTGCCTCCAGTCTTCCCCCCAAGTCAAAGGCGCAATTCCGCTATGTCTGCGCCCCCGCTCCATTGCTATTCTTACAAGAGGACTGCTGGTATTTCAGAACACCGGAATTGTTAAAATGCTAGTTTTGCTAGATAAATTTCCCACACTGGGAGAAATATTGCCTAAGCCTTTTTACAGTATTAATTACAACAGGAGTGCTTCTTCTGGTCTAACACCAGAATAATTTTATTATTACGGTGAAAGCTTTTTCTAATTTATATTTCTGGCACATAAAAAAAAAAAATATTTCTGGCTGACAGTATTGGACAAAGTAGTGGCACTGGCTAGCCTAGCTGGAACAGCACATTCATGGGATTTGCTATCCAAGTGGGTTACTTTCAGTTTCACCACTGATATATTAAATATCTTTGCAGTTAGTATGGGTGACACAAGCACAGCCAAACCCCTGATGTAGTATATCTATGAAAAAATCGACTATTACATTAGATTAATGGACGTTGTGGCAGCTTTTGCTGTAGCACCACAAGTCCCAAAATGGCCGCCGCCTATCAGCCCAATAACATGTGCCAGAAAACAGTCTGCCCAGCCAGAAAAAAAATTGACTTTGACTGCTATATCTCTATTTATGAGAGCTGCCCCCGCACACTCAGCATTGCTATATCTCTATATTTGACAGCTGCCCCAGCACACTCAGCTCTACTATATCTCTATATATATGACATGTGCAGCAGCACACTCAGCCTGCTATATCTCTGTATATGGCAGCTGCCCGAGCACACTCAGCTATGCTATATCTCTATATATGACAGCTGCCCCAGCACACTCAGCTCTACTATATCTCTATATATGACAGCTGCCCAGTACACTCAGCTTTACTACATCCATGTACATGGCAGCTTCCCCAGCACACTCAGCTCTGCTATATCTCTATATATGACATCTTCACCAGCAAACTCAGCACTGCTATATCTCTATATTTGACAGCTGCCCCAGCACACTCAGCTTTGCTATATCTCTATACACATAACAGCTGCCCCAGCACACTCAGCTGTTCTATATCTTTATGTACATGACATCTGCCCCAGCACACTCAGCTTTGCTATATCTCTATATATGACAGCTGCCCCAGCACACTCAGCTCTGCTATATCATTATATATGACAGCTTACCCAGTACACTCAGCTCTGCTACATTTGTACACATGACAGCTGCCCCAGCAAACTCAGCTCTGCTATATCTCAATATATGGCAGCTAACCCAACAAAATCAGCTCTGCTATATCTCTATACACATGACAGCTGCCCTAGCACACTCAGCCCTGCTATATATTTATATATATGACATCTGCCTCAACACACTCAGCACTGCTATATCTCTATATATAACAGTTGACCCAGCACACTCAGCTCTGCTATATCTCTATATATAACAGTTGACCCAGCACACTCAGCTCTGCTATATTTTTACATATATGACAGCTGCCCCAGCTCACTCAGCTGTCTTACTTTTTTAGATATGTCAGCTTACCCAGCACACCTAGCTATGCTACATCTATACACATGTCAGCTGCCCTAGCACACTCAGCCTGCTATATCTCTATATATGACTTCTGCCCAAGCACACCCAGCCCTGCTACATCCATACACATGACAGCTTCTACTGCTCACTCAGCTCTTCTATATCTCTATATATGACAGCTGCCCAGCACACTCAGCTCTGATACATCCACACACATGTAGAGCTGGCCCAAACTATCCGCCGGCGAACAGTTCCCTGCAAACATAGCTTGTTCGCGTTCGCCGCAGCGGGCGAACACATGCGATGTTCGGTCCGCCCCCTATACATCATCATTGAGCAAACTTTGACCCTGTATCTCACAGTCAGCAGACACATTCCAGCCAATCAGCAGCATACCCTCCCTCCCAGACCCTCCCATCTCCTGAACAGCATCCATTTTAGATTCATTCGGAAGCTGCAGTCTTAGTGAGAGGAGGGAGAGTGTAGTTGCTGCTGATTTAATAGGGAAATCGATAGCTAGGCTAGTGAATTCAGTGTCCACTCCAGTCCTGAAAGACTCATCTGATCTCTGCTGTAAGGACTGCGTCCTGACCGCACCCCAAAAAGCCCTTTTTAGGGCTACAACATTAGTCTGCTTTTTTTTTTCTCTCCATTTATATATTGCAGTTGCCTGGCCTGCCTGTGTATGAGGAGCTGCAGGCTCACAGACTGTAGTGTGCCCACTGCCAGTGCCCACCCCTGTCATCCCGTGTGGCACAGGACTTTGCATCAAAAAAAGGCATTTAATTTTTACGCTTTAGTGTAATTTCAGTTGCTTGCCTGCTAGTGTGTGTCAGGCCGACTTCCACTGACTGTAGTGTGCCCACTGCCAGTTCCCACCCCTGTCATACCGTGTGGCACAGGACTTTGCATCAAAAAAAGGCATTTAATTTTTACACTTTAGTCTAATTTCAGTTGCTTGCCTGCTGCTAGTGTGTGACAGGCCGACTTCCACTGACTGTAGTGTGCCCACTGCCAGTGCCCACCCCTGTCATCCCGTGTGGCACAGAACTTTGCATCCAAAAAAGGCATTTCATTTTTACACTTTAGTCTAATTTCAGTTGCTTGCCTGCCAGTGTGTGTCAGGCCCACTTCCACAGACTGTAGTGTGCCCACTGCCAGTGCCAACCACTGATACCGGGTGGCACAGTAGCTTCAAGCTTGCCGATAAATAAGGCATTTAATTTTTACAAATTAGTCTAAATTCAGTTGCTTGCCTGCTGCCAATGTGTGTCAGGCCCACTTCCACTGACTGTAGTGTGCTCACTGCCAGTGCCAACCACTGATTCCGGGTGGCACAGTAGCTTGCCGATAAATAAGGCATTTAATTTTTAGACAGTAGTCTAAATTCAGTTGCTTGCCTGCTGCCAGTGTGTGTCAGGCCCACTTCCACTGACTGTAGTGTGCCCACTGCCAGTGCCAACCACTCATACCGGGTGGCACAGTACCTAGCACGCGTAGTACCACTTATCTAAAAAAAAAAAGACAGGCAGAGGCAGGCCACCCTGCAGGGGCCGTCATGGTCGTGGTGCTGCGATTTCCACTGGCCCTGGAATAATGCCCAGTGTTCAGAGGCCACGTACCCTGAACCCGAAAAATTCTGAGGACATAGTTGACTGGCTTAGGACACCCAATCTTCAACAGCTTCCGCTAAGAACCTTGACGCATCATCCTCCTCCAGCTCAGCTTCGGTCACCTGCTCTCAAGTTACCATGAACCCGCCCGCCGCCACCACCACCACTACCACCACAGCCACCACAGCCGCTTCACTTGATCCGTCAGAGGAGTTATTTACACATCAGTTGGATGCAATTAGTGATGGGCAACCATTATTGCCAGATGATGTCGATTACAGGGATATGTCTCAGGATTACACACATGGACGTACAGTGTGATGATGATGATGTTGTACCCGCTGCTGCTTCCTTTGCTGAGGTGTCAGATACAAGTGAAGCGGTTGATGATGACGATGTGTCCACGGATGCCACGTGGGTGCCTGCTCGAAGAGAAGAAGAGGGGGAAAGTTCAGAAGGGGAGACAGAGAGAAGGAGGAGACGAGTTGGAAGCAGGGGGAGGTCATCGCAAGGAGTTAGTGGCACAGTCAGCCAGACAGCACGCCAGTCAACACATGCTGTTGCCACCACCAGAATGCCATTATTGCAAAGCTCAGCAGTGTGGCATTTTTTTCCATTTCATCCACCATGACGGCCACCAAGAGAGATTGACCCTTGACCTCTGTAGGGGCAGGAACACATGGGGAGTTTAAATTCCCCACCCCCCTCTCCACCCACAGTGTTGTCCTGCCCCTACGGGGGCCAACACGTGGAGAATCCCTCTGGGATAACCATTATGGGGACCTATGGAGGATTACCTTTATTTTTTTCCTTCAGGTCCTGAAGATCTCCGGCTGCCCTCCGGATGCAGGGGCTGAAGCTGGGCAGCCTGGAGCAACGGGGCCCCTCGGCTCGGCTCATGCTGGGTCCTGCGGTCCCCCCCCCCCCGTTTCCCCAGACCTCCTCCCTGCCTCTGGGAGCAGTCCGGGTGGCCACATGTCTCAGGGAGACGCTCGCAGCTGCGGCGTTCTCCCCCACTATACACCAACGAGGCTGTGGCTGACAGGGGGAGGTGCTGCGGCACACTAAGGAGCGGCCCGCGCTGTTGGACGCTCTTTTATTAAACAGTGCATGCGCGGGCCGACGGACAGGAGGCGCGGGCGGATGATGTCACCGGCGCTCTATGGTGACGCCAGACGCCGGGAAAATTCAAATCCTTGTGGTCCCCAGCCAGATGATCGCTGCTGTGCCACCATGGAGACCCCTACTCCTCGTCCAGAGCTGACAGAGTCCTCATCTACCTGTGCAGTGAGTCCCCCTCTGGGGCCAGGCTAATTTCTATAATCTATTTCATGCCTATGCTGTAAAGATTTTTTGTATTAATTGTGGGGCTCTTCTTTGGTTGTTCCTTCCAGGCTAAGGATTCTAAGCCTCGGCCAAGAACTGCAAAATGTAATGCCTGTTCTAAGAAGCTTCCAGAAGACTATAAAAAAAGGCTATGTAAAGCTTGTATATCTGAATTCTGGAAGGAAGAGCAACCAAACATTCTATCTGAAATGAAGACGCTAATTCAGGACGAGATTAAATCCTCATTGGCGTCTCTTTCTACACCTTCGAATCCCCCCATTCCATCAAAAAACGGAGGTTGTCAGCAATCTCCTCCTCTGAGGCGGAGGACGCAGATATCGCTTCAGTATCCTCCAGACAGGGTGATGGGGACCCGGTATCAGAAGGAGAGGTTATTGAAGAGGACAAAAATATTTTTTCTCCTCAGATGAGTTGAAGGACTTATTAAGGGCCGTCAGGTCCACTATGGGAATAGAGGATACTCCTAAGCCGCGCACGATTCAAGACGAGATGTTTGGGGGACTAAGATCAAAAAAATCCTTAGTTTTTCCAATTAACGAGAACATCCAGGAGATGATTCTGAATGAGTGGTTGGATCCAGAGAAAAGGCTTGGAGTACCTAAGGATTTTCGTAATAGGTTGTGCTTCGACCAGTCTGAAGCAAAGATCTTTGATGAAATCCCGAAAATAGATATACAGGTAGCGAAGGTGGTTAAAAAGACATCTCTACTTTTTGAGGACTCCTCCCAACTCAGTGATCCCATGGACAGAAAGGCAGATGGTACGCTTAAAAGATCCTGGGAGGCGGCCATGTTCGGCATCAAAACAAACATCTCCGCCACTTCTGTAGCTCGGGCCATGTATATCTGGCTAGGAAAGTTAGATGACCACCTTAAAAATAAGACCTCCAGAGAAGAAATTAGGGATTCCATACCACTTCTCCGTTCTGCTACCGCTTTTTTAGCAGATGCCTCTGCGGAGTCTATTAGGTTTTCCGCCAAGGAGGCAGCCTTTTCCAATACTGCCAGAAGGGCATTATGGATGAAGGCCTGGTCAGGCGACAAGGCCTCCAAATCCAAGCTCTGCTCAATTCCTTTTTCAGGAGAATTTGTCTTTGGTCCTACTTTGGACAAAATTCTTGAAAAAGCAGCAGATAAAAAGAAGGGGTTTCCTGAAGAAAGAGAGGCAAAAAAGAAGCCCTTTCGTCAGTACCAGCCCCAGCAGAAGAGCTACAGGGGAAAGGGTAAAACCGGTAGATGGAGCTACCCCAAAGGAGGAAAAGGAAGAGGCTTCATTCTTAACCCCCAGAACAGGCCAACAAAACAATGACGCCAGGGTAGGGGGCAGACTAAAAATTTTTTTCCTGCCTGGAAGGAGGTAACATCAAACCCTTGGGCCCTAAATATAATCTCCCAGGGTTACAGAATAGAATTTACGTCTGCCCCCCCCAGGAGGTTTCACGTTTCAACCCAGAAAGGGGAAGATTTAAAAAGAATTTGGTCAGGTGTTCAGGATATGTTGTCACTGGGGGTGGTCAAGACAGTCCCAGATCCAGAGAAAAGGAAAGGGTTTTACTCCAACCTCTTCCTAGTCAAAAAACCAGACCAGTCCTTTCGCACCATAATAAATCTGAAGCCGTTAAACAGGTTTATCCTGTACAAGCGGTTCAAGATGGAAACCATCACTTCCACAATTCCATTGATCCGAGAGGGAACATTCATGTCGTCCATCGACCTCAAGGATGCTTATTACCACGTCCCAATACATCCTGGCTCCCAGAAGTTTCTACGATTTGCCCTAAGAGATCAAAGGAGGGTCGTCCATCATTTCCAATATGTCGCACTTCCCTTTGGCATCTCTTCCGCGCCTCGTATCTTTACGAAGCTAGTAGTAGAGATGGTTGCTTCCCTCCGTCAACAGGGGGTAAATATCATACCATATTTAGACGACTTCCTTATTCTAGGGGAAACAGTAATAGAAAATCGCAGGGAAACCTCAAAGTTCTCGGAGACACTAAAATCTCTGGGGTGGTTAATAAACGAGAAGAAATCGTCTCTAGAACCATCCACAAGGAAGAAGTTTCTGGGTATGGAACTGGACTCCATCTCTCAAAAGACCTTTTTACCAGTAGACAAACTAAACTCTCTAACAGACAGGATAAGTTCCTTTCAGAAGACCAAGAGATGCTCTATCAGAGAGGCCATGAGCGTACTGGGAAGCTTGACAGCTTGCATTCCAGCGGTTCCGTGGTGCCAAAGTCACACGAGGAAGATCCAAGATTGGATCTTGGGTCAATGGAACAAAAAGCAAACAGACCTGGACAGAGTAGTACACATACCCCCAAGCATAAAAACAGACTTAGGCTGGTGGCGAAGAAAGGAAAATCTTATAAAGGGTCTAGATTGGCAGAGACAACCGGAGATCCAGTTAATAACAGATGCCAGTATGATCGGATGGGGGGCAAAGATCGAAAGAAGTTACTTCCAAGGGACCTGGCCAGAGCACATATCTCAGAAGTCGTCCAATTTCCGCGAGCTTTATGCAGTTCTGAAAGCCATCTTCCAAGGAGAGGCATTACTAAGAAATCATCATTTGAAGATCCTGTCGGACAACACCACGACGGTGGCGTACTTAAAACACCAAGGGGGCACAAGGTCAAAAGAACTAGGAGATATCGCAAGAAAAATCTTCTCATGGGCGGAAGAAAATGTCTTGTCTATCACGGCAGTGCACCTCAAAGGAAGCGAAAATCTGACTGCAGACTTCCTAAGCAGAGAGCAGATAGACCATTCAGAATGGTCCCTGAACAGGGATATTTTTCTAAAGATAACATCAATATGGGGACTGCCAGAGATAGATCTCTTCGCTTCCAGAAAAAACACTCAGGTGGAAGCATTCTGCTCCCTAAATCCAAGGGACAGGCCTTGGGCAACGGATGCGTTTTCAGTAAGGTGGGAGTGGAGGCTAGCCTATGCATTCCCTCCAATTCCGCTGTTACCAAAAGTCATTCAGAAGGTTCAGGAGGAACCTATAACCCTGATTCTGGTAGCTCCCCTTTGGCCGAAGAGGGGTTGGTTTTCAGCTCTACGCCAACTCTCCCTGGAGAATCCTTGGGAGATCCCCTATCAGCAGGACATGTTACTCCAGGGTCCACTTCTCCACCCCAACCCAAAGATATTCCGTTTGGCGGTCTGGATCCTGAGGGGGAGACACTGAGAAAAAAGGGTCTTTCAGACAGAGTTATCCTGACACTCAAGGCTAGCAGGAAAAAAGTCACCTCGGCGATATATCTTAAAATATGGAAGCGGTACTGTTCCTGGTTGGGTATCCAGTCCCCAGACACATCTTCCCCTCCTGTACACAGGATTCTAGATTTCCTTCAGAACGGCCTAGAATTAGGGTTAAGACCCAGCACCCTAAAAGTTCAAATATCCGCTTTAAGCGTTTTTTATGATTGCTCCCTGGCGGACCACAGATGCGTCAGACGGTTTATTAGGGCTGCAACGAGACTGAGACCCTCGCTGAGATCTAATATTCCATCTTGGGATTTAAATATAGTCCTTAGAGGACATCTCCTTGAAACATCTGTCCCTAAAGACGGCTTTCCTTATAGCCATAACATCTGCTAGGCGTATAGGAGAACTCCAGGCCCTCTCCTGCAAAGAACCCTATTTGCAGATTAGGGAAGACCATGTCAGATTAAAACTTGATCCAGGTTTCCTTCCTAAGGTGGTTTCCAATTTCCATCGTAATCAGGAGATATTTCTTCCCTCTTTTCCCATATCTCAGAACGAGGTTGAGTTTTCTTACCTAGATGTTAGGGACACAATCATCAGATACCTGGAAGCATCTAAGGACTTTAGGATTGATAATAACCTTTTTATCCAGTTTTCAGGTAGAAACAAGGGTACAAAACTCTCAAAAGCCTCTATAGCCAGATGGATTAAATCCACCATCGATTGCTGTTATCAGATTCAGAATCTCCCTAGTCCTGGTTTCATCAGGGCTCACTCTACTAGGGCCATGGCCTCCTCCTGGGCCGAGAAAGGAGGGGTATCCCTAGATCATATATGCAGGGCCGCTACCTGGTCAAGCATCAATACCTTTGTTAAGCATTACCGCCTGAGTCTGCCAGACTCAGAGGAGACTCTTTTTGGTAGAAGAGTCCTTCAGGCGGGTTCCCTACCCTCTTAGTTATCTGTTAGATCTCTTGGTGGCCGTCATGGTGGATGAAATGGAAAAACCGTATTAGTCTTACCGGTAATTCCGTTTCCTTGAATCCACCATGACTGCCCATTATACTTCCCTCCCTAAAAAAAAAAAAACTCTAATAGATTTAGATATACTAAGTTAGTTTATATATTTTTGCTACATTTGTGTGTGAAGTCAACATACAAAAAAAAAAAAAAAAAAAGATATATTTTCAAGTTAGGATATGTTCTCAATATCCTTGTTTGTTCTGTTCTCACGTTTGGGTGATTTGTAAAACACTGAGGGTGGAGAGGGGGGTGGGGAATTTAAACTCTCCATGTGTTCCTGCCCCTACAGAGGTCAAGGGTCAATCTCTCTTGGTGGCCGTCATGGTGGATTCAAGGAAACTGAATTACCGGTAAGACTAATACGGTTTTTTGTGTGTCTGCCTCTGATAACAGCAATGCCATTTGCAACCTGTGCCAAAAGAAACTGAGTCGTGGGAAGTCCAACACCCACCTTGGTACAACTGCTTTGCGATGGCACATGATCTCACATCACAAACGCCTATGGGATCAACACATGAGTACAAGCAGCACACAAACTCAAAGCCACCATGCTCCACCTAGTCCAGCATCTTCAGCCACGTCAACCACTGCTGTCCTCCCTGCCCCCTCTCAACCAACCGCCACTCCTCCTCTCACCTTCAGCAGTTCCTGCTCATCTGCCCACAGTCAGGTGTCTGTCAAGGACATGTTTGAGCATAAGAAGCCAATGTCACAGAGTCACCCCCTTGCCCGGCGTCTGACAGCTGGCTTGACGGAACTCTTAGCCCGCCAGCTTTTACCATACCAGCTGGTGGAGTCTGAGGCCTTCAAAAAATTTGTCGCTATTGGGACACCACAGTGGAAGGTACCCGGCCTAAATGTTTTTTTCACAAAAGGCAATCCCTGATATGGGATGTAACAGGGATTAAAGTGATGAGAATAGTACTACAGAAAATACCACTCATATCGGGTGTGACAGTAAATTGCACGGCGCAGACGCAGTCACCGTGGATTAAAACAGAGTGGAGGGAGCCAGCGTTTTTTTAACCATCTCCCCGTTCGAAAAATCTATTCAATAATTGGCCCCCAGATTGGGGACATAACAGGGATTTAACTGATGAGAATAGTACTACAGAAAATACCACTCATATCGGGTGTGAGAGTAAATTGCACGGCGCAGACGCAGTCACCGTGGTTTAAAACAGAGTGGAGGGAGCCAGCGTTTTTTTAACCATCTCCCCGTTCGAAAAATCTATTCAATAAATGGCCCCCAGATTGGGGACGTTAGAGGGATTAAACTGATGAGAATAGTACTACAGAAAATACCACTCATATCGGGTGTGACAGTAAATTGCACGGCGCAGACGCAGTCACCGTGGATTAAAACAGAGTGGAGGGAGCTAGCGTTTTTTTAACCATCTCCCCATTTGAAAAATCAATTCAATAATTGGCCCCCAGATTGGGGACGTAACAGGGATTAAACTGATGAGAATAGTACTACAGAAAATTATACTCATATCGGGTGTGACAGTAAATTGCACGGGGCAGACGCAGTGACCGTGGATAAAAACAAAGGGGAGGGAGCCAGCGTTTTGCCATGGATCCCCCTCCGGCATGCCACAGTCCAGGTGTTAGTCCCCTTGAAACCACTTTTCCATCACTATTGTGGCCAGGAAGAGTCCCTGTGGGTTTTAAAATTCACCTGCCTATTGAAGTCTATGGTGGTTCGCCCTGTTCGCGAACATTTGCGGAAGTTCGCGTTCGCCGTTCACGAACGGAAAATTTTATGTTCGCGACATCACTATACACATGGCAACTGCCCCATCACACTCAGCTTTGCTATGTCTCTATATATTACAGCTGCCCCAGCACACTCAGCTCTGAAATATCTCTATAAATAACAGCTGCCCCAGCTCACTCAGCTCTATCATAGCTTTATATATGACAGCTTACCCAGCACACTCAACTTTGCTACATCTATACACATGAGGGCTGCCACAGCACACTCAGCTCTGATATATCTCTATATATATGACATCTACCCCAGCACACTAAGCTCTGGTACATCCATACACATGACAGCTGCCCCAGCACACTCAGCTCTGCAATATAACTATGTATGACAGCTGCCCCATCAAACTGAGCTCAGATATATCTCTATATATGACAGCTGACCCAAGACACTCAGCTCTGCTATATCTTTATATATGACAGCTGCCCCAGCACACTCAGCTCTGCTATATCTCTATACAGATGACAGCTGACCCTGCACACTCAGCTCTGTAACATCTATACACATGACTGCTGCCCCAGCACACTCAGCTCTGCTATATCTTTATGCATGACAGCTGCCCCAGCAAACTCAGCTGTATATGACATCTGCCCCAGCACACTCAGCTCTTCTATATCTCTATATATGACAGCTAACCCAAGACACTCAGCTCTCCTATATCTCTATATATATGACATCTGCCCCAGCACACTCAACTCTGCTATATCTCTATGACAGCTTACCCAGCACACTCAACTTTGCTACATCTGTACACATGAGGGCTGCCACAGCACCCTCAGCTCTGCTATATGTCTTTATATATGACATCTGCCAGCACACTCAGCTCTGCTACATCCATACACATGTCAGCTGCCCCAGCACACTCGGCTCTACTATATCTCTATATTTGACAGCTGTCCAGAACACTCAGCTCTGATACATCCATACACATGACATCTGCCCCATCACACTCACCTCTATTATATCTCTATATTTGACAGCTGTCCAGGACACTCAGCTCTGATACATCCATACACATGGCAACTGCCCCATCACACTCAACACTGCTATATCTCTATATATGACAGATGCCCCAGCATACTCAGCTCTGTTTTATTTTTATACATGACAGCTGCCCCAGCACAGTCAGCACTGCTACATCTATACACATGAGAGCTACCTCAGCACACTGAAATCTGCTAAATCGGTATTTATGACAGGTGCCACAGCAGTCTCAGCTTTGCTATATATCTATATTTGAATGCTTCCCCAGCACACTCACCTCTGCTATATCTCTATATATATGACAGCTGCCCCAGCACACTCAGCTCTGCTATATCTCTATATATGACAGTTGCCCTAGCACACTGACCTCTACTACATCCATACACATGTCAGCTGCCCCAGCACACTCGGCTCTACTAAATCTTTATATATGACAGTTGCCACAGCACACTGAGATCTACTACATCCATACACATGACAGCTGCACCAGCACACTCAGCTCTGTTATATCTATACACATGACATCTACCCCAGCACACTCACCTCTACTATATCTCTATATAGATGACAGCTTTTCCAGCACACTCAGCTCTGCTATATCTCTATATATGGCAGTTGCCCCAGCACACTAAGCTCTACTACATCCATACACATGACAGCTGCTCCAGCACTCTCAGCTTTGCTAAATCTATAAAGATGACAGCTGCCCCAGCTCACTCAGCTCTGCTACATCTATACAAATGATGGCTTCTCCAGCACACTCACCTCTGCTATATCTCTATATATATGACAGCTGCCCTAGCACACTCAACCTTGCTATATCTTTATATATGACATCTGCTCCAGCACTCTCAGCTTTGCTAAATCTATAAAGATGACATCTGCCCCAGCACACTCAGCTTTGAGACATCTCTATAAACTACAGCTGCCCCAGCACACTCAGCTCTATCATATCTTTCTATATGGCAGCTTACCCAGCACACTCAACTTTGCTATATCTATACACATGAGGGCTACCACAGCACACTCAGCTCTGATATATCTCTATATAGATGACATCTACCCCAGCACACTAAGCTCGGCTACATCCATACACATGACAGCTGTCCCAGCACTCTCAACTCTGCTATATAACAATATTTGACAGCTGTCCAGCACACTCAGCTCTGCTATATCTCTATATTTGACAGCTGCACAGTACACTCAGCTTTACTACATCCATGCACATGGCAGCTGCCCCAGCACACTGAGCTCTGCTATATCTCTCTATATATGACATATTCACCAGCACACTCAGCTCTGCTATATCTCTATATATGACAGCTTACCCAGCACACTCAGCTCTGCTACATCTATACACATGACAGCTGCCCCAGCACACTCAGCTCTACTATATCTCTCTATATATGACATCTGCTCCAGCACACTCAGCTCTGCTAGATCTCTATTCATGACAGCTACCCCAGCTCACTCAGCTCTCCTAAATCTTTAGATATGACAGCTTACCCAGCACATTCAATTCTGCTATATCTCTTTATATATGACAGCTACCCCAGTACACTCAGCACTGCCACATCTATATACATGGAATCTTCTCCAGCACACTAACCCCTGCTATATCTCTTTATATATGACAGCTGCCCCAGCAAACTCAACAATGCTATATCTTTATATATGACAGCTGCCCCAGCAAACTCAACAATGCTATATCTCTATACATATGACATATGGCCCCAACACACTCAGCCGTGATATATCTCTATATATGACAGCTGCCCCAGCACACTCACCTCTGCTATATCTCTATATATATGACAGCTTCCCCAGCACACTCAGCTTTACTATATCTCTATATATGACAGCTGCCCTAGCACACTGACCTCTACTACATCCATACACATGTCAGCTGCCGCAGCACACTCGGCTCTACTATATCTCTATAGATGACAGTTGCCCCAACACACTGAGATCTACTACATCCATACACTTGACAGCTGCACCAGCACTCTCAGCCCTTCTACATCCATACACATGACAGCTGCCCCAGCACTCTCAGCTCTTACTACATCCATACACATGACCGCTGCCCCAGCACACTCAGCTCTGCTTTATCTCTGTATATGACAGCTGCCTAAGCACACTCAGCTCTACTATATTTTTTATATATGACAGCTACCCCAGCACACTTGGCACTGCTGCATCAATACACATTACAGCTGCTCCTGCACACTCAGCTTTACTATATCTCTATATATATGACATCTGCCCCAGCACACTCAGCTCTGCTATATCTTAATATAGGACATCTGCCCCAGAACACTCAGCTTTGAGATATCCCTATAAATGATAGCTACCACTGCACACTCAGCTCTGCTATATCTCTATATTTGATAGCTGCCCCAGCACACTCACAGCTCTGCTAAATCTATACATATGGCAGTTTCCCCAGGACACTCAGCTCTGCTCTTTCTCTAAATATGATGGCTGCCACAGCACACTTACCCCTGCTACATCCATACACATGACAGCTGCCCCAGCATCACTCAGCTCTGCTACATCCATACACAAGACAGCTGCCCCAGCACACTCAGCTCAGTATATCTCTATATATGACAGCTGCCCCAGCACACTAATCCTGCTATATCTCTATATATGACAGCTGCCCCAGCACACTCAGCCTGCTATATCTCTATATATTAACTTGAAGATTGCTTGGACTCCTCCCTGTTAGTGGTGCTCAGTCAACCGGGAGAATCCCAAATTGTACAATCAATGTAAAGAACACGGCACTCTTGCTACTTAATGATAATTTGCAAGAATATTTTATTATTATTCCGCCACCATCATATTCAGTACATTCAAAGTGGCCTACATTTCGGTCTAGCCATAGACCTTCATCAGGGCCTGAAAATAATAATATATACAAACTTAAATCAACATAAATGTGTGGTCCCAGAAAATATAATAATAGATATACAGAGATTCAAGTACATGTGTATACAAGTCATAATCGTCATACATAAATTTGTATATTTTCTCAAAGATCCCAGGAGTCAATAAGCAACACTATGGAAAACTGATTGTAATGTTATAAGGTCCTTGATATGCGTAAGATGCATATGCCCTTCTACATACTTCAATAAATGACTTGGTACATATAGACAAAGCTTATGTAAATACCTGTAGTAGTATAGTAGCGCAGGAGCGGGTGACATATCTGTTACCCCGCCACAGCGTCTTAAATAGTGAGCCGTGATTTACACTTCCGGTCCGCTGCTCCAGCCGGAAGTGCGTCATTGGGACATGCGCGCTCCGCCAGCTGAGGCCGAAAGGGGAGAAACTTCCTGGATACTTAACCCCTTAAGGACCCATTACGTATGGGTACATCATGGGTCGGGTCACTAAACATGGCGTCCGCTACTGCCCGCTGCGGGTGCGATCGCTGCGGGGGTCCGGCTGTTTTCTGTAGCTGACCACCGCGGCTAATGATCGCGGTCGGCAGCGATGCTGATCGCAATCATTTAACCCCGCAGATGCCGTGGTCAATCCTGACCACGGCATCTGCGCGCGCTAAAACCGAAGGTAAAACTTTCGGCAGCTCTCTGGCTCCCCCTAGTGGTGATCGGGGGAATCGCAGGGCTGGATGTAATAACCTCGAACTCAAAGAATTATTCGAGGTTACTACTTACTATTTCCTATGCAGCCCTTGTTAGCAATAGGGCTTCATAGGAAAGTAGTAAAATCCTCATAAACTCCAATACAAGTGTATTGGAGTTTATGTTAGAAGCAATCAGATGACTGATTTATATAGGTCCCTATGGGACCTCTATAAAAGTGTAAAAGAAAAAGAAAAATATAAAAAAAAAAAAACTAAAAATTCAAATCACTCCACTTTCCCCAAAATTGAAAAAAAAATTAAAAAATACACATCATGGGTGTCGCAATGTGCGAAAATGCCCGTAGTAAAAAATATAAAAATATATTCCCATACGGTAAACAGAAAAACGGAACAAAGCGCCCAAATGGTCGATTCGCCGTTTTTGGACGCTTCATTTCCTCAAAAAAAAATTAAATAAAAAGTGATCAAAAAGTCCTACACACCCCATAATGGTATCAACTAAAAGTTCAGATCGCCCCGCAAAAAATAAGCCCCCATACAATGCCATATACTTATTTAAAAAAAGTTATGGGGTCAAAATATAGCGACAAAAAAAATAAATAAAAATTTCCCAATTTTGAAGTTTTTTTCACTATCAAAACGCAAGAAAAACTATACATATTGGGTATCGCCGGATTCGTACTGACCTGTAGAATAAAACTAAATGGTCAGTTTTATCGCACATCAAATGTCGTAATTTAAAAACCCGTAAAATTGTGTTGGAATTGTTTTTTTTTTGCAATTTCACCCCATTTGGAATGTTTTTCCCGCTTCCCACTACATTGTATGCAATATTAAATGGTGCGTTGGAAAGTACAACTTGTCCCGCAAAAAAAAGCCCTCATATGGCCATGTGAACGTAAAAATAAAAAAGTTATGGCTCTCGAAAGGCAGGGAGCGTAAAACGAAAATGCAAAAATGAAAAAACCCCGAGTCCTTAAGGGGTTAAACATAGTACCGGGGGCGGCAAATGCCGGTCGGTCACGTGAATGCGGCGCATGCGCGATAGTCCTCCGCAGAACAGTAATACTATGGCAATCATTAGTGAGATTGGTATTACATTAAACAATGATTCATTAGAACAAACATAGATTAGGAAATAATGAGGACATACAAAACATGGTAAGAACTATGTCCCCTACCTGTGATAGCACTCAATTGATCATCTAGTCTGTAAAGACAATAGAAATACAAGACAACTTATGCCTTTTTGAGCAATAAGAACCCTATTATTCCTGTATTCTATATATTGCCAAAAATACATTAGGATTTACAACACCCCCCGGGCCGTCCGATTGTGGCCTCCACTGAGTCATTATTGTCACCTCTATCAATTTATTTAGAAAAAATCTTGAAACCATTTGTTCGACTTACGAAATCATTTCTTCTGGACACATCGCATTTTTTACAATTAATAGGCTCCCTGGATGCTCTGCCATCAGATTTACTTTTGATTATTCTTGATGTCAGCAGCCTATATACCTCCATCCCACACGATGGGGGTATCCAGGCTGTTGAAACGTTATTAAGCAACAGTTCACTGTCAATGGATCAACAACTCTTTTGTATAAATCTTCTTTGTTTTGTGCTTTAAATTTTTTTTTTTATGTTTGGCGACAATTTTTATTTACAACGTAAAGGGATTGCGATGGAGTCAAATGTAGCCCGCCCTTATGCTAATATTTTCATGGATCGATTCGAACAAGATTTCGTTTACCCCCATAGTCTATATCAATCTCATGCATTAATATGGCTTCGCTATATTGATGACACATTTTGCATCTGGCGGGTTGACCGTAATTCATTTGATGCCTTTTACAAAGACTTAACTTCGATGACAGCTGGGTTACCATTTACAGCACATGTTGATTCAGAGTCCGTCAGCTTTTTGGAAACGGTTGTGTCCAGAAATTCTGACGGTACTTTGTTAGTTGATCTATTTACAAAACCAACTGATAAAAACACATTACTATTGTTCTCCAGTAACCATCCACGTAACACCAAAAATTCATTACCACGTTCTCAGTTGACACGAGTGGCAAGAATTGGTAAGTGACCCTATTCTTAAACAACAACGTATGACTGAGATGGCATCTAGATTTGAGACTAGGGTTAGCCACGATCACTTTTGGAGAATGAACTTGCTTATGTCAAGCAACATCGACGGGGACCAGCTAGACCTAATACACCACATATTCCTCTAGTTATGACATACCATCCTTTTATTCCATGTTTACAGCACATCATACAAAAACATTGGCCATTACTAACCAAATCTTACCCTACGATTCTGGAATTTGCATCACCCATACCTATGTGCTATAAACGTGCTAGAAATATAAGGGATTTCCTAGTCCACGCCGATATTGGTACCAATAAACCTAGTATCACTCAAACTACCCTATATAAACCCAAAATGGGTACATTCCTGTGCTTAAATTGTGCTCAATGCACAAATGTTAAAAAGGAGCCACATTTACACATCCACATTCAGGGAAAATTTATCAGATACGGGGTTTCTATACCTGCTTGACGACATATGCAGTTTACCTTATTAAGCGTCCATGCGGTCTCGCATACGTAGGTGAGACATCACAGTGTGTGCGAGACCGCATATGTAAACACAAGTCTGATATTCGATGTGAGAGGACAGAATTACCTATTCCACAACATTTTCTTCAACATAAACATCGGATCAGTCAGTTACAATATCAGATCCTAGAACACGTTCTTATGCCCCGCAGAGAAGGTAATCGAAAATTGATCCTTCGGAGGCATAAAGCCTACTGGATCTATGAACTTAAAACACTACACCCTTTTGGCTTGAATAGGGATTTACTACTATAATGAGGTCATGATTAAGGACATCTGTGTCCGAAACATGTAGACCCTGGGAGTGAGTGTACCAAACATCAAGCTACGCTGTTTCTGTATTTTAACGCAACGAAAATAAAGGAAATTTGGCAATCTGCATCCGTGGTTTGTGCTGGACTACTTCATCCATTTACAAGTGAGCATCCGTTCAGGATATCCGTGCACAACACAGGAGGAAAAATTCCTTGGATACACATTCATCGCAGGTGAGCTGGTTCATCCAAGTTATTTTTACTATAATGCTCTAACTGTATACGGATTCAATATAGTGATATTATATGTTTGATTAATCTACTCGGTGTACTGACCTCTGTATCCTCTGCATATTCACAGGAGTTTTGATATATTAATATGCATTGTTATCTTGTATTTCTATTGTCTTTACAGACTAGATGATCAATTGGGTGCTATCACAGGTAGGGGACATAGTTCTTACCATGTTTTGTATGTCCTAATTATTTCCTAATCTATGTTTGTTCTAATGAATCATTGTTTAATGTAATACCAATCTCACTAATGATTGCCATAGTATTACTGTTCTGCGGAGGACTATCGCGCATGCGCCGCATTCACGTGACCGACTGGCATTTGCCGCCCGGTACTATGTTTAAGTATCCAGGAAGTTTCTCCCCTTTCGGCCTCAGCCGGCGGAGCGCGCATGTCCCAATGACGCACTTCCGGCTGGAGCAGCGGACCGGAAGTGTAACTCACGGCTCAATATTTAAGAAGCTGTGGCGGGATAACAGATATGTCACCCGCTCCTGCGCTACTATACTACTACAGGTATTTACATAAGCTTTGTCTATATGTACCAAGTCATTTATTGAAGTATGTAGAAGGGCATATGCATCTTACCCATATCAAGAACCTTATAACATTACAATCAGTTTTCCATAGTGTTGCTTATTGACTCCTGGGATCTTTGAGAAAATATACAAATATACAAATTTATGTATGACGATTATGACTTGTTTACACATGTACTTGAATCTCTGTATATCTATTATTATATTTTCTGGGACCAAACATTTATGTTGATTTAAGTTTGTATATATTATTATTTTCAGGCCCTGATGAAGGTCTATGGCTAGACCGAAATGTAGGCCACTTTAAATGTACTGAATATGATGGTGGCGGAATAATAATAAAATATTCTTGCAAACTATCATTAAGTAGCAAGAGTGCCGTGTTCTTTACATTGATATCTCTATATATGACAGCTGCCCCAGCACACTCAGCTATGCTACATCCATACACATGACAGCTTCACTGGCACACTCAGCTCTACTATATCTCTATATAGCACAGCTGCCCAGCACACTCTCTACACTACGTCAACACTGCTATGTCAATACACATGAGAGCTGCGCAAGCACACACAAATCTCCTAAATCTCTATAGATGACAGCTGCTCAAGAAGACTCAGCTCTGCTAAATCTCTATATATGACAGCTGCCCCAGCTCACTCAGCTCTCTTATATCTTTATATATGACAGCTTTCCAAGCACACTCACCTTTGCTACATCTATACACATGACAGCTTCCCTTGCGCACTCAGCTCTACTATATATTACAGCTGCCCCAGCACACTCAGCTCTGGTATATCTTTATATATGACAGCTGCCCCAGCAGACTCAGCTCTGCTATATCTCTATATATTACAGCTGCCCCAGCTCACTTAGCTCTCTTATTTCCTTATATATGACAGCTTACCCAACACATTCAGCTTTCTACATCTATAGACATGACTAGTGTTGAGCGAACAGTACCAATCCCTAAATCTGGTGTTCCAGCTTTGGCTAGCCAAGTGTTATACTGTCTGCTGTCTGGCAAAGTATAGATTATTTTCTGTGGTGAAATTCAATTGCCAAAATAGCAATCCCCTAAATCTGGTGTCCCAGCAGTGGCTGGCAAAGTATAATAGTGTCCGGCAAAGGATATATTTTGTTCTGGGGTGAAATTCAATAGGCAAAATAGCAATATCGTAAATCAGTGTTTTCAGCTGTTGCTGACCAACTTTAAAAGTGTCCTGCAAAGGATATATTTTGTTCTCGGGTGAAATTCAATTGCCAAAATAGCAATACCATAAATCAGTGGTTTCAGCTGTGGCTGCCCAAGTTTAAACTCCTCAGGACCGCCTAACGTACGAATGCGTCTGGCCGGTGGTCCTGTTGGTCTGGCTGGACGCATCCATGCGTCATCTCGCGAGATGCGAGATTTGCTGTGAACATTCACAGTGGCGAGCGGCTCGGCAGTTATACTGCAGCCTGCCAGCGATGATCAATTGCTGGCAGGCTGTAGAAGTAAAATAAATCACATTAAACATGTATATCAGACGCTGTTTTGTTAACAGCGTCTGATATACCTGCTACCTGGTCCTCTGGTGGTCCCATTTGCTGGGATCGACCACTAGAGGACCAGGTAGCTCTGTAAAGTTGCACCAAGCACCACATGACACTACACCGCCCCCTGTCACTTATTAACCCCTTGTTAACCCCTGATCACCCCATCTACATTTCCTGATCACCCCCCTGTCATTGATCACCCCCCTGTAAGGCTCCATTCAGACGTCCATATGTGTTTTGCGGATCCGTGAATCCGCGGAATCGCGGATCCTCAAAACACAGACATCGGCAATGTGCTTTCCGTATTTTGCAGAACTAGATAGAAAATGCCTTTTCTTGTCCGCAATTGCGGACAAGAATAGGGCATGTTCTATATTTTTGCGGAACGGAAGTGCAGACCGGGAAGTGCGGATCCGCATTTCTGGATCCGAGCGGGACACAGTCTGTCCCCATAGATATGAATGGGTCCGCAATTCCGTTCCGCAAACCCCCGCCCAAAATGCCAGAACAGTATAAACACCCCACAAATGACCCCATTTTGGAAAGAAGACACCCCAAGGTATTCGCTGAGGGGCATATTCAGTCCATGAAAAATTAAACTTTTTGTCACAAGTTAGCAGAAAGGGAGACTTTGTGAGAAAAAAAAACAATAAAAAATCAATTTCCGCTAACTTGTGCCCAAAAAAAAATCTTCTATGAACTCGCCATGCCCCTCACGGAATACCTTGGGGTCTTCTTTCCAAAATGGGGTCACATGTGGGTATTTATACTGCCCTGGCATTTTAGGGGCCATAAAGCGTGAGAAGAAGTCTGGAATCCAAATGCGTAAAAATGCTCTCCTAAAAGGTACTTATTGGAATTAGGGCCCCTTTGCGCATCTTGGCTGCAAAAAAGTGTCACACATGTGGTATTGCCTTACTCAGAAGAAGTAGGGCAATGTGTTTTGGGGTGTATTTTTACATAAACCCATGCTGGGTAAGAGAAATATCTCTGTAAATTGACAACTTTGTATAATTTTTTTTAAAAGTTGTCATTTACAGAGATATTTCTCACACAAAGTATGGGTATAAGTAAAAAAAAAAAAAACACATTGCCCTACTTCTCCTGAGTATGGCGATACCACATGAGTAGCACTTTTTTGCAGCCTGGGTGCACAAAGGGGCCCAAATTCAAACGAGTACCTTTAGGTTTTACAGGGCTGCTCACAATTTAGCCCCGCCCAAAATGCCAGAACAGTAAACACACCCCACAAATGACCCCATTTCGGAAAGTAAACACCCCAAGGTATTCATGGAGGGGCATAATGAGTCCGTGGAAGATTTTTATTTATTTTTGCCAGAAGTTAGCAGAAATGGAAACTTTATTATTTTTTTTTTCCTCAGAAAGTGTCATTTTCCACTAACTTGTGAAAAAAAATGAAATGATACATGAACTCACCATGCCGCTCCGCGAATACTTTGGGGTGTCTTCTTTCTAAAATGGTGTGATTTGGGTGGTATTTATACTATCCTAGCATTCTAGCACCTGAAGAAACATGACAGGCGCTCAGAAAGTCAGAGCTGCTTCAAAATGCGGAAATCCAGTTTTTTGCACCATAGTTTGTAAACGCTATAACTTTTACCCAAACCAATAAATATACACTTATTGGATTTTTTTTATCAAAGATATGCAGAACAATAAATTTATAGAAAAACGTATATAGAAATGTATTTTTTTTTTTTTAATTTTACAACAGAAAGTGAAAAATGTCATGATTAATAGCAAAAAAATGTCAGCAGCAATGAAATACCACCAAATGAAAGCTCTATTAGTGAGAAGAAAAGGAGGTAAAATTCATTTGGGTGGTAAGTTGCATGACCGAGCAATAAACGGTGAAAGTAGTGTAGTGCAGAATTGTAAAAAGTGGCCTGGTCATTAAGGGTGTTTAAGCTAGGGGGGCTGATGTGGTTAATAGTGTCTGGCATAGGATATATTTTGTTTTGGGGTGAAATTCAATTCCTAAAATAGCAATACCGTAAATATGGTGTACCAGCAGTGGCTGGCCAAGTTTAATAGTGTCTGGCATAGGATATATTTTGTTCTGGGGTGAAATTAAATTCCTAAAATAGAAATTCCATAAATCAGTGGTTTTAGCTTTGGCTGGCCAAGTTTAATAGTGTCAGGCAAAGGATATATTATTTTCTGCGGTGAAATTCAGTTGCAAAAATAGAAATACAGTAAAACTGTTGTTCCGGCTGTTGCAGGCTTCGTTTTAATCTGTTCGTAAAAGGGTATATTATTTTCTGGGGTGAAAGTCAGTAGCAAAAATAGAAATACAGAAAATCTGGTGTCCCAGCAGTGGCTGGCCAAGTTTAATAGTGTACAGCAAAGGATAGATTTTGTTCTGGGGTGAAATGTAATTCCCAACATAGCAATACCCTGAATCTGGTGTTCAAGCTGTTGAAGCCCTAGTTTAGATCTGTCCGTAAAAGGGTATATTTTTTCTGGGGTGAAATTCAATTGCCAAAACAGCAATACCATAAATCAGTGGTTTCAGCTATGGCTGGCCAACTTTAACAGTGTACGGCAAAAGATATTTTTTTTCTGGGGTGAAATTCAATTGACAAAATAGCAATACCATAAATCAGTGGTTTCAGCTGTGGCTGGTCAAGTTTAATAGTTTACGGCAAAGGATATATTTTTTTCTGGGGTGACATTCAATTGCCAAAATAGCAATACACTGAATCTGGTGTTCCAGCTGTTGCAGGCCTAGTTTAAATCTGTCCGTAAAAGGGTCTATTTTTTTCTCGGGTGAAATTTAATTGCCAAATTAGCAATACCCTGAATCTGGTGTTCCAGCTGTTGCAGGCCTAGTTTAACCACTTTCGGACCGCCGCACGCAGTATCGCGTGATCTCGGCGGTCCTTCTGTTCCTCGTTGACGCGCAGGTGCACAGACTGTCGGGAGCTGCTCAGGAGAAGTTCGTCACCAGCCTGCCAGCCAATGGCGCTGGCAGGCTGGTGATGTTCACAAAAATGAATCATAAGCCATATAATACATTATATTATATTTATACATCCTTTTGTGGAATTGGGCCCTAAGAACTTAATCATATCTCTTACAAGATGTTGATGTAGTCTTTGCCTTTTGGATCCATGCTTCTTATGGATAAGACTCCTTGTACTCAAGCACTTCTCTTTTTCTTGTGAAAGAACATCTGGAGGCACATACTCTCTGTTACAATAAAAACAACGCATAAACCTAGAGCACATAATCATATCAACTTTAGGGAAATTTAGGAAGGACACAGCTTTGCCAAAGCCCTAGTTCCGAACCTTGACTCTGCTGTCTATTGAATTTTATGTAAAATAATGTTTTTTACAAAGCTTTCCCTAAATTATTAACAAATTGGTTAAAGGGCACCTATTTAATGAAAAATGTCAGCCTCCTCCATAACCCCTTAGCTGCCCTTACCATCTCCAATGAAGGTGCGTTTTCCACCATCCGAGGTAGAAATAAGCTTTTACCAATTTGCTAATAATTTAGACAAAGTAACAGAAAGAAATAACATGAAGAAATAGCACAAATCCCTACAAACTATCCATTACTGGACTTTATCATTGACATTCTAGATAATAATAACTTACCTTTTCAACACACTGATTGATGGGAATCACCCAATGTTCCTTTTTCGTTGAAGATGAATTAGCTTCAATTGATATGGTCTTCACCTATAGGATCCGTCCATCTTATGGACTGGGCCCCAGATACTTAAACATATCAATAATAAGATCTACATATGGTCTTCACCTATAGGACCCATCCATCTTATGGACTATGCCCTAGGTCTTAAAGATATCTCTAACAAGATATGATCTTCACCTATAGAACCCATCCTTTTTTGGAATTGGGCCCTAGGAACTTAATCATATCTCTTACAAGATGTTGATGTAGTCTTTGACTTTTGGATCTATGCTTCTTATGGATAAGACCCCTTGTACTCAAACACTTCTCTTTTTCTTGTGATAGATCATCTGGAGGCACATACTCTCTGTTACAATATAAACAACACATAACCCTAGAGCACAGTATCATATCAACTTTAGGGAAATTTAGGAAGGACACAGCTTTGCCAAAGCCCTAGTTCGAACCTTGACTCTGCTATGTATTGAATTTTATGTAAAATAATGCTTTTTACAAGCTTTCCTAAATTATTAACAAATTGGTTAAAGGGCACCTATTTAATGAAAAATTCAGCCTCCTCCATAACCCCTTAGCTGCCCTTACCATCTCCAATGAAGGTGCGTTTTCCACCATCCGAGGTAGAAATAAGCTTTTACCAATTTGCTAATAATTTAGACAAAGTAACAGAAAGAAATAACATGAAGAAATAGCACAAAGCCCTACAAACTATACATTACTGGACTTTATCATTGACATTGTAGATAATAATAACTTACCTTTTCAACACACTGATTGATAGGAATCACCCAATGTTCCTTTTTCGTTGAAGATGAATTAGCTTCAATTGATATGGTCTTCACCTATAGGATCCGTCCATCTTATGGACTGGGCCCCAGTTACTTAAACATATCAATAATAAGATCTGCATATGGTCTTCACCTATAGGACCCATCCATCTTATAGACTATGCCCTAGGTCTTAAAGATATCTCTAACAAGATATGATCTTCACCTATAGAACCCATCCTTTTTTGGAATTGGGCCCTAGGAACTTAATCATATCTCTTACAAGATGTTGATGTAGTCTTTGCCTTTTGAATCCATGCTTCTTATGGATAAGACTAATTGTACTCAAGCACTTCTCTTTTTCTTGTGAAAGAACATCTGGAGGCACATACTCTCTGTTACCATAAAAACAACGCATAAACCTAGAGCACATAATCATATCAACTTTAGGCAAATTTTGGAAGAACACAACTTTGCCAAAGCCCTAGTTCCGAACCTTGACTCTGCTGTCTATTGAATTTTATGTAAAATAATGCTTTTTACGAATTTCCCTAAATTATTAACAAATTGGTTAAAGGGCACCTATTTAATGAAAAATTCAGCCTCCTCCATAACCCCTTAGCTGCCCTTACCATCTCCAATGAAGGTGCGTTTTCCACCATCCGAGGTAGAAATAAGCTTTTACCAATTTGCTAATAATTTAGACAAAGTAAGTGAAAGAAATAACATTAAAGAAATAGCACAAAGCCCTACAAACTATACATTACTGGACTTTATCATTGGCATTGTAGATAATAATAACTTACCTTTTCAACACACTGATTGATAGGAATCACCCAATGTTCCTTTTTGGTTGAAGAAGAATTAGCTTCAATTGATATGCTCTTCACCTATAGGATCCATCCATCTTATGGACTGGGCCCCAGGTACTTAAACATATCAATAATAAGATCTGCATATGGTCTTCACTAGAGATGAGCGAACACCTGGATGTTCGGGTTTGAGAGGTTCGGCCGAACTTCCGGAAAATGTCCGGGTTCGTGATCCGAACTCAACCCGAACTTCATCCCGAACCCGAACCCCATAGAAGTCAATGGGGACCCGAACTTTTGGGCACTAAAAACCCTGTAAAAGACTCCCGGAAAGGGCTAGAGGGCTGCAAAAGGCAGCAAAATGTAGGTAAATCCCCTGCAAACAAATGTAGATAGGGAAATGAATTAAAATAAAATAAAATAAATAAAAATTAACCAATATCAATTGGAGAGAGGTCCCACAGCAAGGAATCATGCGTCATATCATCCACCACTGGAGAAGGCCACTCTCATTTATTTGGGACCAGCACCCAGACAGAGGATACAGGTCCCACAGCAAGGAATCATGCTTCATATCAACCACCACCGGAGAAGGCCACTCTCATTTATTTGGGACCAGCACCCAGACAGAGGATACAGGTCCCACATCAAGGAATCATGCGTCATATCAACCCCCACCGGAGAAGGCCACTCTCATTTATTTGGGACCAGCACCCAGACAGAGGATACAGGTCCCACAGCAAGGAATCATGCGTCATATCAACCACCACCGGAGAAGGCCACTCTCATGTATTTTGGACCAGCACCCAGACAGAGGATACAGGTCCCACATCAAGGAATCATGCGTCATATCAACCCCCACCGGAGAAGGCCACTCTCATTTATTTTGGACCAGCACCCAGACAAAGGAGATAGGTCCCACAGCAAGGAATCATGCTTCATATCAACCACCACCGGAGAAGGCCACTCTCATTTATTTGGGACCAGCACCCAGACAGAGGATACAGGTCCCACAGCATGGAATCATGCTTCATATCAACCACCACCGGAGAAGGCCACTCTCATTTATTTGGGACCAGCACCCAGACAGAGGATACAGGTCCCACATCAAGGAATCATGCGTCATATCAACCCCCACCAGAGAAGGCCACTCTCATTTATTTTGGACCAGCACCCAGACAGAGGATACAGGTCCCACAGCAAGGAATCATGCTTCATATCAACCACCACCGGAGAAGGCCACTCTCATGTATTTTGGACCAGCACCCAGACAGAGGATACAGGTCCCACATCAAGGAATCATGCGTCATATCAACCCCCACCGGAGAAGGCCACTCTCATTTATTTTGGACCAGCACCCAGACAGAGGAGATAGGTCCCACAGCAAGGAATCATGCTTCATATCAACCACCACCGGAGAAGGCCACTCTCATGTATTTTGGACCAGCACCCAGACAGAGGATACAGGTCCCACAGCAAGGAATCATGCGTCATATCAACCCCCACCGGAGAAGGCCACTCTCATTTATTTTGGACCAGCACCCAGACAGAGGATACAGGTCCCACAGCAAGGAATCATGCGTCATATCAACCCCCACCGGAGAAGGCCACTCTCATTTATTTTGGACCAGCACCCAGACAGAGGATACAGGTCCCACAGCAAGGAATCATGCCTCATATCAACCACCACTGGAGAAGGCCACCATTTAATGGGACCCCGGCAACCATGTCAGATGGCACAAACATCAGCTTCACATCACCCAGCACAAGAGAAGGCCACTTTGAGAGACTTTGACCCCTGCACCCAGACGGAGGAGAGAGGTTTCACAGCAGAGAATCATGCATTTAGATCACCCACCACAGGAGTAGGCCACCATTTAATGGGACCCGGCAACCATGTCAGATGGCACAAACATCAGCTTCACATCACCCAGCACAAGAGAAGGCCACTTTTAGAGACTTTGACCCCTGCACCCAGACGGAGGAGAGAGGTTTTCACAGCAGAGAATCATGCATTTAGATCACCCACCACAGGAGTAGGCCACCATTTAATGGGACCCCGGCAACCATGTCAGATGGCACAAACATCAGCTTCACATCACCCAGCACAAGAGAAGGCCACTTTGAGAGACTTTGACCCCTGCACCCAGACGGAGGAGAGAGGTTTTCACAGCAGAGAATCATGCATTTAGATCACCCACCACAGGAGTAGGCCACCATTTAATGGGACCCCGGCAACCATGTCAGATGGCACAAACATCAGCTTCACATCACCCAGCACAAGAGAAGGCCACTTTGAGAGACTTTGACCCCTGCTCCCAGACGGAGGAGAGAGGTTTCACAGCAGAGAATCATGCATTTAGATCACCCACCACAGGAGTAGGCCACCATTTAATGGGACCCCGGCAACCATGTCAGATGGCACAAACATCAGCTTCACATCACCCAGCACAAGAGAAGGCCACTTTGAGAGACTTTGACCCCTGCACCCAGACGGAGGAGAGAGGTCTCACAGCAGAGATTCAGGCATTTATATCAGCCAGCACAGGAGAAGGCCGCTTTCAGTGACTTAGGCCTTAGCACCGACACAGAGGAGACAGGTCAGATAGCACAAGCATCAGTTTCACATCAACCACCACAGGAGAAGGGCACTTTTAGAGACTTTGACCCCTGCACCCAGAAAGAGGAGAGAGGTCCAACAGCAGAGAATCAGGCATCATGTCAACCACCACAGGAGTAGGCCACTTTTTGTTTCTTTGACCCCTGCACCCAGAAAGAGGAGAGAGGTCCCACAGCAGAGATTCAGGCATTTATATCAGCCAGCACAGGAGAAGGCCGCTTTCAGTGACTTAGGCCTTAGCACCGACACAGAGGAGACAGGTCAGATAGCACAAGCATCAGTTTCACATCAACCACCACAGGAGAAGGGCACTTTTAGAGACTTTGACCCCTGCACCCAGAAAGAGGAGAGAGGTCCCACAACAGAGAATCAGGCATCATGTCAACCACCACAGGAGTAGGCCACTTTTTGTTTCTTTGACCCCTGCACCCAGAAAGAGGAGAGAGGTCCCACAGCAGAGATTCAGGCATTTATATCAGCCAGCACAGGAGAAGGCCGCTTTCAGTTACTTTGGCCCCTGCAGCCACACAGAGGAGAGAGGTCCCACAGCAGAGAATCAGGCATCATGTCAACCACCACAGGAGTAGGCCACCTTTTGTTTCTTTGACCCCTGCACCCAGAAAGAGGAGAGAGGTCCCACAGCAGTGAATCAGGCATTTCGATCACCCACCACAGGAGAAGGCCGCTTTCAGTGACTTTGGCCCCCTGCACCCACACAAAGGAGACATGTCAGACAGCACAAGTATAACATTCATATCACCCAGCACAGGAGAAGGACACTTTCATGTACTTTGGCCCCGGCACCCAGACAGACGGAAGGTTCATTCAACTCTGGGTTGCACCCCAAGATCCTACTTAATTTCAAAAATTGATTTTTCAATGAAGAAGTGGCCAGGAGTACAAGACAACATGGTTTAAGGCAGTTATTAAGGACTACTCTGCACAAGGGGGGGTCAGGTCTTGTGGGATCCATGCCTGGTTCATTTTTATAAACGTCAGCTTGTCACGTTGGCTGCGGACAGGCGGCTGCGTTTGTCAGTAATGACGCCCCCTGCTGTGCTGAATACACGTTCAGATAAAACGCTGGCCACCGGGCAGGCCAGCACCTCCAAGGCATAACATGCTAATTCTGGCCACGTGGACAATTTGGAAACCCAGAAGTTGAATGGGGCCGAACCATCCGTCAGTACGTGGAGTTGTGTGCAGATGTACTGTTCAACCATGTTAGTGAAATGTTGCCTCCTGCTAACACGTTCCGTATCAGGTGGTGGGGCAGTTAGCTGTGGCGTGGAGACAAAACTTTTCCACATTTCTGCCATGCTAACCCTGCCCTCAGAGGAGCTGGCCGTGACACTGCTGCGTGGGCGACCTCTAGCTCCTCCTCTGCCTTGGCCTTGGCCTTCCACCTGTTCCCCTGTGACAGTTGGGAATGCTCTCAGGAGCGCGTCTACCAGTGTGCGCTTGTATTCGCGCCTCTTCCTATCACGCTCCAGTGCATGAAGTAAAGTGGGTACATTGTCTTTGTACCGTGGATCCAGCAGGGTGGCCACCCAGTAGTCAGCACACGTTAAAATGTGGGCAACTCTGCTGTCGTTGCGCAGGCACTGCAGCATGTAATCGCTCATGTGTGCCAGGCTCCCCAGAGGTAAGGACAAGCTGTCCTCTGTGGGAGGCGTATCGTCATCATCCTCTGTATCCCCCAGCCACTCACCAGGGATGTGCCTGCGCTGTGCTGGGTGCCACCCGCTGTGAACCTGCTTCATCCTCATCCTCCTCCACCTCCTCCTCATCCTCCTCGTCCTCCAGTAGTGGTCCCTGGCTGGCCACATTTGTACCTGCCCTCTGCTGTTGCAAAAACCTCCCTCTGAGCCACTTCTAACAGACTGGCCTGAAAGTGCTAAAAACGACCCGTCATTCTCCTCCTCCTCCTCCTGGCCCTGGCCCACCTCCTCTTCCATCATCGCCCTAAGCGTTTTCTCTAGGAGACATAGAATTGGTATCGTCACGCTGATAACAGTGGCATCGCCACTGGCCATGTTGGTGGCGTACTCTAAACAGCGCAACAGGGCACACAGGTCTCGCATGGAGGCCCAATCATTGGTGGTGAAGTGGTGCTGTTCCGCAGTGCGACTGACCCGTGCGTGCTGCAGCTGAAACTCCACTATGGCCTGCTGCTGCTCGCACAGTCTCTCCAGCATGTGCAAGGTGGAGTTCCACCGGGTGGGCACGTCGCATATTAGGCGCTGAGCGGGAAGGCCGAAGTTCCGCTGTAGCGCTGACAGGCGAGCAGCGGCAGGATGTGAACGCCAGAAGCGTGCACAGACGGCCCGCACTTTATGCAGCAGCTCTGACATGTCTGGGTAGTTGTGAATGAACTTTTGCACCACCAAATTCAGCACATGCGCCAGGCAAGGGATGTGCGTCAAACCGGCTAGTCCCAGAGCTGCCACGAGATTTCGCCCATTATCGCACACCACCAGGCCGGGCTTGAGGCCCATCGGCAGCAACCACTGGTCGGTCTGTTGTTCAATACCCCGCCACAACTCCTGCGCGGTGTGGGGCCTGTCCCCCAAACATATGAGTTTCAGAATGGCCTGCTGACGTTTACCCGGGGCTGTGCTGAAGTTGGTGGTGAAGGTGTGTGGCTGACTGGATGAGCTGGTGGAAGCAGAGGAGGTGGAGGAGGAAGCCGAGTAGGAGGAGGAGGCTACAGGAGGCAAAGAATGATGCCCTGTGATCCTTGGCGGCGGAAGGACGTGCGCCAAGGAACTCTCCGCCTGGGGCCCAGCCGCCACTACATTTACCCAGTGTGCAGTTAGGGAGATATAGCGTCCCTGGCCGTGCTTACTGGTCCACGTATCTGTGGTTAGGTGGACCTTGCCACAAATGGCGTTGCGCAGTGCACACTTGATTTTATCGGACACTTGCATGTGCAGGGAAGGCACGGCTGTCTTGGAGAAGTAGTGGCGGCTGGGAACCACATACTGGGGGACAGCCATGGCCATCAGCTGTTTGAAGCTGTCTGTGTCCACCAGCCGGAATGACAGCATTTCAAAGGCCAGTAGTTTATAAATGCTGGCATTCAGGCCAAGGGCTCGAGGGTGACTAGGTGGGAATTTGCGCTTCCTCTCAAAGGTTTGAGAGATGGAGAGCTGAATGCTGCTGTGTGAAATAGTGGAGACGCTAGGTGATGGTGGCGGTGGTGGTGGTGGTGTCGGTGGCACATCCTCTGTTTGCTGCTCGGCAGGTGGCAACATTCCTCTCGAGGCGGAAGCCGAGGCAGCAGCGGTAGAGGGAGCAGGGGGAGCCTGAGCGGGTTCCTTGTTTTTAAGGTGTGTACTCCCCTGCAGTTCATGCTTTGCATGTAGATGCCTGATCATGCAGGTGGTGCTCAGGTTAAGAACGTTAATGCCTCGCCTCAGGGTCTAATGGCACAGCGTGCAAACCACTCTGGTCTTGTCCTCAGCACATTGTTTGAAGAAGTGCCATGCCAGGGAACTCCTTGAAGATGCCTTTGGGGTGCTGGGTCCCTGTTGGCGCTGGCCAATAGCAGGCGAACTCTCGGGACGGCGGGTGTTCTGCTTTTGCCCCCTGCTCCCTCTTTGGCTTCGCTGTTGTCTCGGTCTCACCACTGCCTCTTCCTCTGAACTATTTAAGTCAGCGGCACGACCTTCAGTCCATGTGGGGTCTAAGACCTCATCGTCCTCTGCATCGTCTTCCACCCAGTCTTCCTCCCTGACCTCCTCCTGTTCAGTCTGCACAATGCAATAAGACGCGGCAGTGGGCACCTGTGTTTCGTCATCATCAGAGACTGGGTGACTCTGCTGTGGTGGTATTCCCATGTCCTCATCATCTGGATACATAAGTGGTTGTGCGTCAGTGCATGGAATGTCTTCCACCGCTGGGGAAGGGATAGGTGGACGCCCCTGGAAAACCGTGGGAGCAGAGTCTTCAAACAGAAGAAGAGACTGCTGCATAACTTGAGGCTCAGCCAATTTCCCTGATATGCATGGGGGTGATGTGACAGACTGATGGGCTTGGTTTTCAGGTGCCACCTGTGCGCTTTCCGCAGAAGACTGGGCGGAAGACAATGTGGTGAACGTGCTGGAAGCACTGTCGGCCACCCAATCGACTAATGCCTGTACCTGCTCAGGCCTTACCATCCTCATAACGGCATTGGGCCCCACCAAATATCGCTGTAAATTCTGCCGGCTACTTGAGGGAGTTGTTTCACTACTTTGTGCGCCTAAGGCCGAACGGCCACGTCCTCTGCCAGCAACAGAGGCTCCACGGACACCACCACGACCGCGTCCTCGTCCCATAATAGAATGTTTCCTCATTGTTGCGATTCAACTTGCACCACAATAAAATATATTATTTTTTAGCCCCAAAATTCCCACACTGGAAGATATAATTCCTTTTTCCGGTATTAATTACAAGAACACTGCTGCTAATTGGACACCAGATTTTTTATAATGCTAGTTTTGATACATAGATCCCCACACGGGGAAATATAATTCCTTTTTAGAGGAGTGAAAACGTGAGGCCTAGTTTTTCTGGTCTAACAAACACCAGATTGATTAAATTGGCGTTTTTTTCAGCAAAATTACAACACTAGACAATAATGCCTTTTGGCGGTATTAATTACAAGAACACTGCTGCTAATTGGACACCAGATTTTTTATATTGCTAGTTTTGGTACATAGATTCCACACGGGGAGATATAATTCCTTTTTACAGGAGTAAAAGCGTGAGGCCTAGTTTTTCTGGTCTACCAAACACCAGATTAATTAAATTGGCCTTTTTTTCAGCAAAATTACAACACTGGACGATATAATGCCTTTTGGTGGTATTAATTACAAGAACACTGCTGCTAATTGGACACCAGATTTTTTATAATGCTAGTTTTGGTACATAGATTCCCACATGGGGAAATATAATTCCTTTTTAGAGGAGTGAAAACGTGAGGCCTAGTTTTTCTGGTTTAACAAACACCAGATTGATTAAATTGGCCTTTTTTTCAGCAAAATTACAACACTGGACAATAATGCCTTTTTGGCGGTATTAATTACAAGAACACTGCTGCTAATTGGACACCAGATTTTTTATAATGCTAGTTTTGGTACATAGATCCCCACACGGGGAAATATAATTCCTTTTTAGAGGAGTGAAAACGTGAGGCCTAGTTTTTCTGGTCTAACAAACACCAGATTGATTAAATTGGCGTTTTTTTCAGCAAAATTACAACACTAGACAATAATGCCTTTTGGCGGTATTAATTGCAAGAACACTGCTGCTAATTGGACACCAGATTTTTTATAATGCTAGTTTTGGTACATAGATTCCACACGGGGAGATTTAATACCTTTTTACAGGAGTAAAAACGTGAGGCCTAGTTTTTCTGGTCTACCAAACACCAGATTAATTAAATTGGCCTTTTTTTCAGCAAAATTACAACACTGGACAATAATGCCTTTTGGCGGTATTAATTACAAGAACACTGCTGCTAATTGGACACCAGATTTTTTATAATGCTAGTTTTGGTACATAGATTCCCACACGGGGAAATATAATTCCTTTTTAGAGGAGTGAAAACGTGAGGCCTAGTTTTTCTGGTCTAACAAACACCAGATTGATTAAATTGGCCTTTTTTCAGCAAGAATTACAACACTGGACAATAATGCCTTTTGGCGGTATTAATTACAAGAACACTGCTGCTAATTGGACACCAGATTTTTATAATGCTAGTTTTGGTACATAGATCCCCACACGGGGAAATATAATTCCTTTTTAGAGGAGTGAAAACGTGAGGCCTATTTTTTCTGGTCTAACAAACACCAGATTGATTAAATTGGCCTTTTTTTCACCAAAATTACAACACTGGACAATAATGCCTTTTGGCGGTATTAATTACAAGAACACTGCTGCTAATTGGACACCAGATTTTTTATAATGCTAGTTTTGGTACATAGATCCCCACACGGGGAAATATAATTCCTTTTTAGAGGAGTGAATACGTGAGGCCTAGTTTTTCTGGTCTAGCAAACACCAGATTGATTAAATTGGCCTTTTTTTCAGCAAAATTACAACACTGGACAATAATGCCTTTTGGCGGTATTAATTACAAGAACACTGCTGCTAATTGGACACCAGATTTTTATAATGCTAGTTTTGGTACATAGATCCCCACACGGGAAATATAATTCCTTTTAGAGGAGTGAAAACGTGAGGCCTAGTTTTTCTGGTCTAACAAACACCAGATTGATTAAATTGGCCTTTTTTTCAGCAAAATTACAACACTGGACAATAATGCCTTTTGGCGGTATTAATTACAAGAACACTGCTGCTAATTGGACACCAGATGTTTTTAATGCTAGTTTTGGTACATAGATCCCCACACGGGGAAATATAATTCCTTTTTAGAGGAGTGAAAACGTGAGGCCTAGTTTTTCTGGTCTAACAAACACCAGATTGATTAAATTGGCCTTTTTTTCAGCAAAATTACAACACTGGACGATATAATGCCTTTTGCCGGTATTAATTACAAGAACACTGCTGCTAATTGGACACCAGATTTTTTTAATGCTAGTTTTGGTACATAGATCCTCACACGGGGAAATATAATTCCTTTTTAGAGGAGTGAAAACGTGAGGCCTAGTTTTTCTGGTCTAACAAACACCAGATTGATTAAATTGGCCTTTTTTTCAGCAAAATTACAACACTGGACAATAATGCCTTTTGGCGGTATTAATTACAAGAACACTGCTGCTAATTGGACACCAGATTTTTTATAATGCTAGTTTTGGTACATAGATCCTCACACGGGGAAATATAATTCCTTTTTAGAGGAGTGAAAACATGAGGCCGAGTTTTTCTGGTCTAACAAACACCAGATTGATTAAATTGGCCTTTTTTCAGCAAAATTACAACACTGGACAATAATGCCTTTTGGCGGTATTAATTACAAGAACACTGCTGCTAATTGGACACCAGATTTTTTATAATGCTAGTTTTGGTACATAGATCCCCACATGGGGAAATATAATTCCTTTTAGAGAGTGAAAACGTGAGGCCTAGTTTTTCTGGTCTAACAAACACCAGATTGATTAAATTGGCCTTTTTTTCACCAAAATTACAACACTGGACAATAATGCCTTTTGGCGGTATTTATTACAAGAACACTGCTGCTAATTGGACACCAGATTTTTTATAATGCTAGTTTTGGTACATAGAATCCCACACGGGGAAATATAATTCCCTTTTAGAGGAGTGAAAACGTGAGGCCTAGTTTTTCTGGTCTAACAAACACCAGATTGATTAAATTGGCCTTTTTTTCACCAAAATTGCAACACTGGATGATATAATGCCTTTTGGCGGTATTAATTACAAGAGGACTGCTGGTATTTCAGAACACCGGAATTGTTAAAATGCTAGTTTTGCTATATAAATTTCCCACACTGGGAGAAATATTGTCTAAGCCTTTTTACAGTATTAATTACAACAGGAGTGCTTCTTCTGGTCTAACACCAGAATAATTGTATTATTACGGTGAAAGCTTTTTCAAATTTATATTTCTGGCACATAAAAAAAAAAAATATTTCTGGCTGACAGTATTGGACTTGGCTGTAGTGGCACTGGCTAGCCTAGCTGGAACAGCACATTCATGGGATTTGCTATCCAAGTGGGTTACTTTCAGTTTCACCACTGATATATTAAATATCTTTGCAGTTAGTATGGGTGACACAAGCACAGCCAATCCCCTGATGTAGTATATCTATGAAAAAATCGACTATTACATTAGATTAATGGACGTTGTGGCAGCTTTTGCTGTAGCACCACAAGTCCCATAATGGCCGCCGCCTATCAGCCCAGTAACATGTGCCAGAAAACAGTCTGCACAGCCAGAAAAAAAATTGACTTTGAATGAGCAGCTGAATCGCTGTTGTTCTGATTCACAGGTGTAGATTTTTAACTTCTTTGGAGCTTTGGTTTACACTCTGTGGCAGCAAGTGCTGGCGCACCACAAGTCCCAAAATGGTCACCGCCGGTCAGCCCAGTTACATGTGCCAGTAAAAATCGCTCTGGCCAGTCTCAACAAAATAGTGACTTTCAGTGAACAGCTCAGCTGAGTTGTTCTGATGCACAGGTGTAGAAAGGTAGATCATTCAATCACTTCTTTATCCCTGCCTATCTTGTCCTCACAGAAGCTGCATCCTCTCCCTACACTAGTCAGAGCAGTGTGACGTGCGGCGCTACGTGACTCCAGCTTAAATAGAGGCTGGGACACATGCTGCACTTGGCCAATCACAGCCATGCCATTAGTAGGCATGGCTGTGATGGGCTCTTAGGGCAAGAAGTAAAATGCTAGCTGATTGGCTGCTGTGCAGCCCTTCAGAAAGCGGGAAGGAATCGATGAACACCGGACCCGAACTCGAACTTTTTTGAAAATGTCCGGATTCGGGTCCGTGTCACGGACACCCCAAAATTCGGTACGGACCCGAACGATTTTCGAACTGTTCGCTCAACACTAGTCTTCACCTATAGGACCCATCCATCTTATGGACTAGGCCCTAGGTCTTAAAGATATCTCTAACAAGATATGATCTTCACCTATAGGACCCATCCTTTTGTGGAATTGGGCCCTAGAAACTCAATCATATCTCTTACAAGATGTTTATGTAGTCTTTGCCTTTTGAATCCATGCTTCTTATGGATAAGACTCCTTGTACTCAAGCACTTCTCTTTTTCTTGTGAAAGAACATCTGGAGGCACATACTCTCTGTTACAATAAAAACAACACATAACCCTAGAGCACAGTATTATATCAACTTTGGGCAAATTTTGGAAGAACACAGATTTGCCAAAGCCCTAGTTCCGAACCTTGACTCTGCTAGGTATTAAATTTTATGTAAAATAATGCTTTTTACAAAGCTTTCCCTAAATTATTAACAAATTGGTTAAAGGGCACCTTATTAATGAAAAATGCAGCCTCCTCCATAACCCCTTAGCTGCCCTTACCATCTCCAATAATGGTGAGTTTTCCTCCATCCGAGGTAGAAATAAGCTTTTACCAATTTGCTAATAATTTAGACAAAGCAACAGAAAGAAATAACATGAAGAAATAGCACAAAGCCCTACAAACTATACATTACTGGACTTTATCATTGACATTCTAGATAATAATAACTTACCTTTTCAACACACTGATTGATAGGAATCACCCAATGTTCCTTTTTGGTTGAAGATGAATTAGCTTCAATTGATATGGTCTTCACCTATAGGATCCGTCCATCTTATGGACTGGGCCCCAGGTACTTAAACATATCAATAATAAGATCTGCATATGGTCTTCACCTATAGGACCCATCCATCTTATGGACTAGGCCCTAGGTCTTAAAGATATCTCTAACAAGATATGATTTTCACCTATAGGACCCATCCTTTTGTGGAATTGGGCCCTAGGAACTTAATCATATCTCTTACAAGATGTTGATGTAGTCTTTGCCTTTTGGATCCATGCTTCTTATGGATAAGACTCCTTGTACTCAAGCACTTCTCTTTTTCTTGTGAAAGAACATCTGGAGGCACATACTCTCTGTTACAATAAAAACAACGCATAAACCTAGAGCACATAATCATATCAACTTTAGGCAAATTTAGGAAGGACACAGCTTTGCCAAAGCCCTAGTTCGAACCTTGACTCTGCTATGTATTGAATTTTATGTAAAATAATGCTTTTTACAAAGCTTTCCCTAAATTATTAACAAATTGGTTAAAGGGCACCTATTTAATGAAAAATGCAGCCTCCTCCATAACCCCTTAGCTGCCCTTACCATCTCCAATGAAGGTGCGTTTTCCACCATCCGAGGTAGAAATAAGCTTTTACCAATTTGCTAATAATTTAGACAAAGTAACAGAAAGAAATAACATGAAGAAATAGCACAAAGCCCTACAAACTATACATTACTGGACTTTATCATTGACATTCTAGATAATAATAACTTACCTTTTCAACACACTGATTGATAGGAATCACCCAATGTTCCTTTTTCGTTGAAGATGAATTAGCTTCAATTGATATGGTCTTCACCTATAGGATCCGTCCATCTTATGGACTGGGCCCCAGGTACTTAAACATATCAATAATAAGATCTGCATATGGTCTTCACCTATAGGACCCATCCATCTTATGGACTAGGCCCTAGGTCTTAAAGATATCTCTAACAAGATATGATCTTCACCTATAGGACCCATCCTTTTGTGGAATTGGGCCCTAGGAACTTAATCATATCTCTTACAAGATGTTGATGTAGTCTTTGCCTTTTGGATCCATGCTTCTTATGGATAAGACTCCTTGTACTCAAGCACTTCTCTTTTTCTTGTGAAAGAACATCTGGAGGCACATACTCTCTGTTACAATAAAAACAACACATAACCCTAGAGCACAGTATCATATCAACTTTGGGCAAATTTTGGAAGAACACAGCTTTGCCAAAGCCCTAGTTCGAACCTTGACTCTGCTATGTATTGAATTTTATGTAAAATAATGCTTTTTACAAAGCTTTCCCTAAATTATTAACAAATTGGTTAAAGGGCACCTATTTAATGAAAAATGCAGCCTCCTCCATAACCCCTTAGCTGCCCTTACCATCTCCAATGAAGGTGCGTTTTCCACCATCCGAGGTAGAAATAAGCTTTTACCAATTTGCTAATAATTTAGACAAAGTAACAGAAAGAAATAACATGAAGAAATAGCACAAAGCCCTACAAACTATACATTACTGGACTTTATCATTGACATTCTAGATAATAATAACTTACCTTTTCAACACACTGATTGATAGGAATCACCCAATGTTCCTTTTTCGTTGAAGATGAATTAGCTTCAATTGATATGGTCTTCACCTATAGGATCCGTCCATCTTATGGACTGGGCCCCAGGTACTTAAACATATCAATAATAAGATCTGCATATGGTCTTCACCTATAGGACCCATCCATCTTATGGACTAGGCCCTAGGTCTTAAAGATATCTCTAACAAGATATGATCTTCACCTATAGGACCCATCCTTTTGTGGAATTGGGCCCTAGGAACTTAATCATATCTCTTACAAGATGTTGATGTAGTCTTTGCCTTTTGGATCCATGCTTCTTATGGATAAGACTCCTTGTACTCAAGCACTTCTCTTTTTCTTGTGAAAGAACATCTGGAGGCACATACTCTCTGTTACAATAAAAACAACACATAAACCTAGAGCACAGTATCATATCAACTTTGGGCAAATTTTGGAAGAACACAGCTTTGCCAAAGCCCTAGTTCGAACCTTGACTCTGCTATGTATTGAATTTTATGTAAAATAATGCTTTTTACAAAGCTTTCCCTAAATTATTAACAAATTGGTTAAAGGGCACCTATTTAATGAAAAATGCAGCCTCCTCCATAACCCCTTAGCTGCCCTTACCATCTCCAATGAAGGTGCGTTTTCCACCATCCGAGGTAGAAATAAGCTTTTACCAATTTGCTAATAATTTAGACAAAGTAACAGAAAGAAATAACATGAAGAAATAGCACAAAGCCCTACAAACTATACATTACTGGACTTTATCATTGACATTCTAGATAATAATAACTTACCTTTTCAACACACTGATTGATAGGAATCACCCAATGTTCCTTTTTCGTTGAAGATGAATTAGCTTCAATTGATATGGTCTTCACCTATAGGATCCGTCCATCTTATGGACTGGGCCCCAGGTACTTAAACATATCAATAATAAGATCTGCATATGGTCTTCACCTATAGGACCCATCCATCTTATGGACTAGGCCCTAGGTCTTAAAGATATCTCTAACAAGATATGATCTTCACCTATAGGACCCATCCTTTTGTGGAATTGGGCCCTAGGAACTTAATCATATCTCTTACAAGATGTTGATGTAGTCTTTGCCTTTTGGATCCATGCTTCTTATGGATAAGACTCCTTGTACTCAAGCACTTCTCTTTTTCTTGTGAAAGAACATCTGGAGGCACATACTCTCTGTTACAATAAAAACAACACATAACCCTAGAGCACAGTATCATATCAACTTTGGGCAAATTTTGGAAGAACACAGCTTTGCCAAAGCCCTAGTTCGAACCTTGACTCTGCTATGTATTGAATTTTATGTAAAATAATGCTTTTTACAAAGCTTTCCCTAAATTATTAACAAATTGGTTAAAGGGCACCTATTTAATGAAAAATGCAGCCTCCTCCATAACCCCTTAGCTGCCCTTACCATCTCCAATGAAGGTGCGTTTTCCACCATCCGAGGTAGAAATAAGCTTTTACCAATTTGCTAATAATTTAGACAAAGTAACAGAAAGAAATAACATGAAGAAATAGCACAAAGCCCTACAAACTATACATTACTGGACTTTATCATTGACATTCTAGATAATAATAACTTACCTTTTCAACACACTGATTGATAGGAATCACCCAATGTTCCTTTTTCGTTGAAGATGAATTAGCTTCAATTGATATGGTCTTCACCTATAGGATCCGTCCATCTTATGGACTGGGCCCCAGGTACTTAAACATATCAATAATAAGATCTGCATATGGTCTTCACCTATAGGACCCATCCATCTTATGGACTAGGCCCTAGGTCTTAAAGATATCTCTAACAAGATATGATCTTCACCTATAGGACCCATCCTTTTGTGGAATTGGGCCCTAGGAACTTAATCATATCTCTTACAAGATGTTGATGTAGTCTTTGCCTTTTGGATCCATGCTTCTTATGGATAAGACTCCTTGTACTCAAGCACTTCTCTTTTTCTTGTGAAAAGAACATCTGGAGGCACATACTCTCTGTTACAATAAAAACAACACATAACCCTAGAGCACAGTATCATATCAACTTTGGGCAAATTTTGGAAGAACACAGCTTTGCCAAAGCCCTAGTTCGAACCTTGACTCTGCTATGTATTGAATTTTATGTAAAATAATGCTTTTTACAAAGCTTTCCTAAATTATTAACAAATTGGTTAAAGGGCACCTATTTAATGAAAAATGCAGCCTCCTCCATAACCCCTTAGCTGCCCTTACCATCTCCAATGAAGGTGCGTTTTCCACCATCCGAGGTAGAAATAAGCTTTTACCAATTTGCTAATAATTTAGACAAAGTAACAGAAAGAAATAACATGAAGAAATAGCACAAAGCCCTACAAACTATACATTACTGGACTTTATCATTGACATTCTAGATAATAATAACTTACCTTTTCAACACACTGATTGATAGGAATCACCCAATGTTCCTTTTTGGTTGAAGATGAATTAGCTTCAATTGATATGGTCTTCACCTATAGGATCCGTCCATCTTATGGACTGGGCCCCAGGTACTTAAACATATCAATAATAAGATCTGCATATGGTCTTCACCTATAGGACCCATCCATCTTATGGACTAGGCCCTAGGTCTTAAAGATATCTCTAACAAGATATGATCTTCACCTATAGGACCCATCCTTTTGTGGAATTGGGCCCTAGGAACTTAATCATATCTCTTACAAGATGTTGATGTAGTCTTTGCCTTTTGGATCCATGCTTCTTATGGATAAGACTCCTTGTACTCAAGCACTTCTCTTTTTCTTGTGAAAGAACATCTGGAGGCACATACTCTCTGTTACAATAAAAACAACGCATAAACCTAGAGCACAGTAATCATATCAACTTTAGGGCAAATTTAGGAAGGACACAGCTTTGCCAAAGCCCTAGTTCGAACCTTGACTCTGCTATGTATTGAATTTTATGTAAAATAATGCTTTTACAAAGCTTTCCCTAAATTATTAACAAATTGGTTAAAGGGCACCTATTTAATGAAAAATGCAGCCTCCTCCATAACCCCTTAGCTGCCCTTACCATCTCCAATGAAGGTGCGTTTTCCACCATCCGAGGTAGAAATAAGCTTTTACCAATTTGCTAATAATTTAGACAAAGTAACAGAAAGAAATAACATGAAGAAATAGCACAAAGCCCTACAAACTATACATTACTGGACTTTATCATTGACATTCTAGATAATAATAACTTACCTTTTCAACACACTGATTGATAGGAATCACCCAATGTTCCTTTTCGTTGAAGATGAATTAGCTTCAATTGATATGGTCTTCACCTATAGGATCCGTCCATCTTATGGACTGGGCCCCAGGTACTTAAACATATCAATAATAAGATCTGCATATGGTCTTCACCTATAGGACCCATCCATCTTATGGACTAGGCCCTAGGTCTTAAAGATATCTCTAACAAGATATGATCTTCACCTATAGGACCCATCCTTTTGTGGAATTGGGCTCTAAGAACTTAATCATATCTCTTACAAGATGTTGATGTAGTCTTTGCCTTTTGGATCCATGCTTCTTATGGATAAGACTCCTTGTACTCAAGCACTTCTCTTTTTCTTGTGAAAAGAACATCTGGAGGCACATACTCTCTGTTACAATAAAAACAACACATAACCCTAGAGCACAGTATCATATCAACTTTGGGCAAATTTTGGAAGAACACAGCTTTGCCAAAGCCCTAGTTCGAACCTTGACTCTGCTATGTATTGAATTTTATGTAAAATAATGCTTTTACAAAGCTTTCCCTAAATTATTAACAAATTGGTTAAAGGGCACCTATTTAATGAAAAATGCAGCCTCCTCCATAACCCCTTAGCTGCCCTTACCATCTCCAATGAAGGTGCGTTTTCCACCATCCGAGGTAGAAATAAGCTTTTACCAATTTGCTAATAATTTAGACAAAGTAACAGAAAGAAATAACATGAAGAAATAGCACAAAGCCCTACAAACTATACATTACTGGACTTTATCATTGACATTCTAGATAATAATAACTTACCTTTTCAACACACTGATTGATAGGAATCACCCAATGTTCCTTTTTGGTTGAAGATGAATTAGCTTCAATTGATATGGTCTTCACCTATAGGATCCGTCCATCTTATGGACTGGGCCCCAGGTACTTAAACATATCAATAATAAGATCTGCATATGGTCTTCACCTATAGGACCCATCCATCTTATGGACTAGGCCCTAGGTCTTAAAGATATCTCTAACAAGATATGATCTTCACCTATAGGACCCATCCTTTTGTGGAATTGGGCCCTAAGAACTTAATCATATCTCTTACAAGATGTTGATGTAGTCTTTGCCTTTTGGATCCATGCTTCTTATGGATAAGACTCCTTGTACTCAAGCACTTCTCTTTTTCTTGTGAAAGAACATCTGGAGGCACATACTCTCTGTTACAATAAAAACAACGCATAAACCTAGAGCACAGTAATCATATCAACTTTAGGGCAAATGTAGGAAGGACACAGCTTTGCCAAAGCCCTAGTTCGAACCTTGACTCTGCTATGTATTGAATTTTATGTAAAATAACGCTTTTTACAAAGCTTTCCCTAAATTATTAACAAATTGGTTAAAGGGCACCTATTTAATGAAAAATGCAGCCTCCTCCATAACCCCTTAGCTGCCCTTACCATCTCCAATGAAGGTGCGTTTTCCACCATCCGAGGTAGAAATAAGCTTTTACCAATTTGCTAATAATTTAGACAAAGTAACAGAAAGAAATAACATGAAGAAATAGCACAAAGCCCTACAAACTATACATTACTGGACTTTATCATTGACATTCTAGATAATAATAACTTACCTTTTCAACACACTGATTGATAGGAATCACCCAATGTTCCTTTTTGGTTGAAGATGAATTAGCTTCAATTGATATGGTCTTCACCTATAGGATCCATCCATCTTATGGACTGGGCCCCAGGTACTTAAACATATCAATAATAAGATCTGCATATGGTCTTCACCTATAGGACCCATCCATCTTATGGACTAGGCCCTAGGTCTTAAAGATATCTCTAACAAGATATGATCTTCACCTATAGGACCCATTCCTTTTGTGGAATTGGGCCCTAAGAACTTAATCATATCTCTTACAAGATGTTGATGTAGTCTTTGCCTTTTGGATCCATGCTTCTTATGGATAAGACTCCTTGTACTCAAGCACTTCTCTTTTTCTTGTGAAAGAACATCTGGAGGTACATACTCTCTGTTACAATAAAAACAACGCATAAACCTAGAGCACATAATCATATCAACTTTAGGGAAATGTAGGAAGGACACAGCTTTGCCAAAGCCCTAGTTCCGAACCTTGACTCTGCTATGTATTGAATTTTATGTAAAATAACGCTTTTACAAAGCTTTCCCTAAATTATTAACAAATTGGTTAAAGGGCACCTATTTAATGAAAAATGCAGCCTCCTCCATAACCCCTTAGCTGCCCTTACCATCTCCAATGAAGGTGCGTTTTCCACCATCCGAGGTAGAAATAAGCTTTTACCAATTTGCTAATAATTTAGACAAAGTAACAGAAAGAAATAACATGAAGAAATAGCACAAAGCCCTACAAACTATACATTACTGGACTTTATCATTGACATTCTAGATAAAAATAACTTACCTTTTCAACACACTGATTGATAGGAATCACCCAATGTTCCTTTTTCGTTGAAGATGAATTAGCTTCAATTGATATGGTCTTCACCTATAGGATCCGTCCATCTTATGGACTGGGCCCCAGGTACTTAAACATATCAATAATAAGATCTGCATATGGTCTTCACCTATAGGACCCATCCATCTTATGGACTAGGCCCTAGGCCTTAAAGATATCTCTAACAAGATATGATCTTCACCTCTAGGACCCATCCTTTTGTGGAATTGGGCCCTAAGAACTTAATCATATCTCTTACAAGATGTTGATGTAGTCTTTGCCTTTTGGATCCATGTTTCTTATGGATAAGACTCCTTGTACTCAAGCACTTCTCTTTTTCTTGTGAAAGAACATCTGGAGGCACATACTCTCTGTTACAAAAAAAACAACACATAACCCTAGAGAACAATATCATATCAACTTTGGCCAAATTTTGGAAGAACACAGCTTTGCCAAAGCCCTAGTTCCGAACCTTGACTCTGCTGTGTATTGAATTGTATGTAAAATAATGCTTTTTACAAAGCTTTCCCTAAATTACTAACAAATTGGTTAAAGGGCACCTATTTAATGAAAAATGCAGCCTCCTCCCTCCATAACCCCTTAGCTGCCCTTACCATCTCCAATGAAGGTGCGTTTTCCACCATCCGAGGTAGAAATAAGTTTTTTCCAATTTGCTAATAATTTACACAAAGTAACAGAAAGAAATAACATGAAGAAATAGCACAAAGCCCTACAAACTATACATTACTGGACTTTATCATTGACATTCTAGATAATAATAACTTACCTTTTCAACACACTGATTGATAGGAATCACCCATTGTTCCTTTTTGGTTGAAGATTAATTAGCTTCAATTGATATGGTCTTCACCTATAGGATCCGTCCATCTTATGGACTGGGCCCCAGTTACTTAAACATATCAATAATAAGATCTGCATATGGTCTTCACCTATAGGACCCATCCATCTTATGGACTAGGCCCTAGGTCTTAAAGATATCTCTAACAAGAAATGATTTTCACCTATAGGACCCATCCTTTTGTGGAATTGGGCTCTAAGAACTTAATCATATCTCTTACAAGATGTTGATGTAGTCTTTGCCTTTTGGATCCATGCTTCTTATGGATAAGACTCCTAGTACTCAAGCACTTCTCTTTTTCTTGTGAAAGAACATCTGGAGTTACATGCTCTCTGTTACAATAAAAACAACGCATAAACCTAGAGCACATAATCATATCAACTTTAGAGAAATGTAGGAAGGACACAGCTTTGCCAAAGCCCTAGTTCGAACCTTGACTCTGCTATGTATTGAATTTTATGTAAAATAACGCTTTTTACAAAGCTTTCCTAAATTATTAACAAATTGGTTAAAGGGCACCTATTTAATGAAAAATGCAGCCTCCTCCATAACCCCTTAGCTGCCCTTACCATCTCCAATGAAGGTGCGTTTTCCACCATCCGAGGTAGAAATAAGCTTTTACCAATTTGCTAATAATTTAGACAAAGTAACAGAAAGAAATAACATGAAGAAATAGCACAAAGCCCTACAAACTATACATTACTGGACTTTATCATTGACATTCTAGATAATAATAACTTACCTTTTCAACACACTGATTGATAGGAATCACCCAATGTTCCTTTTTGGTTGAAGATGAATTAGCTTCAGTTGATATGGTCTTCACCTATAGGATCCGTCCATCTTATGGACTGGGCCCCAGGTACTTAAACATATCAATAATAAGATCTGCATATGGTCTTCACCTATAGGACCCATCCATCTTATGGACTAGGCCCTAGGTCTTAAAGATATCTCTAACAAGATATGATCTTCACCTCTAGGACCCATCCTTTTGTGGAATTGGGCTCTAAGAACTTAATCATATCTCTTACAAGATGTTGATGTAGTCTTTGCCTTTTGGATCCATGCTTCTTATGGATAAGACTCCTTGTACTCAAGCACTTCTCTTTTTCTTGTGAAAGAACATCTGGAGGCACATACTCTCTGTTACAATAAAAACAACACATAACCCTAGAGCACAGTAATCATATCAACTTTAGGCCAAATTTTGGAAGAACACAGCTTTGCCAAAGCCCTAGTTCGAACCTTGACTCTGCTATGTATTGAATTTTATGTAAAATAATGCTTTTTACAAAGCTTTCCTAAATTATTAACAAATTGGTTAAAGGGCACCTATTTAATGAAAAATGCAGCCTCCTCCATAACCCCTTAGCTGCCCTTACCATCTCCAATGAAGGTGCGTTTTCCACCATCCGAGGTAGAAATAAGCTTTTACCAATTTGCTAATAATTTAGACAAAGTAACAGAAAGAAATAACATGAAGAAATAGCACAAAGCCCTACAAACTATACATTACTGGACTTTATCATTGACATTCTAGATAATAATAACTTACCTTTTCAACACACTGATTGATAGGAATCACCCAATGTTCCTTTTTGGTTGAAGATGAATTAGCTTCAATTGATATGGTCTTCACCTATAGGATCCGTCCATCTTATGGACTGGGCCCCAGGTACTTAAACATATCAATAATAAGATCTGCATATGGTCTTCACCTATAGGACCCATCCATCTTATGGACTAGGCCCTAGGTCTTAAAGATATCTCTAACAAGATATGATCTTCACCTATAGGACCCATCCTTTTGTGGAATTGGGCCCTAAGAACTTAATCATATCTCTTACAAGATGTTGATGTAGTCTTTGCCTTTTGGATCCATGCTTCTTATGGATAAGACTCCTTGTACTCAAGCACTTCTCTTTTTCTTGTGAAAGAACATCTGGAGGCACATACTCTCTGTTACAATAAAAACAACGCATAAACCTAGAGCACATAATCATATCAACTTTAGAGAAATGTAGGAAGGACACAGCTTTGCCAAAGCCCTAGTTCGAACCTTGACTCTGCTATGTATTGAATTTTATGTAAAATAACGCTTTTTACAAAGCTTTCCTAAATTATTAACAAATTGGTTAAAGGGCACCTATTTAATGAAAAATGCAGCCTCCTCCATAACCCCTTAGCTGCCCTTACCATCTCCAATGAAGGTGCGTTTTCCACCATCCGAGGTAGAAATAAGCTTTTACCAATTTGCTAATAATTTAGACAAAGTAACAGAAAGAAATAACATGAAGAAATAGCACAAAGCCCTACAAACTATACATTACTGGACTTTATCATTGACATTCTAGATAATAATAACTTACCTTTTCAACACACTGATTGATAGGAATCACCCAATGTTCCTTTTTGGTTGAAGATGAATTAGCTTCAGTTGATATGGTCTTCACCTATAGGATCCATCCATCTTATGGACTGGGCCCCAGGTACTTAAACATATCAATAATAAGATCTGCATATGGTCTTCACCTATAGGACCCATCCATCTTATGGACTAGGCCCTAGGTCTTAAAGATATCTCTAACAAGATATGATCTTCACCTATAGGACCCGTTCCTTTTGTGGAATTGGGCCCTAAGAACTTAATCATATCTCTTACAAGATGTTGATGTAGTCTTTGCCTTTTGAATCCATGCTTCTTATGGATAAGACTCCCTGTACTCAAGTACTTCTCTTTTTCTTGTGGAAGAACATCTGGAGGTACATACTCTCTGTTACAATAAAAACAACGCATAAACCTAGAGCACATAATCATATCAACTTTAGGGAAATGTAGGAAGGACACAGCTTTGCCAAAGCCCTAGTTCGAACCTTGACTCTGCTATGTATTGAATTTTATGTAAAATAACGCTTTTTACAAAGCTTTCCCTAAATTATTAACAAATTGGTTAAAGGGCACCTATTTAATGAAAAATGCAGCCTCCTCCATAACCCCTTAGCTGCCCTTACCATCTCCAATGAAGGTGCATTTTCCACCATCCGAGGTAGAAATAAGCTTTTACCAATTTGCTAATAATTTAGACAAAGTAACAGAAAGAAATAACATGAAGAAATAGCACAAAGCCCTACAAACTATACATTACTGGACTTTATCATTGACATTCTAGATAAAAATAACTTACCTTTTCAACACACTGATTGATAGGAATCACCCAATGTTCCTTTTTCGTTGAAGATGAATTAGCTTCAATTGATATGGTCTTCACCTATAGGATCCGTCCATCTTATGGACTGGGCCCCAGGTACTTAAACATATCAATAATAAGATCTGCATATGGTCTTCACCTATAGGACCCATCCATCTTATGGACTAGGCCCTAGGTCTTAAAGATATCTCTAACAAGATATGATCTTCACCTATAGGACCCATCCTTTTGTGGAATTGGGCCCTAAGAACTTAATCATATCTCTTACAAGATGTTGATGTAGTCTTTGCCTTTTGGATCCATGCTTCTTATGGATAAGACTCCTTGTACTCAAGCACTTCTCTTTTTCTTGTGAAAAGAACATCTGGAGGCACATACTCTCTGTTACAATAAAAACAACACATAACCCTAGAGCACAGTATCATATCAACTTTGGCCAAATTTTGGAAGAACACAGCTTTGCCAAAGCCCTAGTTCGAACCTTGACTCTGCTATGTATTGAATTTTATGTAAAATAATGCTTTTTACAAAGCTTTCCTAAATTATTAACAAATTGGTTAAAGGGCACCTATTTAATGAAAAATGCAGCCTCCTCCATAACCCCTTAGCTGCCCTTACCATCTCCAATGAAGGTGCGTTTTCCACCATCCGAGGTAGAAATAAGCTTTTACCAATTTGCTAATAATTTAGACAAAGTAACAGAAAGAAATAACATGAAGAAATAGCACAAAGCCCTACAAACTATACATTACTGGACTTTATCATTGACATTCTAGATAATAATAACTTACATTTTCAACACACTGATTGATAGGAATCACCCAATGTTGCTTTTTGGTTGAAGATGAATTAGCTTCAGTTGATATGGTCTTCACCTATAGGATCCATCCATCTTATGGACTGGGCCCCAGGTACTTAAACATATCAATAATAAGATCTGCATATGGTCTTCACCTATAGGACCCATCCATCTTATGGACTAGGCCCTAGGTCTTAAAGATATCTCTAACAAGATATGATCTTCACCTATAGGACCCGTTCCTTTTGTGGAATTGGGCCCTAAGAACTTAATCATATCTCATACAAGATGTTGATGTAGTCTTTGCCTTTTGAATCCATGCTTCTTATGGATAAGACTCCCTGTACTCAAGTACTTCTCTTTTTCTTGTGAAAGAACATCTGGAGGTACATACTCTCTGTTACAATAAAAACAACGCATAAACCTAGAGCTCATAATCATATCAACTTTAGGGAAATGTAGTAAGGACACAGCTTTGCCAAAGCCCTAGTTCCGAACCTTGACTCTGCTATGTATTGAATTTTATGTAAAATAACGCTTTTTACAAAGCTTTCCCTAAATTATTAACAAATTGGTTAAAGGGCACCTATTTAATGAAAAATGCGGCCTCCTCCATAACCCCTTAGCTGCCCTTACAATCTCCAATGAAGGTGCATTTTCCACCATCCGAGGTAAAAAAAAAGCTTTTACCAATTTGCTAATAATTTAGACAAAGTAACAGAAAGAAATAACATGAAGAAATAGCACAAAGCCCTACAAACTATACATTACTGGACTTTATCATTGACATTCTAGATAAAAATAACTTACCTTTTCAACACACTGATTGATAGGAATCACCCAATGTTCCTTTTTCGTTGAAGATGAATTAGCTTCAATTGATATTGTCTTCACCTATTGGATCCGTCCATATTATGGACTGGGCCCCAGGTACTTAAACATATCAATAATAAGATCTGCATATGGTCTTCACCTATAGGACCCATCCATCTTATGGACTAGGCCCTAGGTCTTAAAGATATCTCTAACAAGATATGATCTTCACCTCTAGGACCCATCCTTTTGTGGAATTGGGCTCTAAGAACTTAATCATATCTCTTACAAGATGTTGATGTAGTCTTTGCCTTTTGGATCCATGTTTCTTATGGATAAGACTCCTTGTACTCAAGCACTTCTCTTTTTCTTGTGAAAGAACATCTGGAGGCACATACTCTCTGTTACAATAAAAACAACACATAACCCTAGAGCACAGTATCATATCAACTTTGGCCAAATTTTGGAAGAACACAGCTTTGCCAAAGCCCTAGTTCGAACCTTGACTCTGCTATGTATTGAATTGTATGTAAAATAATGCTTTTACAAAGCTTTCCTAAATTATTAACAAATTGGTTAAAGGGCACCTATTTAATGAAAAATGCAGCCTCCTCCATAACCCCTTAGCTGCCCTTACCATCTCCAATGAAGGTGCGTTTTCCACCATCCGAGGTAGAAATAAGCTTTTACCAATTTGCTAATAATTTAGACAAAGTAACAGAAAGAAATAACATGAAGAAATAGCACAAAGCCCTACAAACTATACATTACTGGACTTTATCATTGACATTCTAGATAATAATAACTTACATTTTCAACACACTGATTGATAGGAATCACCCAATGTTGCTTTTTGGTTGAAGATGAATTAGCTTCAGTTGATATGGTCTTCACCTATAGGATCCATCCATCTTATGGACTGGGCCCCAGGTACTTAAACATATCAATAATAAGATCTGCATATGGTCTTCACCTATAGGACCCATCCATCTTATGGACTAGGCCCTAGGTCTTAAAGATATCTCTAACAAGATATGATCTTCACCTATAGGACCCGTTCCTTTTGTGGAATTGGGCCCTAAGAACTTAATCATATCTCTTACAAGATGTTGATGTAGTCTTTGCCTTTTGAATCCATGCTTCTTATGGATAAGACTCCCTGTACTCAAGTACTTCTCTTTTTCTTGTGAAAGAACATCTGGAGGTACATACTCTCTGTTACAATAAAAACAACGCATAAACCTAGAGCTCATAATCATATCAACTTTAGGGAAATGTAGTAAGGACACAGCTTTGCCAAAGCCCTAGTTCCGAACCTTGACTCTGCTATGTATTGAATTTTATGAAAAATAACGCTTTTTACAAAGCTTTCCCTAAATTATTAACAAATTGGTTAAAGGGCACCTATTTAATGAAAAATGCGGCCTCCTCCATAACCCCTTAGCTGCCCTTACAATCTCCAATGAAGGTGCATTTTCCACCATCCGAGGTAAAAAAAAAGCTTTTACCAATTTGCTAATAATTTAGACAAAGTAACAGAAAGAAATAACATGAAGAAATAGCACAAAGCCCTACAAACTATACATTACTGGACTTTATCATTGACATTCTAGATAAAAATAACTTACCTTTTCAACACACTGATTGATAGGAATCACCCAATGTTCCTTTTTTGTTGAAGATGAATTAGCTTCAATTGATATGGTCTTCACCTATAGGATCCGTCCATCCTATGGACTGGGCCCCAGGTACTTAAACATATCAATAATAAGATCTGCATATGGTCTTCACCTATAGGACCCATCCATCTTATGGACTAGGCCCTAGGTCTTAAAGATATCTCTAACAAGATATGATCTTCACCCCTAGGACCCATCCTTTTGTGGAATTGGGCTCTAAGAACTTAATCATATCTCTTACAAGATGTTGATGTAGTCTTTGCCTTTTGGATCCATGTTTCTTATGGATAAGACTCCATGTACTCAAGCACTTCTCTTTTTCTTGTGAAAGAACATCTGGAGGCACATACTCTCTGTTACAAAAAAAACAACACATAACCCTAGAGAACAATATCATATCAACTTTGGCCAAATTTTGGAAGAACACAGCTTTGCCAAAGCCCTAGTTCCGAACCTTGACTCTGCTATGTATTGAATTGTATGTAAAATAATGCTTTTTACAAAGCTTTCCCTAAATTATTAACAAATTGGTTAAAGGGAACCTATTTAATGAAAAATGCAGCCTCCTCCATAACCCCTTAGCTGCCCTTACCATCTCCAATGAAGGTGCGTTTTCCACCATCCGAGGTAGAAATAAGCTTTTACCAATTTGCTAATAATTTAGACAAAGTAACAGAAAGAAATAACATGAAGAAATAGCACAAAGCCCTACAAACTATACATTACTGGACTTTATCATTGACATTCTAGATAATAATAACTTACCTTTTCAACACACTGATTGATAGGAATCACCCAATGTTCCTTTTTGGTTGAAGATGAATTAGCTTCAGTTGATATGGTCTTCACCTATAGGATCCATCCATCTTATGGACTGGGCCCCAGGTACTTAAACATATCAATAATAAGATCTGCATATGGTCTTCACCTATAGGACCCATCCATCTTATGGACTAGGCCCTAGGTCTTAAAGATATCTCTAACAAGATATGATCTTCACCTATAGGACCCATTCCTTTTGTGGAATTGGGCCCTAAGAACTTAATCATATCTCTTACAAGATGTTGATGTAGTCTTTGCCTTTTGAATCCATGCTTCTTATGGATAAGACTCCCTGTACTCAAGCACTTCTCTTTTTCTTGTGAAAGAACATCTGGAGGTACATACTCTCTGTTACAATAAAAACAACGCATAAACCTAGAGCACATAATCATATCAACTTTAGGGAAATGTAGGAAGGACACAGCTTTGCCAAAGCCCTAGTTCCGAACCTTGACTCTGCTATGTATTGAATTTTATGTAAAATAACGCTTTTTACAAAGCTTTCCCTAAATTATTAACAAATTGGTTAAAGGGCACCTATTTAATGAAAAATGCAGCCTCCTCCATAACCCCTTAGCTGCCCTTACCATCTCCAATGAAGGTGCATTTTCCACCATCCGAGGTAGAAATAAGCTTTTACCAATTTGCTAATAATTTAGACAAAGTAACAGAAAGAAATAACATGAAGAAATAGCACAAAGCCCTACAAACTATACATTACTGGACTTTATCATTGACATTCTAGATAAAAATAACTTACCTTTTCAACACACTGATTGATAGGAATCACCCAATGTTCCTTTTTCGTTGAAGATGAATTAGCTTCAATTGATATGGTCTTCACCTATAGGATCCGTCCATCTTATGGACTGGGCCCCAGGTACTTAAACATATCAATAATAAGATCTGCATATGGTCTTCACCTATAGGACCCATCCATCTTATGGACTAGGCCCTAGGTCTTAAAGATATCTCTAACAAGATATGATCTTCACCTCTAGGACCCATCCTTTTTGTGGAATTGGGCTCTAAGAACTTAATCATATCTCTTACAAGATGTTGATGTAGTCTTTGCCTTTTGGATCCATGCTTCTTATGGATAAGACTCCTTGTACTCAAGCACTTCTCTTTTTCTTGTGAAAGAACATCTGGAGGCACATACTCTCTGTTACAATAAAAACAACACATAACCCTAGAGCACAGTAATCATATCAACTTTGGGCAAATTTTGGAAGAACACAGCTTTGCCAAAGCCCTAGTTCGAACCTTGACTCTGCTATGTATTGAATTTTATGTAAAATAACGCTTTTTACAAAGCTTTCCCTAAATTATTAACAAATTGGTTAAAGGGCACCTATTTAATGAAAAATGCAGCCTCCTCCATAACCCCTTAGCTGCCCTTACCATCTCCAATGAAGGTGCGTTTTCCACCATCCGAGGTAGAAATAAGCTTTTACCAATTTGCTAATAATTTAGACAAAGTAACAGAAAGAAATAACATGAAGAAATAGCACAAAGCCCTACAAACTATACATTACTGGACTTTATCATTGACATTCTAGATAATAATAACTTACCTTTTCAACACACTGATTGATAGGAATCACCCAATGTTCCTTTTTCGTTGAAGATGAATTAGCTTCAATTGATATGGTCTTCACCTATAGGATCCGTCCATCTTATGGACTGGGCCCCAGGTACTTAAACATATCAATAATAAGATCCGCATATGGTCTTCACCTATAGGACCCATCCATCTTATGGACTAGGCCCTAGGTCTTAAAGATATCTCTAACAAGATATGATCTTCACCTATAGGACCCATCCTTTTGTGGAATTGGGCCCTAAGAACTTAATCATATCTCTTACAAGATGTTGATGTAGTCTTTGCCTTTTGGATCCATGCTTCTTATGGATAAGACTCCTTGTACTCAAGCACTTCTCTTTTTCTTGTGAAAGAACATCTGGAGGCACATACTCTCTGTTACAATAAAAACAACGCATAAACCTAGAGCACATAATCATATCAACTTTAGAGAAATGTAGGAAGGACACAGCTTTGCCAAAGCCCTAGTTCCGAACCTTGACTCTGCTATGTATTGAATTTTATGTAAAATAATGCTTTTTACAAAGCTTTCCTAAATTATTAACAAATTGGTTAAAGGGCACCTATTTAATGAAAAATGCAGCCTCCTCCATAACCCCTTAGCTGCCCTTACCATCTCCAATGAAGGTGCGTTTTCCACCATCCGAGGTAGAAATAAGCTTTTACCAATTTGCTAATAATTTAGACAAAGTAACAGAAAGAAATAACATGAAGAAATAGCACAAAGCCCTACAAACTATACATTACTGGACTTTATCATTGACATTCTAGATAATAATAACTTACCTTTTCAACACACTGATTGATAGGAATCACCCAATGTTCCTTTTTGGTTGAAGATGAATTAGCTTCAATTGATATGGTCTTCACCTATAGGATCCATCCATCTTATGGACTGGGCCCCAGGTACTTAAACATATCAATAATAAGATCTGCATATGGTCTTCACCTATAGGACCCATCCATCTTATGGACTAGGCCCTAGGTCTTAAAGATATCTCTAACAAGATATGATCTTCACCTATAGGACCCATCCTTTTGTGGAATTGGGCCCTAAGAACTTAATCATATCTCTTACAAGATGTTGATGTAGTCTTTGCCTTTTGAATCCATGCTTCTTATGGATAAGACTCCCTGTACTCAAGCACTTCTCTTTTTCTTGTGAAAGAACATCTGGAGGTACATACTCTCTGTTACAATAAAAACAACGCATAAACCTAGAGCACATAATCATATCAACTTTAGGGAAATGTAGGAAGGACACAGCTTTGCCAAAGCCCTAGTTCCGAACCTTGACTCTGCTATGTATTGAATTTTATGTAAAATAACGCTTTTTACAAAGCTTTCCCTAAATTATTAACAAATTGGTTAAAGGGCACCTATTTAATGAAAAATGCAGCCTCCTCCATAACCCCTTAGCTGCCCTTACCATCTCCAATGAAGGTGCATTTTCCACCATCCGAGGTAGAAATAAGCTTTTACCAATTTGCTAATAATTTAGACAAAGTAACAGAAAGAAATAACATGAAGAAATAGCACAAAGCCCTACAAACTATACATTACTGGACTTTATCATTGACATTCTAGATAAAAATAACTTACCTTTTCAACACACTGATTGATAGGAATCACCCAATGTTCCTTTTTCGTTGAAGATGAATTAGCTTCAATTGATATGGTCTTCACCTATAGGATCCGTCCATCTTATGGACTGGGCCCCAGGTACTTAAACATATCAATAATAAGATCCGCATATGGTCTTCACCTATAGGACCCATCCATCTTATGGACTAGGCCCTAGGTCTTAAAGATATCTCTAACAAGATATGATCTTCACCTATAGGACCCATCCTTTTGTGGAATTGGGCCCTAAGAACTTAATCATATCTCTTACAAGATGTTGATGTAGTCTTTGCCTTTTGAATCCATGCTTCTTATGGATAAGACTCCCTGTACTCAAGCACTTCTCTTTTTCTTGTGAAAGAACATCTGGAGGTACATACTCTCTGTTACAATAAAAACAACGCATAAACCTAGAGCACATAATCATATCAACTTTAGGGAAATGTAGGAAGGACACAGCTTTGCCAAAGCCCTAGTTCCGAACCTTGACTCTGCTATGTATTGAATTTTATGTAAAATAACGCTTTTTACAAAGCTTTCCCTAAATTATTAACAAATTGGTTAAAGGGCACCTATTTAATGAAAAATGCAGCCTCCTCCATAACCCCTTAGCTGCCCTTACCATCTCCAATGAAGGTGCATTTTCCACCATCCGAGGTAGAAATAAGCTTTTACCAATTTGCTAATAATTTAGACAAAGTAACAGAAAGAAATAACATGAAGAAATAGCACAAAGCCCTACAAACTATACATTACTGGACTTTATCATTGACATTCTAGATAAAAATAACTTACCTTTTCAACACACTGATTGATAGGAATCACCCAATGTTCCTTTTTCGTTGAAGATGAATTAGCTTCAATTGATATGGTCTTCACCTATAGGATCCGTCCATCTTATGGACTGGGCCCCAGGTACTTAAACATATCAATAATAAGATCCGCATATGGTCTTCACCTATAGGACCCATCCATCTTATGGACTAGGCCCTAGGTCTTAAAGATATCTCTAACAAGATATGATCTTCACCTATAGGACCCATCCTTTTGTGGAATTGGGCCCTAAGAACTTAATCATATCTCTTACAAGATGTTGATGTAGTCTTTGCCTTTTGAATCCATGCTTCTTATGGATAAGACTCCTTGTACTCAAGCACTTCTCTTTTTCTTGTGAAAGAACATCTGGAGGTACATACTCTCTGTTACAATAAAAACAACGCATAAACCTAGAGCACATAATCATATCAACTTTAGGGAAATGTAGGAAGGACACAGCTTTGCCAAAGCCCTAGTTCGAACCTTGACTCTGCTATGTATTGAATTTTATGTAAAATAACGCTTTTTACAAAGCTTTCCTAAATTATTAACAAATTGGTTAAAGGGCACCTATTTAATGAAAAATGCAGCCTCCTCCATAACCCCTTAGCTGCCCTTACCATCTCCAATGAAGGTGCATTTTCCACCATCCGAGGTAGAAATAAGCTTTTACCAATTTGCTAATAATTTAGACAAAGTAACAGAAAGAAATAACATGAAGAAATAGCACAAAGCCCTACAAACTATACATTACTGGACTTTATCATTGACATTCTAGATAAAAATAACTTACCTTTTCAACACACTGATTGATAGGAATCACCCAATGTTCCTTTTCGTTGAAGATGAATTAGCTTCAATTGATATGGTCTTCACCTATAGGATCCGTCCATCTTATGGACTGGGCCCCAGGTACTTAAACATATCAATAATAAGATCCGCATATGGTCTTCACCTATAGGACCCATCCATCTTATGGACTAGGCCCTAGGTCTTAAAGATATCTCTAACAAGATATGATCTTCACCTCTAGGACCCATCCTTTTGTGGAATTGGGCCCTAAGAACTTAATCATATCTCTTACAAGATGTTGATGTAGTCTTTGCCTTTTGGATCCATGCTTCTTATGGATAAGACTCCTTGTACTCAAGCACTTCTCTTTTTCTTGTGAAAGAACATCTGGAGGCACATACTCTCTGTTACAATAAAAACAACGCATAAACCTAGAGCACAGTAATCATATCAACTTTAGGGCAAATGTAGGAAGGACACAGCTTTGCCAAAGCCCTAGTTCGAACCTTGACTCTGCTATGTATTGAATTTTATGTAAAATAATGCTTTTTACAAAGCTTTCCTAAATTATTAACAAATTGGTTAAAGGGCACCTATTTAATGAAAAATGCAGCCTCCTCCATAACCCCTTAGCTGCCCTTACCATCTCCAATGAAGGTGCGTTTTCCACCATCCGAGGTAGAAATAAGCTTTTACCAATTTGCTAATAATTTAGACAAAGTAACAGAAAGAAATAACATGAAGAAATAGCACAAAGCCCTACAAACTATACATTACTGGACTTTATCATTGACATTCTAGATAATAATAACTTACCTTTTCAACACACTGATTGATAGGAATCACCCAATGTTCCTTTTTGGTTGAAGATGAATTAGCTTCAATTGATATGGTCTTCACCTATAGGATCCGTCCATCTTATGGACTGGGCCCCAGGTACTTAAACATATCAATAATAAGATCTGCATATGGTCTTCACCTATAGGACCCATCCATCTTATGGACTAGGCCCTAGGTCTTAAAGATATCTCTAACAAGATATGATCTTCACCTATAGGACCCATCCTTTTGTGGAATTGGGCCCTAAGAACTTAATCATATCTCTTACAAGATGTTGATGTAGTCTTTGCCTTTTGGATCCATGCTTCTTATGGATAAGACTCCTTGTACTCAAGCACTTCTCTTTTTCTTGTGAAAGAACATCTGGAGGCACATACTCTCTGTTACAATAAAAACAACGCATAAACCTAGAGCACATAATCATATCAACTTTAGAGAAATGTAGGAAGGACACAGCTTTGCCAAAGCCCTAGTTCCGAACCTTGACTCTGCTATGTATTGAATTTTATGTAAAATAATGCTTTTTACTAAAGCTTTCCTAAATTATTAACAAATTGGTTAAAGGGCACCTATTTAATGAAAAATGCAGCCTCCTCCATAACCCCTTAGCTGCCCTTACCATCTCCAATGAAGGTGCGTTTTCCACCATCCGAGGTAGAAATAAGCTTTTACCAATTTGCTAATAATTTAGACAAAGTAACAGAAAGAAATAACATGAAGAAATAGCACAAAGCCCTACAAACTATACATTACTGGACTTTATCATTGACATTCTAGATAATAATAACTTACCTTTTCAACACACTGATTGATAGGAATCACCCAATGTTCCTTTTTCGTTGAAGATGAATTAGCTTCAATTGATATGGTCTTCACCTATAGGATCCGTCCATCTTATGGACTGGGCCCCAGGTACTTAAACATATCAATAATAAGATCTGCATATGGTCTTCACCTATAGGACCCATCCATCTTATGGACTAGGCCCTAGGTCTTAAAGATATCTCTAACAAGATATGATCTTCACCTATAGGACCCATCCTTTTGTGGAATTGGGCCCTAAGAACTTAATCATATCTCTTACAAGATGTTGATGTAGTCTTTGCCTTTTGGATCCATGCTTCTTATGGATAAGACTCCTTGTACTCAAGCACTTCTCTTTTCTTGTGAAAGAACATCTGGAGGTACATACTCTCTGTTACAATAAAAACAACGCATAAACCTAGAGCACATAATCATATCAACTTTAGGGAAATGTAGGAAGGACACAGCTTTGCCAAAGCCCTAGTTCGAACCTTGACTCTGCTATGTATTGAATTTTATGTAAAATAATGCTTTTTACAAAGCTTTCCCTAAATTATTAACAAATTGGTTAAAGGGCACCTATTTAATGAAAAATGCAGCCTCCTCCATAACCCCTTAGCTGCCCTTACCATCTCCAATGAAGGTGCGTTTTCCACCATCCGAGGTAGAAATAAGCTTTTACCAATTTGCTAATAATTTAGACAAAGTAACAGAAAGAAATAACATGAAGAAATAGCACAAAGCCCTACAAACTATACATTACTGGACTTTATCATTGACATTCTAGATAATAATAACTTACCTTTTCAACACACTGATTGATAGGAATCACCCAATGTTCCTTTTTCGTTGAAGATGAATTAGCTTCAATTGATATGGTCTTCACCTATAGGATCCGTCCATCTTATGGACTGGGCCCCAGGTACTTAAACATATCAATAATAAGATCTGCATATGGTCTTCACCTATAGGACCCATCCATCTTATGGACTAGGCCCTAGGTCTTAAAGATATCTCTAACAAGATATGATCTTCACCTATAGGACCCATCCTTTTGTGGAATTGGGCCCTAAGAACTTAATCATATCTCTTACAAGATGTTGATGTAGTCTTTGCCTTTTGAATCCATGCTTCTTATGGATAAGACTCCCTGTACTCAAGCACTTCTCTTTTTCTTGTGAAAGAACATCTGGAGGTACATACTCTCTGTTACAATAAAAACAACGCATAAACCTAGAGCACATAATCATATCAACTTTAGGGAAATGTAGGAAGGACACAGCTTTGCCAAAGCCCTAGTTCGAACCTTGACTCTGCTATGTATTGAATTTTATGTAAAATAACGCTTTTTACAAAGCTTTCCTAAATTATTAACAAATTGGTTAAAGGGCACCTATTTAATGAAAAATGCAGCCTCCTCCATAACCCCTTAGCTGCCCTTACCATCTCCAATGAAGGTGCATTTTCCACCATCCGAGGTAGAAATAAGCTTTTACCAATTTGCTAATAATTTAGACAAAGTAACAGAAAGAAATAACATGAAGAAATAGCACAAAGCCCTACAAACTATACATTACTGGACTTTATCATTGACATTCTAGATAAAAATAACTTACCTTTTCAACACACTGATTGATAGGAATCACCCAATGTTCCTTTTTCGTTGAAGATGAATTAGCTTCAATTGATATGGTCTTCACCTATAGGATCCGTCCATCTTATGGACTGGGCCCCAGGTACTTAAACATATCAATAATAAGATCCGCATATGGTCTTCACCTATAGGACCCATCCATCTTATGGACTAGGCCCTAGGTCTTAAAGATATCTCTAACAAGATATGATCTTCACCTATAGGACCCATCCTTTTGTGGAATTGGGCCCTAAGAACTTAATCATATCTCTTACAAGATGTTGATGTAGTCTTTGCCTTTTGAATCCATGCTTCTTATGGATAAGACTCCCTGTACTCAAGCACTTCTCTTTTTCTTGTGAAAGAACATCTGGAGGTACATACTCTCTGTTACAATAAAAACAACGCATAAACCTAGAGCACATAATCATATCAACTTTAGGGAAATGTAGGAAGGACACAGCTTTGCCAAAGCCCTAGTTCCGAACCTTGACTCTGCTATGTATTGAATTTTATGTAAAATAACGCTTTTACAAAGCTTTCCCTAAATTATTAACAAATTGGTTAAAGGGCACCTATTTAATGAAAAATGCAGCCTCCTCCATAACCCCTTAGCTGCCCTTACCATCTCCAATGAAGGTGCATTTTCCACCATCCGAGGTAGAAATAAGCTTTTACCAATTTGCTAATAATTTAGACAAAGTAACAGAAAGAAATAACATGAAGAAATAGCACAAAGCCCTACAAACTATACATTACTGGACTTTATCATTGACATTCTAGATAAAAATAACTTACCTTTTCAACACACTGATTGATAGGAATCACCCAATGTTCCTTTTTCGTTGAAGATGAATTAGCTTCAATTGATATGGTCTTCACCTATAGGATCCGTCCATCTTATGGACTGGGCCCCAGGTACTTAAACATATCAATAATAAGATCCGCATATGGTCTTCACCTATAGGACCCATCCATCTTATGGACTAGGCCCTAGGTCTTAAAGATATCTCTAACAAGATATGATCTTCACCTCTAGGACCCATCCTTTTGTGGAATTGGGCCCTAAGAACTTAATCATATCTCTTACAAGATGTTGATGTAGTCTTTGCCTTTTGGATCCATGCTTCTTATGGATAAGACTCCTTGTACTCAAGCACTTCTCTTTTTCTTGTGAAAGAACATCTGGAGGCACATACTCTCTGTTACAATAAAAACAACACATAAACCTAGAGCACAGTAATCATATCAACTTTAGGGCAAATGTTGGAAGGACACAGCTTTGCCAAAGCCCTAGTTCCGAACCTTGACTCTGCTATGTATTGAATTTTATGTAAAATAATGCTTTTACAAAGCTTTCCTAAATTATTAACAAATTGGTTAAAGGGCACCTATTTAATGAAAAATGCAGCCTCCTCCATAACCCCTTAGCTGCCCTTACCATCTCCAATGAAGGTGCGTTTTCCACCATCCGAGGTAGAAATAAGCTTTTACCAATTTGCTAATAATTTAGACAAAGTAACAGAAAGAAATAACATGAAGAAATAGCACAAAGCCCTACAAACTATACATTACTGGACTTTATCATTGACATTCTAGATAAATAATAACTTACCTTTTCAACACACTGATTGATAGGAATCACCCAATGTTCCTTTTTGGTTGAAGATGAATTAGCTTCAATTGATATGGTCTTCACCTATAGGATCCGTCCATCTTATGGACTGGGCCCCAGGTACTTAAACATATCAATAATAAGATCTGCATATGGTCTTCACCTATAGGACCCATCCATCTTATGGACTAGGCCCTAGGTCTTAAAGATATCTCTAACAAGAAATGATTTTCACCTATAGGACCCATCCTTTTGTGGAATTGGGCCCTAAGAACTTAATCATATCTCTTACAAGATGTTGATGTAGTCTTTGCCTTTTGGATCCATGCTTCTTATGGATAAGACTCCTTGTACTCAAGCACTTCTCTTTTTCTTGTGAAAGAACATCTGGAGGCACATACTCTCTGTTACAATAAAAACAACGCATAAACCTAGAGCACATAATCATATCAACTTTAGAGAAATGTAGGAAGGACACAGCTTTGCGAAAGCCCTAGTTCCGAACCTTGACTCTGCTATGTATTGAATTTTATGTAAAATAACGCTTTTTACAAAGCTTTCCTAAATTATTAACAAATTGGTTAAAGGGCACCTATTTAATGAAAAATGCAGCCTCCTCCATAACCCCTTAGCTGCCCTTACCATCTCCAATGAAGGTGCATTTTCCACCATCCGAGGTAGAAATAAGCTTTTACCAATTTGCTAATAATTTAGACAAAGTAACAGAAAGAAATAACATGAAGAAATAGCACAAAGCCCTACAAACTATACATTACTGGACTTTATCATTGACATTCTAGATAATAATAACTTACCTTTTCAACACACTGATTGATAGGAATCACCCAATGTTCCTTTTTGGTTGAAGATGAATTAGCTTCAATTGATATGGTCTTCACCTATAGGATCCGTCCATCTTATGGACTGGGCCCCAGGTACTTAAACATATCAATAATAAGATCTGCATATGGTCTTCACCTATAGGACCCATCCATCTTATGGACTAGGCCCTAGGTCTTAAAGATATCTCTAACAAGATATGATCTTCACCTATAGGACCCATCCTTTTGTGGAATTGGGCCCTAAGAACTTAATCATATCTCTTACAAGATGTTGATGTAGTCTTTGCCTTTTGGATCCATGCTTCTTATGGATAAGACTCCTTGTACTCAAGCACTTCTCTTTTTCTTGTGAAAGAACATCTGGAGGTACATACTCTCTGTTACAATAAAAACAACGCATAAACCTAGAGCACATAATCATATCAACTTTAGGGAAATGTAGGAAGGACACAGCTTTGCCAAAGCCCTAGTTCGAACCTTGACTCTGCTATGTATTGAATTTTATGTAAAATAACGCTTTTTACAAAGCTTTCCTAAATTATTAACAAATTGGTTAAAGGGCACCTATTTAATGAAAAATGCAGCCTCCTCCATAACCCCTTAGCTGCCCTTACCATCTCCAATGAAGGTGCGTTTTCCACCATCCGAGGTAGAAATAAGCTTTTACCAATTTGCTAATAATTTAGACAAAGTAACAGAAAGAAATAACATGAAGAAATAGCACAAAGCCCTACAAACTATACATTACTGGACTTTATCATTGACATTCTAGATAAAAATAACTTACCTTTTCAACACACTGATTGATAGGAATCACCCAATGTTCCTTTTTCGTTGAAGATGAATTAGCTTCAATTGATATGGTCTTCACCTATAGGATCCGTCCATCTTATGGACTGGGCCCCAGGTACTTAAACATATCAATAATAAGATCTGCATATGGTCTTCACCTATAGGACCCATCCATCTTATGGACTAGGCCCTAGGTCTTAAAGATATCTCTAACAAGATATGATCTTCACCTATAGGACCCATCCTTTTGTGGAATTGGGCCCTAAGAACTTAATCATATCTCTTACAAGATGTTGATGTAGTCTTTGCCTTTTGAATCCATGCTTCTTATGGATAAGACTCCCTGTACTCAAGCACTTCTCTTTTTCTTGTGAAAGAACATCTGGAGGTACATACTCTCTGTTACAATAAAAACAACGCATAAACCTAGAGCACATAATCATATCAACTTTAGGGAAATGTAGGAAGGACACAGCTTTGCCAAAGCCCTAGTTCGAACCTTGACTCTGCTATGTATTGAATTGTATGTAAAATAACGCTTTTTACAAAGCTTTCCCTAAATTATTAACAAATTGGTTAAAGGGCACCTATTTAATGAAAAATGCAGCATCCTCCATAACCCCTTAGCTGCCCTTACCATCTCCAATGAAGGTGCATTTTCCACCTTCCGAGGTAGAAGTAAGCTTTTACCAATTTGCTAATAATTTAGACAAAGTAACAGAAAGAAATAACATGAAGAAATAGCACAAAGCCCTACAAACTATATATTACTGGACTTTATCATTGACATTCCAGATAAAAATAACTTACCTTTTCAACACACTGATTGATAGGAATCACCCAATGTTCCTTTTTCGTTGAAGATGAATTAGCTTCAATTGATATGGTCTTCACCTATAGGATCCGTCCATCTTATGGCCTGTGCCCCAGGTACTTAAACATATAAATAACAAGATCCCCATATGGTCTTCACCTATAGGACCCATCCATCTTATGGACTAGGCCCTAGGCCTTAAAGATATCTCTAACAAGATATGATCTTCACCTCTAGGACCCATCCTTTTGTGGAATTGGGCCCTAAGAACTTAATCATATCTCTTACAAGATGTTGATGTAGTCTTTGCCTTTTGGATCCATGCTTCTTATGGATAAGACTCCTTCTACTCAAGCACTTCTCTTTTTCTTGTGAAAGAACATCTGGAGGCACATACTCTCTGTTACAATAAAAACAACGCATAAACCTAGAGCACATAATCATATCAACTTTAGGGAAATGTAGGAAGGACACAGCTTTGCCAAAGCCCTAGTTCCGAACCTTGACTCTGCTATGTATTGAATTTTGTGAAAAATAACGCTTTTTACAAAGCTTTCCCTAAATTATTAACAAATTGGTTAAAGGGCACATATTTATTGAAAAATGCAGACTCCTCCATAACCCCTTAGCTGCCCTTACCATCTCCAATGAAGGTGCGTTTTCCACCATCCGAGGTAGAAATAAGCTTTTACCAATTTGCTAATAATTTAGACAAAGTAACAGAAAGAAATAACATGAAGAAATAGCACAAAGCCCTACAAACTATACATTACTGGACTTTATCATTGACATTCTAGATAAAAATAACTTACCTTTTCAAAACACTGATTGATAGGAATCACCCAATGTTCCTTTTTCGTTGAAGATGAATTAGCTTCAATTGATATGGTCTTCGCCTATAGGACCCATCCATCTTATGGACTAGGCCCTAGGTCTTAAAGATATCTCTAACAAGATATGATCTTCACCTATAGGACCCATCCTTTTGTGGAATTGAGCCCTAGGAACTCAATCATATCTCTTACAAGATGTTGATGTAGTCTTTGCCTTTTGGATCCATGTTTCTTATGGATAAGACTCCTTGTACTCAAGCACTTCTCTTTTTCTTGTGAAAGAACATCTGGAGGCACATACTCTCTGTTACAATAAAAACGACACATAACCCTAGAGCACAGTATAATATCAACTTTGGGCAAATTTTGGAAGAACACAGCTTTGCCAAAGCCCTAGTTCCGAACCTTGACTCTGTTACGTATTAAATTTTATGTAAAATAATGCTTTTTACAAAGCTTTCCTAACTATTATTAACAAATTGGTTAAAGGGCACCTATTTAATGAAAAATGCAGCCTCCTCCATAACCCTTAGCTGCCCTTACCATCTCCAATGAAGGTGCGTTTTCCACCATCCGAGGTAGAAATAAGCTTTACCAATTTGCTAATAACTTAGACAAAGTAACAGAAAGAAATAACATGAAGAAATAGCACAAAGCCCTACCAACTATACATTACTGGACTTTATCATTGACATTCTAGACGGTTTTAATTAGTTACGCATATTATTGAGGCCATTTGTCATAGTTATAACTTCCTGCGGTCTGCCAGTTAGGTATCGTATGTACACATGCATTCGTTCTGCATACCACAGGCGGTATCGCTGTACGGCTCCACCCACCAGGCAGTCCTTTGCATTGCGCTCTCCTGTTCTTCTTCTAGTCCCTCGGCAAACATAATTTATTATTCACCATTTTGTACTGCTCCCTCGGCTGGAGAATCTTTACTGCACGGCTACCTTCACCGGATAGTCGGGTATGCTTACTCTCGGGTTTAGTCTTTACTACACTGTCCCTCTTCTGGACATGCTTCTTTACAACACGGCTTCTTCTGGCGGACTTTGGGTGCCACATGGATGCTTTCCGTTTGCTCCTCATTTCTGCATTGCTTCCTTTGCTGGTCACTCCTTGTTACCATTCCGTTCTCTCTGCAGACAATTTAGTGCTTGGCAGGGATCATGGTAGGTCATTTGCTATGCTCGGCTGACAGGAAGCTGATTCCAGAACCATACTAATAGACTTAATCTGGTACATATAGGATGGGCGGTGGCGCCACTGCTGCCCAATACAACGTATCGTTTTTGTCATTGGAGCGTGGGCCACCCCCGGGTGTCTTAGCTCTTGTTCATTTTGTTAGGCCCTTGTTCTCAACTCAACGTCCTTAGCCCATTACATTCCAATCATCCACATACAATTATTTATGCCACACTTGGGCTTCTGTTTTAAACCTATTGTTTGTACTTGTTGCATTCTTCCTCCTACGTTTTCAATCACCATAGTTGGTTGCCCGCTTATGTTTTTCTTCACGTTCAATAATCAATGTGGCCAGCTCACAAACTCCTGCCTGGTCGACAGATCCCCTGTTTGGCGATGCTCCCCCCCCCCAGGACCACACTTCAATTTCCGGAGTTCAAGTCATTGGTGTCATTGGCCACCTACCTTCAGGTTCTCGTACCAAATGACACTCGTCATTAAGTGTCACCGGCCACGTTGGTCTGGTCTCGTGTTCACGATATTCGCCTGTCAGTTTTTTTCAGGAAATGTATTTTATTTATTTTTTTAAGTATCGCATACCACATCGGTCAGGCCCATGTGGTAATCCCGCCCGTACTTTCTTTAGGTCACCTTTTAGTTATTTTCTTGTTTACCCCTCATATTTGTCATTTGTATTACCACGCCGGTTACCTTTTCAATCAGCCAGGTCTGCGAACTAAATCGCCAGCAGCTTAACTGCAATGGTACTCCTTCACTCGCGTGAGGGCATCGCCAGGCTTCCATATACTACGTTCTTAGCTTATTGCTTTACATCCTCTCCTGGCCTACATGGTATTCTTCGGGCCCTTCTTTGCATAGTCCAGACAGTTAGGCTCTCAGTTCTCCGGTCTTATAAGGCTAGGGGGAATTTGTCAGTGCTCGCAACACAACCAAGTCTTCAGGTTTAGTTAGTATCGTCCACGCTTCCTTCTGATGCGTTTACCAGATCCTCCCTCGTGCATTGGGGCAGAATTTGCGACATTCAGCATTTTGTCCTGGCTCTATCCGCAGGATGGATGCAGGCATCATTATGGTTGACTTATGTACCCGAACTCTCGTGGGAAATATGGCTTCGCAGTTTGGATCAGGGGTTTCTTTGTACAGGCCATTCAAGTCCCTTTTCACCCTACATGTCTGGTTTTTGCCCCCCTTTTATAGGCCTACCCACGGACATGGCTACCGGCACACCACCAGCCATTTAGTTAGGTAAGATGCGTATTGCAGTTACGGTGGGTCTCGGTGTTTATCCCACTAGGGCTCTACGGCTTTCGTGTCCGTAGCCCTGACCACAAGTATGGCAGTCTGATTAGGCTGCATTTGTGGGAGGGGCGGAGGCTCTACTTAAACCAGGCACAGCCCCACCTAGGGGCGGGCTTTTCTCAGTTGCCCACCCTCCCTCCCTTTCTATTTTCACTTCTACAGGGTATGCCCCCCTTTTATAGGCCTACCCACGGACATGGCTACCGGCACACCACCAGCCATTTAGTTAGGTAAGATGCGTATTGCAGTTACGGTGGGTCTCGGTGTTTATCCCACTAGGGCTCTACGGCTTTCGTGTCCGTAGCCCTGACCACAAATAAAAATATGACATGATGAACACTGTAAAAGAGATACAAAATGATTTTCATATCAGCTTCCAGAAAATGGAATAAAAAGTGATCAAGAAGTGTATGTATCTCAAAATAGTATCAATGAAAACTATTGCTTGTCACACAAAAAACAAGCCCTTGCACAAAAAAACTTCCTCTCACACACAAAATATTTTTTGCAAAAGTAAAACATTAAATAACTATATAAAGTTGGTATTGCCAAAATCATATTGATCTGTAGAATAAACTCTTTATACTACATACTACATGAACCCCAAAAAAGTTTTTTTTATTCTCCTCCAAAAGAAATTCCCAAAATAGTGTCATTGAAAAGTATGTTACAGTATGTTACTTTTGTGAAATTTCTGATGTAGTAGATCTGCTCAGGACAATGATAAGTGTTATTATTGCTGACTGCTGGATACAGAAGCCTAAGATTCATAGCAGTGGGCACTGTCTGCTGCTGGAGCTGTTTAGGTATTTGCTGATGTATGCAGCAAGTGTCTATGTCTATTTTTGCCCCATACACCCGTTTTTCAGAACTTTCATTCTCCTTTTATGAACATCATTGCATCCTACCAGGATGCTGATGACAAAAAACTACATTGATAAGCCAGCACTGCAGCATATGATCATTCATTTATAACTGGAGGTAACTTTAAGTGCTCATGCACATGATCATGATCGGCCAGGAAAACATGTGTGTGCCCGATCTCCTGGGCCAACCATGGCTCCCTGAACTGAACTGACTGCATCTTAGTGTTTTATGATGCAGTCAGTTCATATCTGGTCACAAATCCGACTGTGTCATAAAACATAATTATACAGTCAGAACAGTTCAGGGGACACATGGACTGAGTTTCTTGGGCCCATCAGGATTCTTTATATTGTACATGAACATTAAGGTCTTAAAAAGGCTATGATAATGCAGGAAACCATTACATAACTTTGTTTGTAAGCATTAAAATGGGAGTATGTTTAACATGCTGACAGCAAATAGTGCATTGCCAATTGGTAGTAGAGCTGTGTCTGTATAATTAGAGAACTACGTTACGCCTTGTAATAGAGCGATATACCAACAGTAGGGGAGAGTACTCATAGTAATGTGTAATCCCACAGCAAACTCTGGCAACATGAAAACAACTGTGCTATTCAGAGCTGGGAAAGATAATGAAACTGAAAAATAATCAAAATGTAGGACAAAGAAATGTACAGCACTTGATAGTCACATGTAAACTATGTATTCATTCCTTATATGCTTGTTTGCTACAGATGGCTCCAGTAAGAGAAATCCAGAAGAGACACAACCCAACCCATTGCATTCTCAGGATTATCCAGAGAAAAATCTAACTGCCAGACATGATTATCAGGTAGCTCAATACAGTAGTGAATGTAATACATTTTCTTTGAGTAAGAAATATGGTGTACTCCTAAAGTTCTTAAGGGGAAAATGTTGTCTTAATTGTATATTTTTTGTTCCATGTGTGATGAATTAGGTAAAAAATTTGTCTAATATCAAAGATGAAGGTGTAGGAGAAGAAGAGACGTATGTGGATGTAACCCAGACATGTAAGGAGGAGGGAATCATTTCGTCAGATATCGACGCCGGTAAGTTATACTCAAACTGCTCAAAGATCTCCTATACACCGTTTGTTAGGTCTCCAGAGTAATATTTTATCCTATACTTCTGTCAGTAGCTTCTTAGATAAAAATAATCTTCTCAGTGAGATACCTGCAACCCATTATCTCCTATAAAATTATTGCCTTTTATTCCCATGCAATAATTCGTTTGTATAATTGGGCCGCCAGTCAGCCTATAAAAGAGTGAATACTCGTTTGATTTGCATCTTTCACCAGAATGAAAAATATAGTTATCAATAGCATATTTCCCTGTGTAATCAATAAAACGGAATGAGGGAGGAACAACTGCAGTAGCACCACACATCCTTTTTTTTCTAATCTACCTTTATCTTTTGATTGCAGATTTATTTATTCTGTTTCCTGGCCATTATTATGGGGCGGGCATCTTGCCTGAGCTTTTCTTAACATCGGTTAGAAAGCATTAAGAAAATTGTTTAACGGCAGCCCCTTGGGCCTTCAGAGTTATAATGGAGTGGCCAATGGCCAGACATGTTGATCAGTCCCCTGCACTGTGTAGAGAGACCTGGAGGAGCCGGTGCCAAGGATAGGAGTGGTAGTGGCCCTGATGAAGTGTTGTGTTACGGGGTACTCCCTCAGGCCATGGCTTCCTGGGGATCAGTGCAGTGTAAATGGAGTACTGAAGAATGAGGCCAGAATTAAATATAGCAAAGTCTTTTTTACTAAGTACAATTTAGAACTTCAAATACATAGAGCAAATTTCAAGTGCAGATCTTCTCTGGCACCATTAAGGATTATAGAGGCAGGTTGAATGGTGGTGACACTGTAAGTACTTAGGTTGCGCTGGCCAAGTAACGGTCTGGGCGAAGGGTGTCTGCTGTAATCCCTCACCTTGCAGCAATGTCTTTAAAGCTGGTTGCAGCAGTTCACACTCTCAAGACTTCACTTGAGGCTTGGAGTAAGTAGATCTCTCTGGAGAATCCTGTTTGGGGAGCAGGAGCCCAGGCTTGTGCTTCCTCTCCCTCCCCTGTCTTGGCAGGAAGCAGGACCAGCTCACTCCTACCAACAGAGGAGAAACAGAGTGGTTAGCCCTGTTCCTAGCCAACCTTTGCCATCTGTACCTTAACTAGAAGTTACGGCTATAAACATATGAAATACATAACAATAGATAACATGACTATATACAGAATTACAGTACCTCAAAGTCTGGAGTACTACATCTGGTTTTCAGTGGAGGAAGCTGATCAGTGTACAGTATCTGGTCATGTGACCCTCCATTAGCAGCCATGTTCAGGATAGCAGTACCGTGTGGTTCATGGAGAAGGCTTTAATTACAAGCGGTTGGTGCATTCACATTGTAAGCACTGAACATGTTTATATTCGTAAGTTGAATGTATTACTGTTTCCAACCCATTAGTTAAAATGAACATAAAGCGTCCAGTTACTTTACCAATGCAGTTACATTAGTTCTCAGGGGATCGGTGCCTTTGGGGGTTTGGTGCCATCTGCTTAAACTAGTCTTGCGGAGATCCTGCACTATTAAAAACCAGCCTTTAGTTACGCTAATGTAGTTTCTGAGTATATGTTTTCCTCCTTGATATACTTCATCTAACAACATTCCTGTTTATGCTGTTCCAGTTGATGGCCCCGCCACTTTCCATTGATTGCTTTTATATGAATATACACATAAAAAGAAAAATTGCATAGAAAATTTGTTTATAACAAATTAATTTATATATTATGTCATTTACATAAGACTTCAATGCTGATTATTAGAGATGAGCGAACTTTAAAAAAAAGTCCGGTGTTCGGCGTTCGGGTTGTGGTAAGTCGCGCATCTCGTTATGGATTCCACTATAGCGGCATATGGAATCCATAAGGGGCGGCTGCCACCAACCCGAACTGTTGAACAGCCGAAGGACCTGGGGTGATGTCACTGTCATGTGATCAGTGCAGGGTGCGTGGCTCAGCACTGGATTTGATCACCGAACACCGGACTTTTTTTTAAAGTTCGCTCATCTCTACTGATTATCTGTTCTCTGTACATAGTATAGTCGCTGTACTTGGTATCGCGCTCAGCCCAATTCACTTCAATGGGGCTGAGCTGCGCCTAGACCACATGACTGATTAACATGTTGTCACTGGCCTAGAAAAAGCTGAAAGAAGGCCCTGCCGCTCCTGCGAGGTGCTGGACCCCCTCCAATCAGATACTGATGACCTATCCAGAGGACTTAACAGTACAGCAAGAGCAGAGCTCAGGCAGCAAAATGAGGAGGGAGGCCAGCTTCAACCCCTCAGATCTCAGGATCAATAGCAATTAAAGATATGGCCCTGTTTTGGTTTAAAGGCTGACAGTCTAAGATTTAACACAAGACCAAAATCACATTATAATCATTATCTCTACTTTGGGAGATATAGCTGTTCGAAATTGGGTCAGGAGTGATAGCAGCTGAATGTGAAAGCAGGCTTCAGCTGCTTTCACTACTGACCTGATTTCTCACAGCTATATCTCACCATGTAGTGAAGAGATAATGCTAGGATTTTGTACTTGTTTTAAAGCTTAGATCACCAGCCTTTAAAGAAGATCCATGACTCTAGCTGCTACCCAGCCCAAGATATTAAAAGTTAAAGCATGCCCCATGCCTTCAGCTGGCAATGATCTCAGTCAGCCTGGAGGAGTAGGGGTAGTGGGGGAGCTGACAGACTGCAAAGAAAAGAAAAAAATATATAGGTTTGGCCACATAATAATCGTAGTGTCCCACAGAATAAAGTTAGCATGTTATTTATACCACACAGTGAACACTGTAAAAATAAATCCCATAAAATAATGTAAAAAATTGCTGTTTTTTAATCTTTTTCTCCTAAAAATAAAATAATAAAAGTTATTTAATACAGTATATATATCCCAAAATGGTTCCTAAAAAAAGGCTTAAAAACAAAGATAAACTCGTCTCTCAAAATTCAAAGTCTCATACAGCTGAATTGAAGAAAATTTATGACCGCTGAAACACAGAGGGGGGTGGCAGATTCACTTTAATGTAAAGGATTGTTTGGCTTATGTGCTTATTGTGTCATTAAAGGGGTTCTCTGGGAATTAAGAAAATTAAAATACTTAAATATTACTTTAGTATAAAAATATTCCCAAATACATTTCATTAGCTATAATGGTTCATTTTGTCTAGGGAGCAGTCATTAGGAGAAATAAAATGGCGGCCGTCCTATTAGCACACACAAAACCTGTCCTACAACACTGAGGTAAAGAGCTGCCTCATCCTCCTTTCTGCTCTACTTGTCTGGGATTATGATCCTGAATACAGCTGATAAGATCTTCAGCTGAATCTCTGTGAGAATGGAGTTCATGAGAAGACATGAAGTACAGAGAGGACGGACAGGACAGACTGTGGTAATGGAGACTGCATACAAGTGCTGCTGCTCATTATCTAAACCCCCACTATCCTCTCTGTACTTGATGTCTCCTAATGAACTCCATTCCTACAGAGATTCATCTGAAGATTATATTAAACTGTATTCAGGATCATAATCCCTGACAAGTAAGAGAGGAAGATGGTGCAGCTGGGGGTGTAGACTATGAGCCGAGGAGAGGCGTGCTTAGGCTTTGCTGGAGGGCGGGCCTGGGCACTCAACAGGGGCATTCCTGGGCACATTTGAACAAAAATAACGCCCCTCTGGGCACCTTACTAGCTCATTTGCATAAGGAATAAAGTGGATTTTTTCAAGATAGAAACCAAGCAGCAAGGAAAGAAAAGCACATCTGGAAAGGAGGTAGTAAGTGCTGCAAGACAATAGTTTTAGTTTAATGGTGATGATTCTGGTGACAGATTCACTTTAACTTGTCCTCCTGTGTAATTAGAACAGGTTTTGTGTGGACTAGTAGGATGGCAGCCATTTTATTTTTCCTAATGATTGCTCCCTGGACAACACAAGCCATTATAACTAATGAAAAGTATTTGGTAATAAATTTATAATGAAGTAATATTTAAGTATTTTCATTTTCTTAATTACCGGAGAACCCCTTTAACATACTACCTTTATAAAGTATGAATTAATAATGTGGAACAAAAGTAAAAACAAACTCAAAGTGGTATTCAGTTACATCAAGTTATCCATTAAGTAGGGGACAACTGTTAGATCGGTGAGCTCTGATCTATGGATCATGAGAAGGAGAACCCATGCCCCACATTTTAAAGCACTCGTCAAGCATGCACAGTCTGTAGGAATGCCATCTCCAGCAGTCTCATAGTGATGAGTAGAGTGGTGGTATGGGTGTGCATGCTCAACCATCTCTCCATTTAAACAGGGAACTCTGCTTCCCCATTCTTGTGGTTAGTAGGGATCCCAGCGGTCAGATCCCCAACGTTCTAACAGTTATCCCCCATCCAGTTTTGATCATTCTAAGGGAAGCTTCTTGTAGGAATCAATTTGAACATTTTTACATAAAATCAGTTTATTTTTCCAACAGATGACTGCGCAGACGACTTTGTGTGCCATCTCCTTTTATCTCCAAATTATGAAGAACAACATCACAGTATCACAGAAGACAATCTAGAAGAACATTCCTCAACACTTCTTACCACAAATATACCCTCAGTCCTTCACAGCAGAGATCTATCTTCTGATCCCGCTAATCACAAGGAACCTTCATCTGATCAATCACAGATTGTTAATCGAAGTAAAGAACATAAAGAATGTAAACTATTTACATGTTTCAAATGTGGGAAACATTTTAAAAGAAAAATTAATCTATCTAAGCATGAAATAATTCACAGAGATGAAAATCCATTCTCGTGCCCAGAATGTGGGAAGTGTTTTCGCCAGAAATCACAACTTTTTAAACATCAAAGAAGGCACAGAGGAGAAAAGCCATTTTCTTGTCCAGAATGTGATAAATGTTTTTGTCAGAAATCAGATCTCCTGGTACATCAAAGATCTCACACAGGAGAGAAGCCATTTTCATGTTCTGAATGTGAGAAGCGTTTCATTCAGAAATCAAGTCTTGTTAAACATCTGAGAATTCACACAGGAGAGAAGCCTTTTTCATGTTCAGAGTGTGAGAAATGTTTTACCCAGAAGTCCCATCTTTATAAACATCAGAGAACTCACACAGGGGTGAAGCCATTTTCTTGTTCAGAATGTGGGAAATGTTTCACCATGAAAGCTACTCTTATTGAACATCTGAGAACTCACTCAGGGAAGAAGCCATTTTCATGTTCTGAATGTGGGAAATGTTTTACTAGGAAAAAGCATCTTATTGTACATCAGCTAACTCACACAGAGGAGGCACCATTTTCATGTCCAGAATGTGGGAAATGTTTTAGCCAGAAGGCCTATCTTGTTAAACATCAGAAAACCCACATTGTCGAGAAGTCATTTCCATGTTCAGAATGTGGGAAATGCTTTACCAGGAAATGGCATCTTATTGAGCATGAGAGAATTCACACAGGGGAGAGACCATTCTCATGTCCAGAATGTGAGAAGTGTTTTAGGCATAAGTCCGATCTTGTTAACCATCAGAGAACACATACAGGACAAAAGCCATTTTCATGTTCAGAGTGTGGGAAATGTTTCACGAGGAAATCATATCTCGTTATACACCAGAGAGCTCATACTGGAAAAGACATTTTAACGTCTGGACTGAGTGATATGTTTTAACATAATAAGCAAAGCAATTTTAATGTTCAGAATGTAGCTGCTATTTTACTTCAGTAGTAGTTCTCCATTACAATTTGCATTTACTGTTCTATCAGTTTCCTCAACAAAGTTTTCCAGGTTCACCACATGGATCTCTGTGATTCATTGAGACTCAAATACTTTGGCGTTTCTTTTATGCCATAAAATGAAATATGTGCCAGCAAGGAACTGGCATAGTTTTCAGGTTTGATGTGTGCCAGTGTTCTCCCCCCCCCCCCCCCAGCATGGGATGTAGAGAAGGGGAGAAAGTCTCAAATTTTGCCGAAAAACGGAGCCTGAAATAAAATGTGTGACTTTGGCATGGCACAAAGCTAGCATACACTTATGATACACCCCACTTTGTCTTTCATGTTCCAAAATAGATTTTCCGTAATCAATACTCCCCCCTGCCTATGACAATATGGGGGAGATTTATTAGCTCAATTGTGACAAAAAAGTGGCTTTAAAAAGTCACAAGCTGTGCATTTGTGACTTTGTAAATGCGCTTTTTTGAAAGAAAAATCGCAAGTGTCTCTTGTAACTCCTCCCTCGCCACTTTTCCAAAAGGGACATGGCAAAGGTGGGAAAGAGGTGTGGACAACAACTAAGACAGATTTATCTTCATTTACCCCAGTTTTCTGGTGCAAATAAAGCCAGAAATCTATGGCAGCTCTGAGCTTTCATAGACTTCAGTTAAGGCGCACTGACTGCCAGAGGATGAGCCTAATTTATGATGAGAAGTGCGTCTTATCATCAATTGGGCACATCCTCTGGCAGCTCAGAGGTTATCAAGAAAGCACTGGTCTTGATAAATCTCCCCCATGGTATCTGACAATGGCCCTCTTCCCACATTACTCAACATCCTCTCTGAACGGCATCATTGCTGGATTTTCCCACACATATAACAATACTCCCCACATAGATATTAAGGTAGCCCAAAGGAGAAAAAAAAACAGAACAACACTTCCTACATCTGTGTAGAGTAGAGTCATTATTAAAAGTGTATTAAATCCTTATCAAGTAGGATAAAGTAAGATAACAGTCAATGGCACATGGAAGTGATAAACCTCTGAAACTTATATATCTAAAACAAGGTGAAATGGCTTGTAAACAAATATTGTAACTGGGTAATAGGGAGGGCTCCCTTCTGGTGAAACTAACCCAACCTCGCCAAAATGAATATCCTGTGTATAGATGGGTGTACTGTATATAGAGGGCTCTCCCCCCTAGGGTTGTTTTGATACCAAAATTTTGATTACCATAAAAAAGTATTGCGATACTCGATACCATTCGATACCACGCAAAAAAATAAAATGCCAAAAAAGCCGCATGCATTCCGCATTTTATGGAATGTCCGGCCCATAAACAAACAGTCCGATCCTATTTTTGGGGGGGGACAAGGCGACTAAAAGAAAATGGTGAATTGTGCAGTTATTTTTTTTTTCTTTTACTGCGTTCACCGCATAAAAGAGGATTTTTATTTATTTGTTTATATATTTTATATGTAAAATTGGAAAAGGGGTGATTTATACTTAATATTTTGGTGTGCTTTTTTTTCACTATTTTTTTTTTTTTACAGTTTATTTATTAGCTTTTTCCCCTTAGGGGCTAGAACCTGGGATCTTTTTATCCTATTTACCCTGATAGAGCTCTATTAGGGTGAATAAGACTTCACACTGTTCCTGCTGCTCTGTGCTTTGTGCACACAGCAGCAGGGAACTGACTATGACAGCCAGGACTTCAGTAGCATCCTGGTTGCCATGGTAACCGATCAGAGCCCCGGCGTTACACTGCTGGGGCTCCGATCAGAAGAGAGGAGGTGAGGGGACCCTGTGGCCACTGCCACCAATGATTTTAATACTGGGGAAAGGGGGGCGCACTGGCCACCGATGTTTTAATACTGGGGAAAGGGGGGGGGACGTACTGGCCAATGTCTTTAAGGCCTCATGCACACGGCCGTTGGTGTTTTGCGGTCCGCAAACCGCGGATCCGTAAAACACAGAAGCTGCTCGCGTTCCGTTCCGCAATTTGCGGAGCGGACGCGGCCACTATGAGATGCCTATTCTTGTCCGCATAACGGACAAGAATAGGACATGCTCTATTTTTTTTGCGGGGCCACGGAACAAAGCAGCGGATGCGGACAGCACACGGAGTGCTGTCCGCATCTTTTGCGGACCCATTGAAGTGAATGGGTCCACGGCCGAGCCGCGAAATATGCGGCTCGGACGCGGACCCGAACAACGGCCGCGTGCATGAGGCCTAATACTGGGAACGGTGGGGAGGACGCACTGGCCACCAATGATGAGTAACATTTAATATACAAATGCAGGCAGAAGAAACACATTACTGGCACTCTGCCTGGGACAGGGCACTGTGATCAGCGGCAGTTAACCCCACAGGTGCGGCACCTGATGGGTTAATTGCCGCGGATCGCAGCGCTCGATCACAGGCAGGGTGCTGGCAATGTGCTCCTGCTGCCTGCATTTGTATATGAAATGTTACTCGTCATTGGTGGCCAGTGCGCCCGCCCCTCCTCCGCCTCCCGTCTCTCCCCCCATCAATCCTACCCTATGGGGTTTACATAGTAACATAGTACATAAGCCCAAAAAAGACATCTGTCCATCCAGTTCGGCTTGTCATCCTGCTAGTTGATCCAGAGGAAGGCAAAAAAAAACTGAGGTAGGGGAACAAAAAATTCCTTCCCAACTCCAATCAGACAATCAGAAGTACTCCCTGGATCAACGACCCATCTCTAGTAGCTATAACCTGTAATATTATTACGCCCCAGAAATACATCCAGGCCCCTCTTGAATTCCTTTATTGTACTCACCATCACCACCTCCTCCGGCAGAGAGTTCCATAGTCTCACTGCTCTTACAGTAAAGAATCCTCTTCTATGTTTCTGTACAAACCTTCTTTCCTCCAGACGCAGACGATGTCCCCTCGTCACAGTCCTGGGGATAAATAGATGATGGGACAGATCTCTGTACTGACCCCTGATATACACTCACCTAAAGAATTATTAGGAACACCATACTAATACGGTGTTGGACCTAGGGTCCTTTCACACTTGCGTTCTGAGGATCCGGCAGGCACTTCGGTCTGGATCCTGATCAGTCTTCAAATTGCTTTCAGGTTACTATGGCAGCCAGGACGCTACTAGTGTCCTGGTTGCCATAGTAGGAGCGGGGAGCGGTATACTTACAGTCCGTGCGGCTCCCGGGGCGCTCCAGAATGACGTCAGAGCGCCCCATGCGCATGGATCACGTGATCCATGCGATCACGTGATCCATGCGTGTAGGGCGCCCTGACGTCACTCTGGAGCGCCCGGGAGCCGCACGGATGGTAAGTATACCGCTCCCGCTACATTTTACCATGGCAACCAGGACTTTAGCGTCCTGGCTGCCATGGTAACAATTGAGAAAAGCTAAGCGTCGGATCCGGCGATGCGCCAGCGACGTTTAGCTAAGGCAGATCCGGATTAATGCCTTTCAATGAGCATTAATTCCGGATCCGGCCTTGCGGCAAGTGTTCCGGATTTTTGGACGGAACAAAAAGCGCAGCATGCTGCGGTATTTGCTGCGTCCAAAAAACATTCCGGTCCTGAACTGAAGACATCCTGATGCATCCTGAACGGATTTCTCTCCATTCAGAATGCATGGGGATGATACTGATCAGGATTCTTCCGGCATAGAGACCCGATGACGGATCTCTATGCCAGAAAACAAAAACGCCAGTGTGAAAGGGCCCCTACTTTTGCTTCAGAACTGCCTTAATTCTATGTGGCATTGATTCAACAAGGTGCTGATAGCATTCTATAGAAATGTTGGCCCATATTGATAGGATAGCATCTTGCAGTTGAAATTTGAGGGATGCACATCCAGGGCACGAAGCTCCCGTTCCACCACATCCCAAAGATGCTCTATTGGGTTGAGATCTGGTGACTGTGGGGGCCATTTTAGTACAGTGAACTCATTGTCATGTTCAAGAAACCAATTTGAAATGATTCGAGCTTTGTGACATGGTGCATTATCCTGCTGGAAGTAGCCATCAGAGGATGGGTACATTGTGGTCATGAAGGGATGGACATGGTCAGAAACAATGCTCAGGTAGCCCGTGGCATTTAAACGATGCCTAATTGGCACTAAGGGGCCGAAAGTGTGCCCAGAAAACACATCCCACACCATTACACCACCACCAGCCTGCACAGTGGTAACAAGGCATGATGGATACATGTTCTCATTCTGTTTACGCCAAATTCGGACTCTACCATTTGAATGTCTCAACAGAAAACGAGACTCATCAGACCAGACAACATTTTTCCAGTCTTCAACAGTCCAATTTTGGTGAGCTTGTGCAAATTGTAGCCTCTTTTTCCTATTTGTAGTGGAGATGAGTGGTACCCGGTGGGGTCTTCTGCTGTTGTAGCCCATCCGCCTCAAGGTTGTGCGTGTTGTGGCTTCACAAATGCTTTGCTGCATACCTCGGTTGTAACAAGTGGTTATTTCAGTCAACGTAGCTCTTCTATCAGCTTGAATCAGTCGGCCCATTCTCCTCTGACCTCTAGCATCAACAAGGCATTTTCGCCCACAGTACTGCCGCATACTGGATGTTTTTCCCTTTTCACACCATTCTTTGTAAACCCTAGAAATAGTTGTGCGTGAAAAACCCAGTAACTGAGCAGATTGTGAAATACTCACACCGGCCCGTCTGGCACCAACAACCATGCCACGCTCAAAATTGCTTAAAGGGCTTCTGTCACCCCCCAAAAGTCATTTTTCTTTTTTGTGCTTACTAAAATCCTTATAGGGCGATTATTCTATATATACTGTATATCGCCGTCGACTTCTCTTCCGGGTGTAGATGTGACGTCATCGGCGCAGGCGCACTGAGGAAGGAGCGGCCGAGCAGCGTCCTCCTCTCAGTGAACTGAAGACTGGGACGGCGCAGGCGCGCGATTTGGAACTGAGACAGGGCCAGCCAGAGGAGGAGAGCGCTCGCTGGCCCTGTCACTCAACAGGAGGAGGGGGCGTTTTTTGGAAAGGAGGATGCGGCGGCTACCAGCAAGTAACCGCCCTACTTGCTGGTAGCAAGGTAATTTACATATTTAAAAAGTGCGTTTTTTAGCTAAAATAACCGACAGAAAAGGGTAAAAACAGTATATATATAGAATAATCGCCCTATAAGGATTTTAGTAAGCACAAAAAAGAAAAATGACTTTTGGGGGGTGACAGAAGCCCTTTAAATCACCTTTCTTTCCCATTCTGACATTCAGTTTGGAGTTCTTGACCAGTACCACACCCCTAAATGCATTGAAGCAACTGCCATGTGATTGGTTGACTAGATAATTGCATTAATGAGAAATAGAACAGCTGTTCCTAATAATTCTTTAGGTGAGTGTATTTATACATAGTTATTAGATCTCCCCTCAGTCATCTTTTTTCTAAAGTGAATAACCCTAATTTTGATAATCTTTCTGGGTACTGTAGTCCACCCATTCCAGTTATTACTTTAGTTGCCCTCCTCTGAACCCTCTCCAGCTCTGCTATGTCTGCCTTGTTCACAGGAGCCCAGAACTGTACACAATACTCCATGTGCAGTCTGACTAGCGATTTGTAAAGTGGCAGGACTATATTCTCATCACGGGCGTCTATGCCCCTTTTGATGCAACCCATTATCTTATTGGCCTTGGCGGCAGCTGCCTGACACTGTTTTTTGCAGCTTAGTTTGCTGTTTATTAAAATGCCTAGATCCTTTTCCATCTCAGTGTTACCGAGTGTTTTACCATTTAGTATGTACTGGTGACTTGCATTATTCCTTCCCATGTGCATAACTTTACATAGTGTTAAACCTCATCTGCCACTTCTCTGCCCAAGCCTCCAATCTATCCAGATCCCTCTGTAGCAGTATATTGTCCTCTTTAGTGTTAATTACTTTACACAGTTTAGTGTCATCAGCAAAAATTTATATTTTACTATGCAAGCCTTCTACAAGATCATTAATAAATATATTGAATAGAATAGGGCCCAATACTGACCCCTGAGGTACCCCACTAGTGACAGTGACCCAATCTGAGTGTGTACCGTTAATAACCACCCTCTATTTTCTATCTCTCAGTCAGTTACTTACCCACTTACAGACATCCCCTTAATGCATAATTATGTACATAGATGTCATTAGCATTACTGGATTGTATGGAGCAGGTTCAAATAATGAGCTTGCACCATACATGGGTTATGCTAGCTGTATAATACAATAGGCATCCACCGGTAGTGACTGGTATCGGCGATGGTGCTGGTCATTTAATCCCTCAGAAGCCACTGTCAATACCGACTGTGACAACTGGAGTTAGAGGGAAAAGACTAATTAGATGCAACGGCTTCTGGTGGCAAGGCTCAATCCACCCAAATAGTACAAAAAAATAGTGAAAAAGCATCTTCTTTCTTTCAGCTTTAGGGGGCATTTACACAAATGTATTTTCTTTTTATGTCCGTTCAGCATTTTTTGCGGATAGAACACGGAACGGTTCATTTCAACTAAATAAATATATGTGGACAGCACACTGTGTGTTGTCCGTGTCCATATTTCTGCAAGGCCATTCTGCAAAAAAAAACAAAAAAAAAGTCTTACTTTTGGCCGCAAATTGCGGTCCACAGACCCAATCAAGTTAATGGGTCCTCAAAAAATGTGGATGACGTACTGAAGCTGTGTTGGATCAAGAACAGGCAGGCCCCAGCAGAGCATAGTGAAGGAGGAGACATCATGGCCAGGATTGATGTTGAAAAACTTATTATACTAGTACAGGAGTGGCCCCACTTGTCCCATGACTGCATCAGTAAGGATGTTGGTTGGGAAGAAGTCACCAGGAAACTCAACCCACTGATTGTGAGAAAGCAAACCAGAACCAGCACAAGAAGCTGGGTATGTATTCAAATCCCCATGCACCCAAAAGTAACAATTATAGCTTCATGCAGTATGTATACTGCAAATTAGGTGTATTACATTCATTATACAGTGTAATATTATATTATATTTAAAAACATAATGCACGTAAAACTAAGTTTAAAGGGAAAAAGCCATCCCAAACTGCCAGCAGTACCTTCAAGTAGCCGCAGTGAGTTTCTAATGATGATTTTCTTACTACATTCAGATGAGGCAGAAGTATCAAAAAACCTTTTATCCTCTGTCCACGCTATTTTCCAGTCAGGCTTGAAGTCAAGGGGGCAGCGGCCTCCTTGCTTTATGTCAAGGTAATCACGCCCCCTTCCCTGCCCTTCGCCTGTGACTGACAGCCGGCTGTCTGGCATAAATGCTGTCAGTCACATGCGAAGGGGCAGGGAAGGGGGCACTGTTACCTTGACTTGAAGCAAGGACGGAGGATAAAAGAACGTTTTTCATACTTCTGCCTCATCTGAATACAGTAAGAAAATCATCATTAGAAACTGACTGCCGGCTACTTGAAGGTGTGGGATGGCTTTTGCCGCTGACATGTTCCCTTTAATGTTTAGCAGTCTGCATTATGTGGTGTCATTTTTATTCATTTTAACCCACTTAGCATCAACAATAATATGATATAATTATACAAGTAAGTAAAACACTTAAGCATTGCAAAGTATGTTAGGCAATACAGTACAAAAATACTGTATGTTGATCTTGTTATCAAACTTTGGCAAATACAGTAGCTTTGTATTTTGTTTTTACTATATCACCTCTTTAGCTTCTTTCATTTAATACTTGCATCATATTACACAGTTTTTTTATTCAGCACTTGCACCCTGTAACAGTGGCATCACTAGAGTTCTATGGTCCCCAGGGCAAACTTTGGATTCCCCCCCACCAATTACCCCCCTCTCCCACCCCCATTATAGGTTTGAATGCGTTGTAGTATTAATATTAAATAGAAGTATTTAATTTTGTGTTTAAAGGATAACTGTCACATTTAGACCCTAATTTCAGTTTTCATATATGTAGTTACTAATATGATAATATTCCTGAATCAATAACTATCAGACTTACTTGCCCCTTATTTAATAAGATTCAGCCCTTAGCAACCAGTCTGCATAAAACTGCAATTTCACTATTCTGTTAAAATGGCCGCCCTCAGCCCTGAGGCTAATCCATAGGACACCTGCAGTGAAGTTAGTAAAGACCAGCTCTGTATAGGGGGGTCTTGCAGTGAAGTTCCCAGGTCTGGCTGAAGCCTGTAGTCCTTCTACAAGCTCTCCTCTTATCAGATAAGGCTTTCATTTATACACTGAGCAGCCACATTGTCCAGCACTGCTAAGGGAGTGTCTGCCAAGCACAGGCATGTGGAGAAGTTCACACACACAGCCCAGCACTGTTATCTCCTGTCAGGAAGAACCTGGCTTTTTATACATTCCCTTACAATGCTGACTCACTATCAGTTCCCAGTGCACGCAGCGTGCTCAGTCCTCTATCTGGTAGACGGAAGGAGCATAGCAACCTGATTTTATCTCAGGTAAATATAGCCAATACTGGGGACTTTTAGGTGGCTTTTAGAGGTTATTTATTAAACAATCAGAAATTAAAACAGGGCCAACAAGGTGATATTAATCACCAAAATCCAATAGTAAAAAAAAAAAAATTTGACAGTTATCCTTTAATTTGTTATTGTTACCATATGAAATATATCAAAATAAAAAGTTTTAAAGTATTCTGGAACAAAGATTCCCCACATAAGGCATAAACCTTCTGGACCCATATCTTCGTAAGTCACCTACAATTAAAAAGATGCTAATTACAGTGTATTAGCTGTCAGTCTGGTGCATAATTAGATACAAAGTTTAGATATTATTCATTTTTTACTTACAGAAATTTGATTGTGAATAAGTATAAGTCATGCTTCTTAACCAGAACATAAATCCAAATGAAAACATCAGAATTAACTGGTCAAGTCCAATGAGGAGGCATCAAGTAGAAAGGAACCAATTTATTCTGACTGTAGGAAGTATTTTTGATGTTTGAAACATCTACCTTCTTTTTGAAATAAAGCTTTTGTTGTGCAGAAAACAGTGCTACTTTCAAATAGTTCAAAGGAGTTTGTTGTGTTTTAGAGCCTAATGACATCAGAATTTTTTATTAATTATAAACTATCTGTATCATTTTTGCCAAAAAGAAGGCAGTTAAAATAATAGTGTGCTATAATTGTTTAAACAAAATTAGGCAGGTGCATAAATTTGGGCACCACAAAAAAGAAATGAAATCAATATTTAGTAGATCCTCCTTTTGCAGAAATTACAGCCTCTAAACGCTTCCTGTAGGTTCCAATGAGAGTCTGGATTCTGGTTAAAGGTATTTTGGACCATTCCTCTTTACAAAACATCTTTAGTTCATTCAGGTTTGATGGCTTCTGAGCATGGACAGCGCTCTTTAAGTCACACCACAGATTTTCAATTATATTCAGGTCTGGGGACTGAGATGGCCATTCCAGAACGTTGTACTTGATCCTCTGCATAAATGCCTTAGTGGATTTTGAGCAGTGTTTAGGGTCGTTGTCTTGTTGAAAGATCCAGCCCCGGCGCAGCTTCAGCTTTGTCACTGATTCCTGGACATTGGTCTCCAGAATCTGCTGAGTGTAATCCATGCGTCCCTCAACTTTTCCCAGTCCAAGATTCTCAGTCCAAGATTCCCAGTCCCAGAACTGGCCACACAGCCCCACAGCATGATGGAACCACCACCATATTTTACTGTAGGTAGCAGGTGAATGCTGTGTTCTTTTTCCTCCATGCATAACACCCCTTGTTATGCCCAAATAACTCAATTTTAGTTTCATCAGTCCACAGCACCTTATTCCAAAATGAAGTTGGCTTGTCCAAATGTGCTTTAGCCCACCTCAAGCGGCACTTTTTGTGCTGTGGGCGGAGAAAAGGCTTCCTCTGCATCACTCTCGCATACAGCATCTCCTTGTGTAAAGTGCGCCGAATGGTTGAACGATGCACAGTGACTCCATCTGCAGCAAGATGATGTTGTAGGTCTTTGGTGCTGGTCTGTGGGTTGACTCTGACTGTTCTCACTATTCGTCGCTTCTGTCTATCCAAGATTTTACTTGGTCTGCCACTTCGAGCCTTAACTTGAACTGAGCCTGTGGTCTTCCATTTCCTCAATATGTTCCTCACTGTGGAAACAGACAGCTGAAATCTCTGAGACAACTTTCTGTATCCTTCCCCTAAACCATGATGGTGAACAATCTTTGTTTTCAGGTCATTTGAGAGTTGTTTTGAGACCCCCATGTTGCTACTCTTCAGAGAAAATTAAAATAGGAGGGAAACTTACAATTGACCCCCTTAAATACTCTTTCTCATAATTGGATTCACCTGTATATGTAGGTCAGGGGTCACTGAGCTTACCAAGCCAATTTGAGTTTCAATAATTAGTTCTAAAGGTTTTGGAGTCAATAAAATGACAACAGTGCCCAAATTTATGCACTTGCCTAATTTTGTTTAAACAATTATAGCACACCTTCTGTAAATCCAATAAACTTCATTTCACTTCTCAAATATCACTGTGTGTGTCTCCTATATGATATATTTAACTCACATTTTTTATCGTAACAACCAACGATTTATACAGGAAAATCATGACGATTAACAAGGTTGCCCAAACTTTCGCATCCCACTGTAGCTGTAATGTCCAGTTTTCTTGCTCTTTCATTCTCAATGCTTAGAGGCAAAGCCAGAAAGCCGCTGTTGTGACATGCTATTTCTCAAGTCATTTTTAATAATGAGATAATTTGGAAAATGATCTTTCTGCAGATGCCACTGTCACTGGTAATGTGAGGAAAAGTATTAAAGCTGTACATACATCCGGTAGGATAGATGACAAAGCAGCATTGTCAATTATAAAAAGGTGTGCCAAATTTTTAACTGTGTGGAGCGGAGAGATCTCATTTTGTAGTGTGTTATGAAAACTAACCAACTGCCCTGGAAAATCTGAAGATATGTCATTTTGATAATACTGCTGAAATTGCAGTGCGGCTTGAAACAAGATATTATCCGATTAAGTCGTCAGCACACGTGGCTGAATGATCAGAAATCTTTCAACTACAGTGTTCATGCTACCAAATCTGCTTAATAACTGTAATGTGATTACATCTAAAGTAGCACAAAAAATGCCAGTTTTAAATCGCTTCTCTGGGTCTTGCAGACTTTCGTCCGAACATAGCTCATCACTATGGCGCTTTACTTTGGATACTCTTTTATTCACAAACATTGCAGAAATTCCCCACTTCTCTGCAAGTGTGATGGCAGTTTTTAGCATCTTCAAACTGGTTTCTATAGCTGTTAAGAGCTTCAATTGAATTATGAATATAATGGGCAGCAATGCACAGATCCATATGTTCTGACTGCAGAATCTTTGAGATTACATTTGTCTTGTCCAGAATTTTGCTCTGTAGAACAAGTAGGAAGACAAACTCAAAAGATTAAATTTTATTTCTAAGGATTCTGGCCTATTCCCTTTCTTTACTTTTGGTAGAAGTCAATATTAGTTTAGACAGAGCCTTAAGGACATCAACAAATCGAAAGCGTAGGGCAGGCAGTGAGTCATAGCGGGATGACCATCGTGTAGGGCACAATCTTTTTAGGGTCATAGAGGATTTAGTGGTTAGTGACTAAAGGACAGACCATCAGGTGATACTTTCTCCAAAAAAATAAATAATACAAACCCTGTAACACCTTAAAAAATCTTAACACCTCAGGTACGTGGCTCATGGCATCTTGTAGAACTAAATGAAGGTTATGGGCTGCACAGTGAATGTACAAGTGCAACTTTTGAACACCCGAGTATACTCCACTCATGGTGGCAGTACCATCATAACCCTGCCCCTGACATTGATAGTTGCAAACCTCTACTCTACTTTCTATACAATTTATAATGTCATTTTCAAGTCCTGCAGCACTAGGGTCATCAACGACATGAAAAACTAAAAATGCTTCTTGAAAATTTATAGCGGTTGCCCTTTGGCTTTTGTCTTTGCTTACTGTCACATATCTGAATATTTGACTTAATTGGTCAACTTTGGAAACATCCTGTGTAGAGATGAGCGAACATTTAAAAAAAGTCCGTTGTTCGGGGTTCGGGTGGTGGTTAATTGCGCATCCCGTTATGGATTCCACAATACCGCATCTGGAATCCATAGTGAGGCGGCTGCCACCAACGCGGACTGTATCAGCAGCTGAAGGACCTGGCGTGGCGTCACTGTCATGTGATCACGTGCAGGGACGTGGCTCAGCGCGAGGATTTGATCCAGTGCTGAGCCTACAGTTCGCTGACAGTGACGTCACCGTCTGTGATTCCAGATGCGGGTTGGTGGCAATGCCATAATCGGGATGCGCATATACCGACCACCCGAACCCCGAACAACGGACTTTTTTTAAATGTTCGCTCATCTCTAATCCTGTGTTGTGTCCAAAATTATGGGGGAAAATGGAGACTTTAATTTCCCTCACAATGCCTTCTTTTTGCAAGGAAATCTATTATTTCATTTTTATTTTGGGGCTTAGTTATTTAGCTGTCCCCTGAGATGGAGTAGCTAATTCAAAACATGGTCACATTCTGCGGGCAGCTTGGGAAGCTTCATTAATTTGTGTTTTGGCTGAAAGCCTTTGCCTTATTTGGATTCCTTTAGCCCATGCTGGTTCAAAGCCTAATTTTTTACGATCACCAAATGACCAGCATGGCTCGCAATAAGCAATGTTTAGCTTTGGAGAGTAGCATAACCACATTCATGGAATCTTATGGCCTGCTTTTGTAATTCTATCATAGTACTTCTCAGAGAAACACCTGTGATTATTATCTCTGGGAAATGGCCCTTTAGGTCTGCAGGGGCCATTAGCAAGAATGCATTTTTTTACATTGAGGTCTATAATTGTAATGGGAAAATGTCCCCTATCTGTAACATACATTTCTCCAAGTAAAGGATGTTCTATACAGACAGTGCCAGTGTCTTCACTTTCTAATGTTTCTTGTACTTTAGATCTGCTGCCACTAGTATGTGGCTCCACTTCCTCAATGCTAGGACTGAAGCTACATGTTTCACTGTGGGTACTAACCACCTCCATCAACGACTGAGAGCTTTCAGTAACTATAGCAGTAGAAGGTCTCTCAGTTATCTCCTCACACTGACCAGTAGTTTCAGTAGTTGCCGCACTAGCAGCCTGTGAAAAGTAGCTGCTTATTTTTGGCAGTTTCAGAATTTTTTGTTCATCTTCCTTTTTTTTTTGCGTTTTTGTGAGCCACTCCTATAATGGTAAGATGACATTATGGTGGATAATGTTAGTTGCAGTTACACAAATTTATATAATCTGCAAATTAAATATGAAAAATAAGCCTGAGTTTTAAAGATATCAATATAAAGACTTTGAAACCTTAAAAACAGCAACTGCTTAAAACAGTTCTTCTCAAACCGAGAAACAGACCTTAATGGGGAGGCACAACTTGGGGACAATTTTGACAGAAATTACCGGTATGCCACTCTAGCGATTTTTATCTTCTTTGTGTGGTACCAAATCAATTAGAACTATAACTATGAGCGCTCATACAGTGAATAATACTATATATATATATATATATATATATATATATATATATATAAAACCTCTTTCTCACAGTGCTAAACATTGCTTTGGCAACATTTTGTTTCATGAAACAAATTCTACGATTACATTAAGGTAATAATAAAAATGTTATCATGGACTACAACCAGTGCCTGGTGACACCACAATAAACATTTAGGGTGTGAATACACATTGCAGAAATGCTGCAGATTTTCTGGTCCCTATGCAAGCCTATTAGCATGTCAATTTATTTAGCAGATTTTCTGTGTCTTTACCCATAGACTTACGTAGGGAGAAGCAAAATCTGAAGCGTTTCTGCAACGTGTTTTTGTACCCTTGGGCCCCTTTCAAACTAGCGAGTTCCACACTCCAGACTCCCAGCGTGAGTATGCAGCAGCTCCCGTCCTGACCTCCCAGTACTGACGGGGTCGCATAGCACTATATTGATATATGATGCTATGAGGCCCCTTGCAGATGAGCGTGAGCGGATTAGGTCCGGATGCGTTGCGGATACATTCAGTGAAAACTGCACGATTTCAGTTTTGTTTGCAATCGCATTCAGTTGTTCAGTTTTTATTGCGTGGGTGCAATGCGATTTAATGCGTTTTGCACACGCATGATAAAAAACGGAATGTTTACAAACAACATCTCTTAGCAACCATCCTTGAAAAACACATCACATCCGCACTTGCTTGTGGAGGCGATGCGATTTTCACGCAGCCCCATTTACTTCTATGGGGCCAGCGTTGCTTGAAAATCGCAGAATATAGAACATGCTGTGATTTTCACGCAACGCACAAGTGATGCGTGAAAACCAAATCTCATGTACACAGACCCATTGAAATGAATGGGTCTAGATTCCCTGTGGGCGCAATGCGTTCGCATCATGCATTGCACCCGCGCGGAATACTCGCTTGTGTGAAAGGGATCTTAGAGGTCTGGAATGTATTGGATAACACTGATAGCATTATGTCAGTGTTATCCAATACATTCCAGAACCGTAAGGGTTATATAGCATCATAAATCAATATAATGATATGCGACCCCATTGGTGCTGGCAGGTCAGGACAGGAGCTGCGACCGTGGAACTCGCTTGTCTGAAAGGGGCCTTATAGTGAAGACTCAAAAGTGCATAAAAATATATTAATGCTAGTTTGCCTTAGGCCGAGTTCATATCTGTGCTTGTGAAAGGCTGAACACTGATGTGAACCCAGCCTTACAGAAAACTATATGGAAGCAGATCCTTCTTAAAGAGGACCCTTCACAGTTTTTTTTGTGTTTAACGGAGTACCTTTACATGCGGAGTACCCTCCACTGATGCTCCCCTAAAGTTTTGGTGCCCGATATGTTACTACTGAGCAGTCCAATGACTGCGTCATAGCCAGGGAGAAGGAGACATCCACTGAGAAATGCTGATCTCCTCCTCCCTGTACCAATGCTTGGTATTAACATTGAGCACCAAAACTTTCGGGGGATCACAGCAGGCAATTCTGGCAGCATCAGTGGAGGGTACTCCACATATTGTAAAGGTATTCAGTTAAACGGTAAAAACATTAAAAACGTGAACGTTCCTTTTCAACACCACTTCCAAAGGGATGTCTGATTTTTTTACTTCCCTGTCTATCATAATATTTTATCATAACATTTTATTAATGTACATTTAGTGTAGGTCATGGACCTCATGGTTACTGCCAAAGTCCCAGTGTTTTATTTTCAGTGGGCCCCTGTCTCACTCTATATAAAATTACCCCCCTCTCACTGTATATATTTTATTTTGCCCCCTCTCAATCTGTATATATTTAATTTTCGCCTCCTCTCACTCTGTATATATTTATTTTTGCCTCCTCTCACTGTATGTATTTCACTTTGCCCCCACTGACTCTGTATATACTTCATTTTGCCCTCTCTCACTCTGTATTTATTTCATTCCCCCCCCCCCCTCTCACTCTGTATATATTTCATTTTGCCCCCATTCACTCTGTATATATTTCATTTTGCCCCCATTCACTCTTTATATATTTCATTTTGCCCCCACTCACTATGTATGTATTTAATTTTGCACCCTCTCACTCTGTATCCATTTCATTTTGCCCCCACTCACTCCTTATATATTTTATTTTGCCTCCTTTCACTGTATGTATTTCACTTTGCCCCCACTGACTCTGTATATACTTCATTTTCCCCCCTCTCACTCTGTATATATTTCATTTTGCCTCCTCTCACTCTGTATATATTTCACTTTGCCCCTACTCACAATGTATGTATTTCATTTTGCCCCCACTCACTCTGTATATATTTCATTTTGCCCCTACTCACTATGTATCTATTTCATTTTGCCCCCACTCACTCTGTATATATTTAATTATTAAATTTTGTCCCCACTCACTATGTATGTATTGCAGGGATCGTCTCTTATTTGGGGATCATTCTCACAGACTTCGCCACGGACGCCAGATTGAAGTCCAAACGATGCTTTATTTTCAAGCACAAAGCAGCAACCAAAACATAAATCACAAACCTAAATCCTCGGCCGTCTGGCCACTGACTAAACAGTCTTTCCCTCTCTGTCGGGATCTGGGTCTACCACCCAGCTCCCCAAAACACATCACCAGTGCTTACCCCACACACACAGGGTTAGAGGGTCCCGGCTCCCACAGGCCTCGACACAGCATGCTCCTTTCCCAGACTGGGAGCCACACCCAAGTCCAGCAACAGGATTAAATAGCATCCCTGGACATCAGCATTGTCCAAAATCCAGGACTGGAGCATGGGGAACAGGCACCCGCCCAGCACATTGCCTGTTCCCAGTAAAAGCCCGCCCTGGACTAGCTGGAGCCAGCTAACTTAGTGGCCACCTATATCTAGGGCCTTTACTCCACCAAGGCTGGGCCCCTTGGTGACACGCTCCCGGTGCAAACAACACCCATGCTTTCCCGGGACTTTACTGCACCCATTACTATTCACATTGCCACAGTAGTTAATTTTGCACCCTCTTAGTCTGTATATATTTCATTTTGCCCCTACTCACTCTGTATATATTTTTTTTTGACCCCCTGTATATAGTTGAATGATTGGCTGCCCCTGCCCAACTCTCACTCCGCAATAGATTAAAATTTTTTGTGGTTCCCTCTGTCTCATATATATGGCTGGCGTGGGCCCCCCTTTCTAGTATGGCGCGTGTACATATATATATAAAAAAAAAAAAACACGGACAAGAATAGGACACAATCTATCTTTTTTGCAGAGCCGCGGAACGGAACAACGGATGCAGACAGCACACGGTGTGCTGTCCGCATCTTTTACGGCCCCATTGAAGTGAATGGGTCCGCACCCGAACCGCGAAATTGCTGAATGGATGCGGATCCAATTATATGGTCGTGTGAATGCTTCCTTATTCTAGCTTGGATACTCAAGCCATGATCGGCAATCATGTGCTCAAGTGTCTAAACAGAAACAGTGCTGAGGCGGACTTCCAGGAGGTGGCGCTTCACTATGGACGCGTTTTAGAAGAGCTCCTGCCAGTGAGCTGCTTGTTTTTGGTGCTTACTTGCTCCTGCGTTAGGGTGAGCAGACACAAAAGGTGGGATAAGGGGTGAACAAGAGTCCTGGTCATGGGGACCAGCTCTTCATCTGTACCACAAGTCCCAGCACTGGAGAATGTCGCGCTCGACCACAGGAAACCAGAAGCCCGGACCTCGACCTGAACCTTGGCGCACAACAAGTCCCAGAATGAAGATAAAAACGGTCCAGCTTCACTGGAAAACTTGAGGCTTTATTGAATCCCGTGCAGATAAAACCAGCGTACAGCAATGCGAATCGGCGCCATTCGGATCACTATAGGTGCGGATCCTTAGTCATGATGTACACATGAGCACATCATGACTAAGGATCCGCACCTACAGTGATCCGAAACCGGTCGATTTCTTGCATTGCTGTACGTTGGTTTTATCTGCACGGGATTCAATAAAGCCTCAAGTTTTCCAGTGAAGCTGGACCGTTTTTCTCTTCATTCTGGGACAAGTCCCAGCAGTCCCGCAGCAAGCTCTTTTATCTACAGCCAGACATCGCCATTACGTCAGGGCATAGCCGCACACATGCCTGGTGCTACCCTCCTTCACAACGCAGAGGACAGCAACATCATCCTCAGAGCTGGTGGTTTCCTATGGCGTACACGCAATCTATGGGGCCCCGGTGCAAAACTGATCTATGCCCCCCCCCCCATCTGAGCCTGTATACAGTAAATGGTTCCTAGATATTGTATGTAGTACTGTATATATGGTTCCTATTGTGTGATTGATATCAGCTGCTCCTCTTATAACGTGCCAGCCCTGATATAACCTCCGGAGACATTACGTCATGAGACTGATATCAGCCGCTCCTTTTTTAGCGCTCCAGCACTGATATAACCTCCAGAGACATTACATCATATGTGACTGATATCAGCCGCTCCTCTTATAACGCTCCAGTACTGAAATAACCTCCAGAGACATTTACATCCTATGTAACTGATATCGGTCTCTCTTCTTATAATGCTCCAGTACTGATGTAACCTCCAGAGGGCAGGGGAGATGTCAGAAGGTGACATGGTTGGTGGGCAGGGGGACACTAGAGTTGCAGGGGGGCTCTGTGAGGTCAGGGGGCACAGAATTACACTTGAACACAGGTGATGGGCAGCACTTTCAGGACTGACTTAACTTGCCCCCCTACAGTAACTTAAACCCCTGCTGCTGTGTGTGGGAGGGCTGCAGGGACCAGTGAGGGGACTTCAGGCTTCCAGCACCGCACATGAGGCACAGTAAATTACCTGAGGCAAAGACTCAGAGTCTCTGCTGCCAGTTCTCATCTTCTCCTGCAGCCACTCCGCCGGACTGGGAGAGTCCCTGCCCCATCCTCACACGGACAATCACACTGCAGAGAGGAGGGGAGCTGCCTTCTCTTGGGGTTAGTAAACTTGGTGGGGGGAACTGTGAGTGGCCCCTATTTTGCCTCTTTGCAGCAGGGCCCCTGACAGTGCTCAGTGCCAGTAGTACTGCACTGATAGTTACCCTGCTGCGCTGATACACACAGGGAGGAAGACAGAGCTGCCACTACTGCAGGGGCCAGGGGAGTCCACAGGCGGCTGGGCCCCCTGGAGTGCCGGGCCCGGTCGCAAGTGCGACCCCTGTATGTACGCCAGTGTGTGATTCCCTTGGAGGGGAAAGCTCCATTCTTCAGTGCAGTGAGGCCATGGAAAGTGCTGTGATTATACTCCTGGACACTGGAAGGTACACAGGCTTTATTCACAGCCTAGTGGCACAGTATGATGGAAAGAAAGTGCGCACTAGTTTATTAAGTGCGTCATTCCCCATCCTAGCTCACTTGTCTATTGTGGTGTATTAGCACCCCGACGACACAGCAGGACATCGATCTACTAGTTTGAGCTGTAGCTTGTATTTTTATATTTGGACAGACGAACATGTGTGGAGTACTTCATTTAGCTACTGCTACAGTATAATTATTCTTTGGCATAGTCCCTCTCATTAAAACATGAATCTAGAGCTTCTCGTGTGAAATGCTAAGTCTAACGATGTCGCCATAATATACTAAGAAGCCTGACTTTTATTACTCTTTGATTTTCCGATTCATGAATATGTTTGTGAGCAAAGGCGCTTACTCCTCCTCATCTTATAAGGGCAATAGGGCACAAACATGCAGTCAAATAATGTCATCTTCTCCAGAAGGGGCCCTAGAGCCTACTGTCGATACTTCCAGAGCTACCAAGCAATTCCTTTTGGACCTCTTGATGCTGACCATTGAAAATCGTTTGGCAGCCTTGCAATCTTCATTGGACCTTATTGTTTTACAGATAAATGCTAATGGAACCAGCCTAACAAAGACTAAACTGGAGGATGCTGGGCATAAGTGTCAGGAGCAACTAAAGGAGAAAGATTTTGTCCTGTTTGCCCTACAAAATAAAGTGGAGGACTTTGAAAACAGATCTTGGTGCAATAATTTGCGCCTCATTGGAGTGCCAGAATCCGTATAACCAAACAAGCTTCTTGGGCTTATTTCTGAATGGTTACCACAAGCTTTGGAGTTAGGCGACAAGATTCCAGTGGAAAGGGCTCATCAAATTCGTCCTAGCCTTAGAGACCAAATGTCTGAGACCAAGGCCCATCATCTTTACAGTACTCAATTATCAAGACAAATAAAAAATCATGGCAGCATTCAGAAAAGCTTCCTGTGTTACTTATGAGAACAACAAGCTATTACTTTTCCAGGACTTCTCTGCTAAACTGGCTGCGAAACATAGAGCCTTCACTCCAACTTGGAAACTTATTGTGGAAAGAATATGCACTTCAGCCTGCAGTATACTACGATCCTACATTTTCTTCTGGACAGCAAGACGTGGTTATTTGAGGATCCTCGAAAAGCCCTGGATCTTCTTCATACACCCAGTCGGGCTTCGTCTGCTTCTACTTCCTCTTCTATATGATGGCGATGTTTGTAATTCAGTTTTGTAGTTTTTTCTAACATGTTACTTCTGTTTCTAAGTTTTATATTTTGGGCACCAATAGATTCTTATGATAAGGAATTAGGTTGGGTTTTTGTTTTTTGGGGTTTTCAATCCTGTACACTATACTATGTTGAAACTGTTGCTCCTTTGGGGACCTTACCTGCTCACTGGAATGGGTTGGGGTCTCTGTTTACATTTCAGTTTTCTTTTTTCTTTTCTTTTTTTATCCGCCTATGGGTATTGGATAAATGACTACTTCTCTAGTATTTACTATGTCTATGATTTCTACTTTGAAATGGTGTACTTGGAATGTTAATGGGTTGAATTGTCCAGTTAAACGCAGGAAAATTCTAAAACCACTTACACCGCTTGAACCCATATATATGTTTTTTGTTTTTACACGAGACTCATGGGCTTAAGAATAACCACCCTCTTTTGTGTAGCAGAACATTTGCCACGTGTGTTGATGCATCTTTTTGTTGCTTTTTCCTTTGTTAAGTACCAGTGTTTGTTTTGTGATACATAATGAAGCAGAGGCTTCGGGATAGATATGTTCTAGCTGTAATGCATGGAAACCATTTCTGATCTGATAGGTCTTCTATGCAGGGTCTGGTTCAAACTGATAGATGGTGATGTACATGATTGAGTCAGGTCAGCATCAAAGGAACCATCGTGAGTGCGGACCAAGTTGTGGAGAAGGACAGAAGCCTGGATCACCAGGGTCACACTCTCTGGCTCCATGTGTATATGTCACGACCATGTGTATGGTCGTGACTCGTTGCCCCGCATGTGGTTTCCAGCGGCTAGGTTTCTGGTTGCCGCACGTGGTGGGCTATTACGTAGTGGCCTCACGTGCGGTTGCCGCTGGCAACTCGGTTGTTTCTGCATGCGTGTCTGGTTTTCCCGTTGTGTTGTTGGCAGTGGAGCAGCCTGAGTTTGGTGCTAGGCGGCTCGCTGTCAACGCATGCGGTAGCCTTTGGCAACGTGTGTTTGTATGTGTGTACTTCCCCGTTTGGTGTGCACGGGGTTAAGGTGTGTTTGTTACGTTGTGTTGTTGGCAGTGGAGCAGCCTGAGTTTGGCGCTAGGCGGCTCGCTGTCAACGCATGTGGTTGCCTTTGGCAACGCGTGTGTTTATATTTGTGCACTTCCGCTTGGTGTGTGCACGGGTTAAGGTGTGGCTGCTTTGTATGGTGGGTGTGTCCTCAGGCCTCCTTAAGTGTCAGTGTGTGGAGCCTGAAGGTCAGTCTTGTTTGTCCAGTCATGGTGTGAGCATGGCTGGAATTTGGCTGTATGTTTCCACCTTGATGTCTGCGTGAGCCACCCTTATTTGTTATATTGTTTGCTATGTTGTTCCTTCCCTGGTGAGTGTCTGTGTATCCCTTCCCACCTGGTTGCTGTAGTATGGTGTGGGTATGTTTGGTGTTTGTTGACACGGTGTGACGCTCCGGAAGGGGCTTGCCCGCCCGGAGGGGTGTGGTACCTACCTGATGGTGTGCTGCCACTTTGGGATCCATCCGCATGCGCCAGTTGTCCGCGATGGGAGGTCGGGAGTTCTTGGATCCGCTTTATCTTCTGCAGTGCGGCAGGTAAGAGTGTTTGGTTGTATGCTCTCCTGCGGTACTGGGGTTCACACTGTCAGGGTCCCGGCTGCAGAGGGGCCTCGGGAGACTCCTGCTCATCCGTGTCCCTGGGTGAGCAGGTGGTCTCTGCCCTGTTAGATCCAGGGTGAAGCAGGGATGTCCAGGGCTCTAGGTTCCGGACGTATGGACCATCCTACCTTCGGGGTCGGCCCATACTGTTAGGAGACCAGGGCCAGCATTAGGGACGTGCTAGTTTGGCAGTTCCTATGTCCCTGCTTTAGTCCTTTTTGGCCCAGCGGCCGTGGATAGTGCGCGGTGGGGGGTTTCCCCACTCCCCGTCGTGACAGTATAGTTGACATGAACACCCTCCACTTGTTGGAAAGTATTCCAAAAACACACTCCACATACCGACAGGCTCTCGTCAACCAGTAGTTGAATATATGCTTCCTGCCATCTAAATTGTGTTTGGGGAAGGGCCACATCATGTGGGGTGACACAGCAGACCCTTCATGAGCCAGGATCACAAATGGAGCTAGAGGACCTGATGATCCAGGCAATCTTCTGGGCTCTGGCCGGACAAGTTGGTTAGCTTGAAGCCGGTCACCCATTCTGGATGTACGAAAGATGCGTGCATCACAAGTGCTTCAATAGGCCCTGATCTCTACAATTATAAACTTGTAGTTACTGTCAGCCAAAGCCAACAGCACAACAGAAAAATATTGTAATTATAGAATCGGAACCCTGTGTGAGATGACTTCTTAACACGAATGTGTTTGCTATCGAGTATCCCTATGCCGTTTGGGAACTGTGCTGAAAGTTGGAAGCCCTTGGCGATACATAGCCAATCTTCCGCCTTGGGCTCCAGCATCATCGTCTCTTAGAGTCGCTCCCAGATGACTTGACAAGTGTGTGGAACTATCCGAGATATGGTTGAGATCACCAGCAGGAACTCAAAATGCAGTGAAACAAACGTGTTGCCGAATACCAGGAATCTAGAAAAACATTAAAAAAATTAGAAACAAATCTAAACAAACACTAAATGACCATAAATGATCATTAAATGACCTAAATGACCATGAATGACATTTAAAACATGTGTTCTTATCTCAGGCTGACAATCAGCCTTTCTTCTGATGATATACTGCACCTCATGTTGTTGTCCTGGAGGATGAGGCCAGGACGCAGGATGCAGCAGATGGTCGAATGTAGGCACCAACATGCGATAAAACTGTTGAAATTTTCCGGGTGTTGCCGCAGGTCAGAGTACAGTAAATGGAAGTGGCCCTTCCTGCACTTTTGAGAGACAATAGGGTGAACCCACTGCCTCCTCCTCCTCAGTTCCTTGTTCATCATAGGTATTTTTGGCATGATGAACAAAAAGAAATCTCAAGAAACCAATGTCAACATAGCAGAGAAATCTAACAGAGCTCTCTACTCTGAAAGCATTAGAAAATGGCACCTAGGCAAGTCATGTGACCTTCTTTTTGATGATCATCAGAGGGTTGAAGTTCAAATTTATGACAATTTCCGCCGTTTTTTTTTGTTGTGGTCCGCAAAAACCCCAAATGAAACACAGCCAACCCGGCCTTATTTTAAAGACCACTGGAACGCACACTGAATATGAACGGATTGACAGCAGATTTTTTTTTTGTGGAAACACGGATCTGTGATTTGCAGACCACAAAAGCCATACACAGTGTATACATAACATGAATTACATTATCACCTGTGAGCACACCAATGGTATTCTTCATAATTTAATGTGACATCTCAATTATACCAATCATTAACCTGACCTCATATTGCATCAGGGCAGAAACGTGTGGATTGTCAGGTGAATCTTTCCATGTGCTTTCAGCATCTCTATTTCTGTACTGTGCATGCAGCTATTTTCAATGTCCGCCTACACAAGTGTGCCATTACAATACATCTAGGGTAAAAAAAGCCAGAAAATCAGCAGAGAAAGTGTCATATATCCATAGCAACCACCTGCTTCCCATCATCTTATTTCAATATTACGCCTACTTGCGTCACTAACGGCAGCCCACCAACCCTACAATCCTCCCCAATAGACGAATCAGTCTGATCTTTAGCATCTCCAAAAAAAAATCACAAAAAATGTCTGTTTCATAATTAAATATTGTGATAAAGAACATAGAAACTACAGTATAAAATCAAAACACTTTAAAAACAAACCCCCCTAGAAAGAATTTAAAAAATACAATTCTGAGGGGTCAGCTGTAGCCTTTGAAGCTTACAAAGGATCTAATAAAATCTGTAAGAAGAAGATAAAATCTGCAAAGATACAAAACGAACAGGAGGTGGCAAAAGTAAGCAAAACAAAAGTTCTTTAAATATAAAACTGACTAACTGTAGATACGGTCAAAGCAAAGTTAGTTAAGGTAATTGTAAACAATGCTCGGGGTCCAGATGGATTACACCCAAGAGTTCTTAAAGAGCTCAGTTCAGTCATTGCTGTGCCCTTGTTTATAATTTTTAAAGAATCTATAGGTACTGGTACAATGCCAAGTGACTGGCGCAAGGCAAATGTGGTGACCCTATTCAAAAAAGTACTAAAAGATTTGTAGCAGCACTTACGGAAAAAATGTTCAATGTGGTGGTGGTGCCAGCGGTGATGGGAGCCTGTCTGTAGTTCCCCCGTTGTTCAAGGTTTGAAAAAGACCTTTTAGTGTCGAAACGTTGCACATTTTGGTGAATAAAATGTAGAATCTTTGAAGAATTAGGAGTGCTGTGGTTTTCTTCAATGTCCTATTCAAAAAAGGATATAGGTCCTCTACAGGTAATTATAGACCAGTTAGTTTAACTTCTGTTGTGGGAAAAAATGTTTGAAGGACTCTAAAGGGACTATATACAGGAGTATGTGACTGTAAATAATGTCATAAGTGATAACCAGCATAGGTTCACCAAGGACAGAAGTTATCAGACTAACCTGTTTTTTTTATTATGAAGAGGTAAGTAGAAACCTGGACATAGGGGTGGCTGTGGATGTAGTGTTTCTGGATTTTGCAAAGTCTTTTGATACTGTCCCTCATAGACGTTTAATAGGTAAAGTAAGGTCTATAGGCAGTTTGTAATTGGATTGAAAACTGGCTGAAGGACCGTGTCCAGAGAGTTGTGGTCAATGATTCCTATACAGAATGGTCCCGGGTTATAAGTGGTGTACCCCAAAATTCAGTGCTGGATCCTCTATTATTTAATTTATTTATTAATGATATTGAGGATGGGATTAATAGCACCATTTCTATTTTTGCACATAACACCAAGCTATGTAGTACTGTGCAGTCTATGGAAGATGTCCATAAACTACAAGCTGACTTGAACACTGAGTTATTGGGCATCAACTTGGCAAATGAGGTTCAATGTTGATAAATGTAAAGTTATGTATCTGGGTAGTAATAATCTGCATGAATCATATGTCCTAGGGGATGTAACACTGGGAGAGTCACTTATAGAGAAGGATGTGGGTATCCTTGTAGATCAAATAACAGCATACAATGTCAATTGGCTGCTTCTAAGGCTACCAGGATATTGTCATGCATTAAACGAGGCATGGACTCGCAGGGATGTAACATTACCACTTTACAAAGTGTTGGTGCGGCCTTATCTGGAATATGCAGTTCAGTTCTGGGCACCAGTCCGTAGAAAGGATGCTTTGGAACTGGAAAACGTACAAAGGAGAACAACTAAACTGATAAGGGTCATGGAGAGTATTAGTTATGAAGAAAGATTAAAAAAATTACATTTATTTAGTCTTGTGAAGAGACGTCTAAGGGGGGACATGATTAACCTATACAAATATATAAATGGGCCATACAAAAAATACGGTGAAAAACTGTTCCAATTAAAATGCCCTTAAAAGACAAGGGGGCACTGTCTCCGACTGGAGAAGGAAAAGTTCAGTCTCCAGAAGTGTCAAAGCTTATTAACTGCAAGAACTGTGAATCTATGGAATAGACTATCTCAGGACGTGGTCACAGGAGGAACAGTGGACAGTTCAAAAAGGGATCCAGGCTCCAGGGAACAGCTATGGGGGCGGCATGTGCGCCCTCGTATGCTAATTTGTTCCTGGGGCTGTGGGAGAGGGACCTCTTTATGATGGATGCACCTCGGGCCCTGCCGGATGGACACGTCATCATGGACCGCGCCGTTTTTTGGGCGCGGTACATTGATGACGTTTTCCTTATCTGGCAGGGCACAGAGGTTCAGCTTAAGGATTTTTTTCTGGCCCTGAATGAAAACTCCAGAAACATTAAGCTCACTTACACGTGTCATAAGAAGACGATCAACTTTTTAGATGTAGTCATCTTTAGAGACGACCACGGCAATGTGATGACTGACGTACATCGTAAAGACACATCAGTTAATGCATATCTACATGCCTCCTCTTCCCATCCTAGGAGTACAATTAATGCCATTCCGACAGGACAGTTTCTTCGAATGCGAAGAATTTGTTCTAGTGACAGCATGTTTGAAGAAAAAGCGAAGGATCTTACTGACCGACTTCGAAAACGGGGATATAGCCATAGATCCATCAAAAAAGCATATCATCGAGCAAAGTCAGAGAAACAATTGGATCTTTTACAACCCAAGATGAAAACTAAAGATTCAACAACCAGGTATATTACCACATACCACTCTAGATGGGATCAAATGAAAGCAGTGATCGCTAAATATTGGCATGTTTTACACACGGATCCAATTTTGAATAAGATGTTACCCACATACCCTGCAATCACTGCTCGAAGGGCTGACACTCTGCGTAATAACCTGGTGAGGAGTTACCTCACTCCCAGAGTGCCGCAGATTTTTCCTAACTATGGTGGACTACCGGGAGGGTCAAGGCCGTGCGGAAGGTGTGTGGCGTGTCCTAATGTGGAGCGTGTGATGGAGTTTACAAATTCTCAAAATACTAAAACCTATAAAATTCTACATCCCATCACATGCTCCACAACTCATGTCATATATTATGCGGTCTGTCCCTGTCCAAAAATATATATTGGACTAACTACCCGTGAATTGAAGGTGCGTGTACGAGAACACGTAAGGGATATTATGGCTGCTCAAGACTCAGAAAGATGTGAAGATTTAAAGCCAATCCCCAAACATTTTAAAAACATCATGCCTGTAATCCGAGATTCCTTAAAGTAAGGGGAATTGACTGTTTAAAAATTGATTTGCGTGCAGGTAATCTTTCAAAGCGTCTTGCCCAAAAGGAGAGTAAATGGATATGGACCCTGGGAACACTCCGGCCCATGGGTCTTAATGAAAATGCTGGGTTCTCTGCGTTTCTGTAGCATCCAAGCCACTACTGCAGATTCGTTATGTTTTAATCATGATTTTAATTTTTTTCTCTATTTTCATTTTTAGATTGTTCCCATATATGTTGTTAGTGCTCCATGTGACAACAGATTGGAGGATCCAACTTTCCAGTGACCATATTTGGATGTCGATACACTATTTTTATTTGTTTATATATATATATATTTTTGTCAGCAATATAATCCCTTTTTTTTTTTTTTTTTTTTTTTTTTCTTCATATTTATCTTTATTATACCATCACATTCATGCACATTCACTTTTGCATTTGTAATTTTTCCTATCACATATATATATATTTTTTTTTTTTTGAATATTATAATGCTTCAGCTTACACATCACTTCACAACCTTCACTTATTCACACTTTTCACTATTTGTGTTTCACATTATATACACATATAAAACTTTTTTCATGTGACTCATTCATCAATCACTTTCACTTTATTTAATCTTATTATTCATCACATGGTTCACCCCCAATTCACTCAGTATTTATATGCTGACACAATTTTTTTATATATTTAGTACTTGCATGTTTATGTGATTTCTATACAGTATTTGAATTGGTACACCGGTACTTTATGTCAAATATATTATATCCGCTATCTATATGGTCACACAAACATTATGGTTTCCTGGTTACGGTCTTCTGCCGTTCCTCCTTCCTTCTCCCCTGCTGTGCGCGTCACGCGCGCGCCCGCGATCGGCACCCTGCGGTCGGCGTCTCTGTTGCCTGGTGTCCCGGTCACGTGACTTGATCACGTGACGGGATATCCGGGTATGACGCCGGGTGGCGGGGATGGCCGAGAACGGGGTCAGCGCGCCTGATGCGGCGTTCCACATCAGGTGTGATAGGAAGGGGGTTTGGTTTTCTGTGGCCATTTGATTGGTGCACAATCCATTTATAATGGCTGTCTGCAGTAGATGGCGTCACCCCCTGACGAAGGTACGCCGAAACGCGCGTCGGGGTCGGCGCCATCCCTGCCTGTGCCCCACTGATCCACACACTAGGCGGTAAGCTCTTATATAGCTTTTCATGCACTTGCTTTTGTACTCTATATACCACAGAACCAGATTACTGTCACTTGCAGTCTTGGTTGGTTTTCTGTGGAATATTTTATTTATGTTTTCATCTAACAATGATATCAATGCTAGATTTTCTAGCAGAGTGCCATGTGTTTCTGTATTCAACATTATAGTGTTTGGGCATTCCGCCTTGATGTGTGTTAATCATTGTCCTAATACTTTATGTATCACATACCCTACCCTTTATAGTGCATCCATTGTGTTGCACGGTATATATACCCTTTGGGATCCGCATACTTGCTATATACCCTTATAGGGTCTACACTTGGATGGGGTGTTGATACATATCTATGTACTGTAATGAAATTGAGGGCCCCGGCTGGGTGGTGTCCTTTTCTCCTGTCCCCCTTGTCTTTTTAATGTGATTTTTTAGTATATTGTTATAACTGTATTTTGGAATAAAGTATATTTTCTCTACATTTTGAGTGTGCTCCAATTGTTTCTTTGTAGTTTTTCCTTTGGTTAGGGAGTATACACTCTTTATGATTTAGTCTTACAGGCCCTAAAATTGAGCCACTATGATACACCATTACCTCTGATTATGAAGGGCTTTTGGTACATTGGTTATTTGTTTATTCATGTTTTTTGCTGTGGTTTATTCACAGACTCTTTTCCAATGGCTGCCGCAGACTTTAAGGCCAGAGAACGCTCCTGGCTGACGCGTTTAGATGCGGTATTTAAAGACGAGGGGGCAGTTGGTGGCTTGGATGTTGACGAGACGCTTAGAGAAACTCAGCATTTGTTACAATCATTATTACACAAAAGGACACGTATTTGGTGGAATAAAGCGTTTTTAGAAAAATATCTGCAAAGGAGTCTCATTCCTAGAGGCCTGCGTATCCAGATTTTTCCCTCCTTTCCCATTGAGGATGCAGACTTCATCCTCAAGTGGGAAGAAATTTGTAATAATAGCTCCTATAAATTTATGGAACTTCTTGTGGGTCTGAATAAGAAGAGCCTGGATTCACTAGACCAAGAAATTGAAACGTTACAAACTCGCCTTTCTAGGGATGCTAGTCCGGAAATATTGAAATCATTCCAGGAACTCATGGATATAAAATACACTGAATGGGAAAAAGAAATATGTGAGTTTAAAATTAAGAAATTTACCAGAGATCAGGTGGATGCACAGCAGAAACGTATGTACAAATGGAGACGTGGTCAAAGAGAACGTTCGAGGAGCAGATCTCTGTCAATATCCTCCACGTCAACACAAAATGATAATCCACCCAATACCTTTAATCTTGAAAGGGGCAATAGAAATAAAAGGAAAATTGAACATGGACGGGGGCCTGGACGCAAGAGGCAACCTATGTTCAGCACTACTACTAGACAACAAGAAAAGGATAAAGAAAATGAACTTAAGGTAATTAATCTTTCCTCTCATGTGTTCTCTGAAACTGATATGGCTCTATTAGAACGGGGGTTGTCCTTTGCACCCAGTTCTTCTTTTAATCAATTTGTAGCCATCAAAGATCTACACTTGTTTGCACGTACATTGATCTTCAAACGCTGGCATTATAAAGAAAAAGATAGTGAGTATTTTGAGACTCCAGAGGAGCAGAAAGCTCTACGAGATCTGGAAGATTTACTGTACGAAAATTCTGAGGAGGTGACATGTGATGTACCAGCTCTTCTACGCAGGAGGTCAACCAGGTTCCCCCCCCTGTCGTTATGTCCATCGGTGGACTTGTTTGTTAAATTGGTGTCCAAAGACTTTGGAGATTTATCGGGTTCCATCTGCAGGGATAATCTATCTGCGATGGAACGCCAAAGTCTGAAAAGACTTCGCAATTTGCCGGATATTATATACAAGCCGGCCGACAAGGGAGGGAATCTGGTGATCTGGCCACGTGAGATGTATCTAAAGGAAGCACAACGTCAGTTGAGAGATAAGATGTGTTATCAAAAATTGACATATAATCCCCTTTTATCATTCAGAAATGAACTTTTGACGATTTTGGACAAGGCCTTGGAAGAAAGGGTGATCTCTAAAGAACTGCATCAGGCCCTCATTATTACAGAACCCACCATACCCACACTATATCTACTACCCAAGATTCATAAAGATGCCCGTAATCCACCAGGTAGGCCTATAATCTCGGGGTGTGGTAGTATGGTGGAAAATATCTGCAAGTTCATTGATCATCATTTGAAACCTTTGGTAGAACTATTACCGTCGTATATTCGGGATACATCTGACCTGCTACAGAAACTTCAAGGAATGTGCTTAGACGATGATATGTTGCTGGTTACATGTGATGTGGAGTCCCTATATACCAGTATTAGACACTCTGATGGTTTGAGGGCGGTGGAGTTTTTTCTCAGGGCCAATAACACGGAAAATGGTTTTGTTATGTTTTTGATTTCACTTTTACGGTTTGTTCTAACTAGGAATTTTTTTACATTCAATGGGTCCTTCTTCCTGCAGCTCCAGGGAACAGCTATGGGGGCGGCATGTGCGCCCTCGTATGCTAATTTGTTCCTGGGGCTGTGGGAGAGGGACCTCTTTATGATGGATGCACCTCGGGCCCTGCCGGATGGACACGTCATCATGGACCGCGCCGTTTTTTGGGCGCGGTACATTGATGACGTTTTCCTTATCTGGCAGGGCACGGAGGTTCAGCTTAAGGATTTTTTTCTGGCCCTGAATGAAAACTCCAGAAACATTAAGCTCACTTACACGTGTCATAAGAAGACGATCAACTTTTTAGATGTAGTCATCTTTAGAGACGACCACGGCAATGTGATGACTGACGTACATCGTAAAGACACATCAGTTAACGCATACCTACATGCCTCCTCTTCCCATCCTAGGAGTAAAATTAATGCCATTCCGACAGGACAGTTCCTTCGAATGCGAAGAATTTGTTCTAGTGACAGCATGTTTGAAGAGCAAGCGAAGGATCTTACTGACCGACTTCGAAAACGGGGATACAGCCATAGATCCATCAAAAAGGCATATCATCGAGCAAAGTCAGAGAAACAATTGGATATTTTACAACCCAAGATGAAAACTAAAGATTCAACAACCAGGTATATTACCACATACCACTCTAGATGGGATCAAATGAAAGCAGTGATCGCTAAATATTGGCATGTTTTACACACGGATCCAATTTTGAATAAGATGTTACCCACATACCCTGCAATCACTGCTCGAAGGGCTGACACTCTGCGTAATAACCTGGTGAGGAGTTACCTCACTCCCAGAGTGCCGCAGATTTTTCCTAACTATGGTGGACTACCGGGAGGGTCAAGGCCGTGCGGAAGGTGTGTGGCGTGTCCTAATGTGGAGCGTGTGATGGAGTTTACAAATTCTCAAAATACTAAAACCTATAAAATTCTACATCCCATCACATGCTCCACAACTCATGTCATATATTATGCGGTCTGTCCCTGTCCAAAAATATATATTGGACTAACTACCCGTGAATTGAAGGTGCGTGTACGAGAACACGTAAGGGATATTATGGCTGCTCAAGACTCAGAAAGATGTGAAGATTTAAAGCCAATCCCCAAACATTTTAAAAAACATCATGCCTGTAATCCGAGATTCCTTAAAGTAAGGGGAATTGACTGTTTAAAAATTGATTTGCGTGCAGGTAATCTTTCAAAGCGTCTTGCCCAAAAGGAGAGTAAATGGATATGGACCCTGGGAACACTCCGGCCCATGGGTCTTAATGAAAATGCTGGGTTCTCTGCGTTTCTGTAGCATCCAAGCCACTACTGCAGATTCGTTATGTTTTAATCATGATTTTAATTTTTTTCTCTATTTTCATTTTTAGATTGTTCCCATATATGTTGTTAGTGCTCCATGTGACAACAGATTGGAGGATCCAACTTTCCAGTGACCATATTTGGATGTCGATACACTATTTTTATTTGTTTATATATATATATATTTTGTCAGCAATATAATCCCTTTTTTTTTTTTTTTTTTTTTTCTTCATATTTATCTTTATTATACCATCACATTCATGCACATTCACTTTTGCATTTGTAATTTTTCCTATCACATATATATATATATATATTTTTTTGAATATTATAATGCTTCAGCTTACACATCACTTCACAACCTTCACTTATTCACACTTTTCACTATTTGTGTTTCACATTATATACACATATAAAACTTTTTCATGTGACTCATTCATCAATCACTTTCACTTTATTTAATCTTATGATTCATCACATGGTTCACCCCCAATTCACTCAGTATTTATATGCTGACACAATTTTTATATATTTAGTACTTGCATGTTTATGTGATTTCTATACAGTATTTGAATTGGTACACCGGTACTTTATGTCAAATATATTATATCCGCTATCTATATGGTCACACAAACATTATGGTTTCCTGGTTACGGTCTTCTGCCGTTCCTCCTTCCTTCTCCCCTGCTGTGCGCGTCACGCTGCGCTCGCGATCGGCACCCTGCGGTCGGCGTCTCTGTTGCCTGGTGTCCCGGTCACGTGACTTGATCACGTGACGGGATATCCGAGTATGACGCCGGGTCGCGGGGATGGCCGAGAACGGGGTCAGCGCGCCTGATGCGGCGTTCCACATCAGGTGTGATAGGAAGGGGGTTTGGTTTTCTGTGGCCATTTGATTGGTGCACAATCCATTTATAATGGCTGTCTGCAGTAGATGGCGTCACCCCTGACGAAGGTGCGCCGAACGCGCGTCGGGTCGGCGCCATCCCTGCCTGTGCCCCACTGATCCACACACTAGGCGGTAAGCTCTTATATAGCTTTTCATGCACTTGCTTTTGTACTCTATATACCACAGAACCAGATTACTGTCACTTGCAGTCTTGGTTGGTTTTCTGTGGAATATTTTATTTATGTTTTCATCTAACAATGATATCAATGCTAGATTTTCTAGCAGAGTGCCATGTGTTTCTGTATTTAACATCATAGTGTTTGGGCATTCCGCCTTGATGTGTGTTAATCATTGTCCTAATACTTTATGTATCACATACCCTACCCTTTATAGTGCATCCATTGTGTTGCACGGTATATATACCCTTTGGGATCCGCATACTTGCTATATACCCTTATAGGGTCTACACTTGGATGGGGTGTTGATACATATCTATGTACTGTAATGAAATTGAGGGCCCCGGCTGGGTGGTGTCCTTTTCTCCTGTCCCCCTTGTCTTTTTAATGTGATTTTTTAGTATATTGTTATAACTGTATTTTGGAATAAAGTATATTTTCTCTACATTTTGAGTGTGCTCCAGTTGTTTCTTTGTAGTTTTTCCGTAGAAAGGATGCTTTGGAACTGGAAAACGTACAAAGGAGAACAACTAAACTGATAAGGGTCATGGAGAGTATTAGTTATGAAGAAAGATTAAAAAAATTACATTTATTTAGTCTTGTGAAGAGACGTCTAAGGGGGGACATGATTAACCTATGCAAATATATAAATGGCCCATACAAAAAATACGGTGAAAAACTGTTCCAATTAAAATGCCCTTAAAAGACAAGGGGGCACTGTCTCCGACTGGAGAAGGAAAAGTTCAGTCTCCAGAAGTGTCAAAGCTTATTAACTGTAAGAACTGTGAATCTATGGAATAGACTATCTCAGGACGTGGTCACAGGAGGAACAGTGGACAGTTCAAAAAGGGATTAGATGAATTCTTAAAAGTAAATGACATTAATGCTTATGAAAATGTGTAGAAATCTGCATCTCACTTCCTTCTGGGATTCACGTCCCCACCTATCCCTTGGTTGAACTTATTTATTTTTTCAACCGTAATAAAACTATATAACTATGTAAGAGAAGGATAAGCAGATTTCCACCACAGCACCTCATATCGAACACTACATTTAAGCCTCTAGGTCAGAGATCAGCAATCTCTGGCACTCTAACTGTTTTGAAACTACAACTCCCAGAAACCTCATTTCACTTTTATGGTAATTACAAAAACAGTCAAGTAAGTGTGCATGCTGGGAGTTGGAGTTTCACAACAGCTGGTGTTTGGAAGGTTGCTGATCCCTGCTCTAGGTTGTAAATCTTAACAAATAGATCCACTTTTCTTTTTTATGTAACAGTTTTTCCCAGACACCAAATCTTCTAAGCAGAGACACAGAGTCAGTAAACTTAAAATGGAGCATATCCTCTCTCAATAAAATGTCTTGGAATTGGTAAATCAGTCAGTCCCCATCAATTTGTTCTATGTTTATTAATCCTCTCCTTAATTTCTGTTGTCTCTCCTACATAAATCAAACTACAGGCAGAGTAAGAGCGGCAGGTGTTTCTCTCTCTTATCTTGTACATGACCCCACAAACACCCTATATGTGATAGTAAACTGCTGAATGGGCACAAGGCAGGGCTTAGAAAGGGGAGGAGCGCCATATGGTTTTTGGAAGGCAGATTTTGCTAGAATGGTCTCTAGGCACCATGTTGCACTTATCCATGAGGTATCCCTACAGTGAAAACCCAAAAAAGTGACTATATTTTGAAAATTACACTACCCAAAGATTTTTAATTGGTCTCATGAGCACTTTAACAGCACAGGCGTTTCATAGAATTTTTTAAACTTAGTTGTGAAAATGAAACATTAATATTAATTTTGGACTTTAAGACGCACCAGATTATAAGACAGATCTAGGATTTGGAGGAGGAAAATAAGAAAAAAAATATTTTTCATAAGACCTCAGGTCAGACCTCCAATCCTCATCAGACCCCGAAATCAGACCCTCTTCAAACCCCCAAGCTCCATCAGCCTCAGATGAGACCTCCAAGCTCCATCAGCCTCAGATTAGACCCCCCCATCAGCCTCAGTTAACCCCCCCCAATCAGACCACCCAGCCTCAGATCAGATGTTAAAAAAATTAAATAAAAACTTACCTTGTTTGCTCCAGGGGACACTGCCATTTACTGCTCCCTGGTCTTTTCCGGCCTGCGCTGCACTGTGACCTGACATTGCACAACTCCAGGTCATAATTTGCGCCTATGTCCACTACGTCCTGACACTGTACTCAGTCAGGACACAATGCAGAGTGGGGTATGAAGGAAGATCAGGGAGTATGAGTAGAGCCAGTGCTGTGCTTCCCTCACCGCTCCCCATACCTTCTGCATGCTGTTGACGGCTTCCATAATGGAAGCAGTCATTAGCATTCTATTATGGCCCTTTTCCCTCACTTTTTGGGAATAAAGTGTGTCTTATATTCTGAAAAATACAGTACTTTTGTATTATTTTTTTTACAAGAAAATGGCGCTTTAGGCCCAAACTTTATTTTTTACAAGGAATAAAAAGAGAATATCACCCATCAATTTCCTACCCATTTTCTCCTAAATACAGAAACACCCTATTTGTGGTTGTAAACTGCTGTTTGGGGACACAACAGGACTGGATTTTCTAACGTGGAATTTGCTAAAATGGAATTGGAGGGACATACATCTTTTGTTTTTTTGGTTTATTGAGCTCTGTGAGGGCTGATTTTTTTGCAGGACAAGCTGTAGTTTTTATTGGCATCATTTTGACATTTGGCTTTCTGATTGCTTTTTATCCAATTTTTTGGGAGGTGATGTGGGTAAAAGTTGCAATTCTGTCAGTGTTTTTCATTTTTTTTATGAGGTTTACCATGTGGTGTATATGATATGATAACTTTTTTATGCAAGTTGATACGATTATGGTGATACCAAATTTATTTATTTTTTCAGGTTTTACTACTTTTGCATAATAAAATCACTTTTTATTAAAAATTATATTTTGCATCACCATTTACTAACATTTTTATTTTTCTGCCAATATAGATGTCTGAGGGTTTGTCTTTTGAAGGACAGACTGTACTTTTTCTAAGTATCATTTTGTGGGACGTAACACTTTTTGATCGCTTGGTATTATGGTTTTTTTTGGGAGGCAAAAGTGACAAAAAAAGCTCTTCTGGCATAGTTTCTATTTTTTTTACGGCATTCACTTGATGGGGTAGATCATGTGATGATACTTTTATAAAGCTGGTGATTACAGACACAGTGATACCACTTTGTTTTTCATTTTTACACAATAAGAGCATTTTTGAAAAAAAAAATCATGTTTTTGTGTGGCTATTTTCATTGAGCCCTATTTTTTTTATTTTTATGATTAGTGAGCGAAGCATTAAATGTACGGGCTCCGATGAGCTGAAGTCAGTTATTCGTGAAGTCTTTGTTGAATAACTTTGGTAGTTGATTTTTAAAGTGGAAAACCACTTTAAAACTTGGAACCTAACTTGGCTTTGGTTCCTACTGGTACCTCAGAGTGGCTTTCCACTTTAAAAATCAACTACTGAAGTTGTTCAACGAACTCTCATGCAACTTTGCAAATAACTGACTTTGGCTTATTGGAGCCCATACATTTTTAATGGTATACACAGACGGATCTCTGTACAGCATTAATCTAAAGTTTTGAGCGAAGTGACTGCGGATGTAGCATTGCTTATTTTAACATAGCCCCAGTTCCAAGGGGGAATACAGCCTCCAGAGAGGCTGTACAGCCTCACTGCAGAGCTAATCTTGGTCCTGGAAGTTCTGGCAGCTCCTGCAGTCTCCTCGCCAGTGTTGCCTCTAAGCTGCGCAGGTGCGTGGCCACGCAGCAATTTTTGTGCCCCCGCTCACAAGTTTATAATGTCCGCTCAGTGCGCCGCTCACTCTGCTGGCAAAATGCCCATACTCATGATGACTTACATTACGTTCTTGTTTTGTGTGCGGCTCAGCGGGGCACCGCCTACCCCATATTGATGCGCTACTGCTGCCTCCTCCTTCTTTTTCCGACCAGAAGAGGACGAGTGAGCACGCAGCAGCAGGGTGAGGTAACGAGGAGACTGCGTTAGAGGCTAGAATGATGTCTGGACTCTCTCTCTCATCCGTGACTCAGCTCAGCAGTCCAGTGATTGGAGTTCTTCCCTGTGTCAGGCTGGGATCTGGATGGTAATTAGCACCACACTATTTGAGGTAGGCTTGTTTTTTTCTAGTTCGTCACATATGATTTGGGGTCACTCACATGTTGTGTTTTATCCTAATGAGAAAGATTTCATAATCAGGATTTGGAGAAGGGGCAGAGGGATAGCAGAGCAGGAAGAGGCTAGTGCTGCTACTGAGGGGCTCATACCATGGGGGAGATCATGGCACCAAGGCTGATGGAACAGGAGCTGGACAGGTTGGTCAGTACCAGGCTGGTGAGGACTCAGCTTACAGGTAATACTGCCCACCATACTGCCTACAGAGCCTTTAACGTCCTGATGTTAGCTAGTGTCAGGACGTTCCTGAGCGGCGCTCCAAGCTGGCCCCACCTCCTTCCTCATGCCTCACTGCTGCTACTGGAAGAGGAGAACATGTGCAGCGCTGCAATAGATGGGAAAAGAAGAGGGGACGGAGTCTTCTTAGAGCTAGCCCCCCAGACCCTCTCCAAAGTGGCGTGTGAGATGCCCAAGAGTCAAGCCAAGTAATTATAAGTATTCATGGGTAGTATGTTTTATGTTAGAGTTAGTGATGTCGCGAACATAAAATTTTCAGTTCGCGAACAGCGAACGCGAACTTCCGCAAATGTTCGCGAACAGGCGAACCGGGCGAACCGCCATAGACTTCAATAGACAGGCGAATTTTAGAAACCAAAGGGACTCTTTCTGGCCACAATAGTGATGGAAAAGTTGTTTCAAGGGGACTAACACCTGGACTGTGGCATGCCGGAGGGGGATCCATGGCAAAACTCCCATGGAAAATTACGTAGTGAACGCAGAGTCGGGTTTTAATCCATAAAGGGCATAAATCACGTAACATTCCTAAATTGTTTGGAATAACATGCTTTAAAACATCCAGTGTGTGTATACGATCAGGTATGATGTTGTATCGATCAGGTAGTGTAAGGGTTACGCCCGATTCTCAGACATTGACAGACCAAACTCCTCTTTTAATGCACCGCAAACAGTTCATTTGCACAACCGCAAACTCCCCATTTGCACAAGGTTGGATACCAAGCTAGCCACGTCCCGGTGATGTCATTGAAGGTTTCTTCCTCCACCCAGCCACGTACAACACCAAGGGTCCCCGAAAGGTCAATTGAATTGATTTTTCGAACGGGAGATGGTTAAAAACGCTGGCTCCCTCCCCTTTGTTTTAATCCACGGTCACTGCTTCTGCGCCATTCAATTTACTCTCACACCCGATATTAGTGGTATTTTCTATAGTACTATTCTCATCAGTTTAATCCCTCTAACGTCCCCAATCTGGGGGCCATTTATTGAATAGATTTTTCGAACGGGGAGATGGTTAAAAAAACGCTGGCTCCCTCCACTCTGTTTTAATCCACGGTCACTGCGTCTGCGCTGTGCAATTTACTGTCACACCCGATATGAGTGGTATTTTCTGTAGTACTATTCTCATCAGTTTAATCCCTGTTACATCCCATATCAGGGATTGCCTTTTGTGAAAAAAAATTTAGGCCGGGTACCTTCGACTGCCTTCACAGTGACAGACCAAACTCTCATACACCAAACTGAATTGATTTCAGGAACCGGGAGATGGAAAAAGCAGCTTGGTCGGTCCTCATACTCCCAAATTGGGGCACTGCGCGTGCACAGAGTAATGTGCTGTGACACCCTATATGAGTGGTGTCTTAACTAGTACTATTCGTATCAGCGGCAGGCGGGTGCGTGGTAACTTGAGAGCAGGTGACCGAAGCTGAGCTGGAGTAGGATGGTGCGTCAAGGTTCTTAGCGGAAGCTTTTAAAGATTGGGTGTCCTGTCTAAGCCAGTCAACTACGTCCTCAGAATTTTTCGGGTTCAGGGTACATGGCCTCTGAACACTAGGCATTATTCCAGGGACAGTGGAAATCACAGCACCACGACCACGACGGCCCCTGCGGGGTGGCCTGCCTCTGCCTGTCATTTTTTTTTTCGATAAGTGGTACTGTGCCACCCGGTATCAGTGGTGGGCACTGGCAGTGGGCACACTACAGTCTGTGGAAGTGGGCCTGACACACACTGGCAGCAGGCAAGCAACTGAAATTAGACTAATGTGTAAAAATGAAATGCCTTATTTATCGGCAAGCTACTGTGCCACCCGGTATCAGTGGTTGGCACTGGCAGTGGGCACACTACAGTCTGTGGAAGTGGGCCTGACACACACTGGCAGCAGGCAAGCAACTGAAATTAGACTAATGTGTAAAAAGAAATGCCTTATTTATCGGCAAGCTACTGTGCCACCCGGTATCAGTGGTTGGCACTGGCAGTGGGCACACTACAGTCTGTGGAAGTGGGCCTGACACACACTGGCAGCAGGCAAGCAACTGAAATTAAACTAATGTGTAAAATGAAATGCCTTATTTATCGGCAAGCTACTGTGCCACCCGGTATCAGTGGTTGGCACTGGCAGTGGGCACACTACAGTCAGTGGAAGTGGGCCTGACACACACTGGCAGCAGGCAAGCAACTGAATTTAGACTAATGTGTAAAAATGAAATGCCTTATTTATCGGCAAGCTACTGTGCCACCCGGTATCAGTGGTTGGCACTGGCAGTGGGCACACTACAGTCAGTGGAAGTGGGCCTGACACACACTGGCAGCAGGCAAGCAACTGAATTTAGACTAATGTGTAAAAATTAAATGCTTTATTTATCGGCAAGCTACTGTGCCACCCGGTATCAGTGGTTGGCACTGGCAGTGGGCACACTACAGTCAGTGGAAGTGGGCCTGACACACACTGGCAGCAGGCAAGCAACTGAAATTAGACTAATGTGTAAAAATTAAATGCCTTTTTTATGCAAAGTCCTGTGCCAGCCAGTATGAGTGGTGGGCACTGGCAGTGGGCACACTACAGTCACTGGAAGTCAGCCTGACACACACTGGCAGGCAACTAAACTTAGATTAAAGTGTAAAAATTAAATGCCTTTTTTTGATGCAAAGTCCTGTGCCACATGGGATGACAGGGGTGGGCACTGGCAGTGGGCACACTACAGTCAGTGGAAGTCGGCCTGACACACACTAGCAGCAGGCAAGCAGCTGAAATTACACTAAAGTGTAAAAATTAAATGCCTTTTTTTGATGCAAAGTCCTGTGCCACACGGGATGACAGGGGTGGGCACTGGCAGTGGGCACACTACAGTCAGTGGAAGTCAGCCTGACACACACTGGCAGGCAACTAACCTTAGATTAAAGTGTAAAAATTAAATGCCTTTTTTTGATGCAAAGTCCTGTGCCACACGGGATGACAGGGGTGGGCACTGGCAGTGGGCACACTACAGTCAGTGGAAGTCAGCCTGACACACACTGGCAGGCAACTAACCTTAGATTAAAGTGTAAAAATTAAATGCCTTTTTTTGATGCAAAGTCCTGTGCCACATGGGATGACAGGGGTGGGCACTGGCAGTGGGCACACTACAGTCTGTGGGCCTGCAGCTCCTCACACACAGGCAGGCCATGCAATTGCAATATGCATATAAAGGGAAAAAAAAGCAGACTAATGTTGCAGGGCTTTTTGGGGTGCTATCAGGACGCTGTCCTTACAGCAGAGATCAGATGAGTCTTTCAGGACTGGAGTGGACACTGAATTCACTAGCCTAGCTATCAATTTCCCTATTAAATCAGCAGCAACTACACTCTCCCTCCTCTCACTAAGACTGCAAATTCCAAATGAATCTAAAATGGATGCTGTTCAGGAGATGGGAGGGTCTGGGAGGGAGGGTATGCTGCTGATTGGCTGGAATGTGTCTGCTGACTGTGAGGTACAGGGTCAAAGTTTGCTCAATGATGATGTATAGGGGGCAGACCGAACATCGCATATGTTCGCCCGCTGAGGCGAACACGAACAAGCTATGTTCGCCGGGAACTGTTCGCCGGCGAATAGTTCGGGCCATCTCTAGTTAGAGTATGCATAGACTGTGCCGCACAATATACAGTATTCCTCTACACTGTGTATGGGTTATACTGTATTTTTGTACAGCATGGCGCAAGGGTTATATTGTCCGGCATGGTATATCCTCCATACATTTTCTGTACAGTATTCATTATAATCCCTGCACCATGTCGTACAATATACATTATAATCCATACACTATGCCGTGCAATATACAGTATAGTTCATTCACCATGCCATGCAATCTACAGTATAACACCTACACTGTGGGGTTATGCTATATATTGTATGGTATGGTGTATGGATTATAATGTATACTGTTCGGCATGGTGTATTGATTATAATGTATATTGTACCACATGGTGGAGGGATTATAATGTATATTGTACCACATGGTGGAGGGATTATAATGTATATTGTACAGCATGGTGCAGGGATTATAATGTATATTGTACGGCATGGTGCAGGGATTATAATGTATTCTGTATAGCATGGTGTATGGATTATACTGTATATTGTACAGCATGGTGCAGGGATTATAATGTATATTGTACAGCATGGTGTATGGACTATACTGTATATTGTACAGCATGGTGTATGAACTACAGCATGGTGCAGGGATTATAATGTATACTGTACAGCATGGTGTAGGGATTATACTGTAGATTATACAGCATGGTACAGGGATTAGAATGTATTCTGTACAGCATGGTGTAGGGATTATACTGTACATTGTACAGCATAGTGTATGGATTATAATGTATATTATACAGCATGGTGCAGGGATTAGACTGTATTGTATGCGATGGCGCAAGGGTTACACTGTATTGTACAGGATGGCGCAGGGGTTATACTGTATGCTCAGCAGCTGCCAAATCTTAGAGGGAACACTGCTCCTAGCCCCCATGGTCTCATATACATAGCGCTGTGTATACAACGATCTAGAAGGCAGGAACACTGAGGAATAGACATGGCCCGAACTATCCGCCGGCGAACATAGCTTGTTCGCGTTCGCCGCAGTGGGCGAACACATGCGATGTTCGGTCCGCCCCCTATACATAATCATTGAGCAAACTTTGACCCTGTACCTCACAGTCAGCAGACACATTCCAGCCAATCAGCAGCATACCCTCCCTCCCAGACCCTCCCATCTCCTGAACAGCATCCATTTTAGATTCATTCGGAATTTGCAGTCTTAGTGAGAGGAGGGAGAGTGTAGTTGCTGCTGATTTAATAGGGAAATCGATAGCTAGGCTAATGAATTCAGTGTCCACTCCAGTCCTGAAAGACTCATCTGATCTCTGCTGTAAGGACAGCGTCCTGACAGCACCCCAAAAAGCCCTTTTCAGGGCTGCAACATTAGTCTGCTTTTTTTTTTCTCCATATACATATTGTAGTTGCCTGGCCTGCCTGTGTGTGAGGAGCTGCAGGCCCACAGACTGTAGTGGGCCCACTGCCAGTGCCCACCCCTGTCATCCCGTGTGGCACAGGACTTTGCATCAAAAAAAGACATTTAATTTTTACACTTTAATCTAAGGTTAGTTGCCTGCCAGTGTGTGTCACAGCCGCTTCACTTGATCCGTCAGAGGAGTTATTTACACACCAGTTGGATGCAATTAGTGATGCACAACCATTATTGCCAGATGATGTAGATTACAGGGATATGTCTCAGTCAGGCAGGATTACACACATGGACGTACAGTGTGATGATGATGATGATGATGATGTTGTACCCGCTGCTGCTTCCTTTGCTGAGGTGTCAGATACAAGTGAAGCGGTTGATGATGACGATGTGTCCACGGATGCCACGTGGGTGCCTGCTCGAAGAGAAGAAGAGGGGGAAAGTTCAGAAGGGGAGACAGAGAGAATGAGGAGACGAGTTGGAAGCAGGGGGAGGTCGTCACAAGGAGTTAGTGGCACAGTCAGACAGCATGTATCGGCACCTGGGGTCAGCCAGACAGCACGCCAGTCAACGCATGCTGTTGCCACCACCAGAATGCCGTCATTGCAAAGCTCAGCAGTATGGCATTTTTTTGTGTGTCTGCCTCTGATAACAGCAATGCCATTTGCAACCTGTGCCAAAAGAAACTGAGTCGTGGGAAGTCCAACACCCACCTTGGTACAACTGCTTTGCGAAGGCACATGATCTCACATCACAAGCGCCTATGGGATCAACACATGAGTACAAGCAGCACACAAACTCAAAGCCACCATGCTCCTCCTGGTCCAGCATCTTCAGCCACGTCAACCACTGCTGTCCTCCCTGCCCCCTCTCAACCAACCGCCACTCCTCCTCTCACCTTCAGCAGTTCCTGCTCATCTGCCCACAGTCAGGTGTCTGTCAAGGACATGTATGAGCGTAAAAGCCAATGTCACAGAATCACCCCTTGCCCGGCGACTGACAGCTGGCTTGACGGAACTCTTAGCCCGTCAGCTTTTACCATACCAGCTGGTGGAGTCTGAGGCCTTCAAAAAATTTGTCGCTATTGGGACACCACAGTGGAAGGTACCCGGACAAATTTTTTTTTCAAAAAAGGCAATCCCAAACCTCTACCATGTCATTGAAAAGGAAGTCATGGCATCTCTGGCATACAGTGTTGGGGCAAGGGTCCATCTGACCACTGATACCTGGTCTGCAAAGCAGGGTCAGGGCAGGTATATCACGTACACTGCGCATTGGGTCAACCTGCTGACGGCTGACAAGCATGGAATGCATGGCTCCGCAGCGGAGTTGGCGACACCACCAAGACTTGCAGGCAGACCTACTGCCACCTCCTCTACTCCTACTCCATCCTCTTCGATATCCTCCTCGGTTGAGTCCTCTTCTGCTGCGGCGTCTGGCTGCACATCAACTGAATCCCCTCAGCTCCCCAGGGGTTATTCCACATCCCGGATACGACAGTGTCACACTGTCTTGGGGTTGACTTGCCTGAAAGCAGAGAGCCACACAGGACCAGCACTCCTGTCCGCCCTGAACGCACAGGTGGATCAGTGGCTGACCCCGCACCAACTGGAGATCGGCAAAGTGGTGTGTGACAATGGAACAAATTTGTTGTCGGCATTGAATTTGGGCAAGTTGTCACATGTGCCGTGCATGGCACATGTGTTGAATCTCATCGTACAACGTTTTGTGTCTAAGTACCCAGGCTTACAGGACATCCTCAAGCAGGCCAGGAAGGTGTGTGGCCATTTCAGGCGTTCCTACACGGCCATGGCGCACTTTTCCGATATTCAGCGGCGAAACAACATGCCAGTGAGGCGCTTGATATGCGACAGCCCGACACGTTGGAATTCAACACTCTAATGTTCGACCGCCTGCTCCAACAAGAAAAAGCCGTCAACGAGTATTTGTATGACCGGGTGCTAGGACAGCCTCTGCGGAGCTGGGATTTTTGCCACGTTACTGGACACTCATGCGCAATGCCTGTAGGCTCATGCGTCCTTTTGAGGAGGTGACAAACCTAGTCAGTCGCACCGAAGGCACCATCAGCGACTTCATCCCATTTGTTTTCTTCCTGGAGCGTGCCCTGCGAAGAGTGCTGGATCAGGCTGTAGATGAGCGTGAAGAGGAAGAGTTGTGGTCACCATCACCACCAGAAACAGCCTTGTCATCATCGCTTGCCGGACCTGCGGCAACGCTGGAAGAGGAGTATGAGGAAGAGGAGTCAAAGGAGGAATGTGGCGGCTTTGAGGAGGAGGAAGACCAACCACAGCAGGCACCCCTGGGTGCTCGTTGTTGTCACCTATCTGGGACCCATGGTGTTGTACGTGGCTGGGGGGAAGAACAGACCGTCAATGACATCAGTGAGGACGAGGACAGGAAATGAGTAGCTCTGCATCCAACCTTGTTCAAATGGGGTCTTTCATGCTGTCATGTCTGTTGAGGGACCCACGTATAAAAAGGATGAAGGAGAACGACCTGTACTGGGTGGCCACGCTACTAGACCCCCGGTATAAGCAGAAAGTGGCAGAAATGTTACCAAATTACCGAAAGTCTGAAAGGATGCAGCAGTTCAAAACCAAACTAAAAAATATGCTTTACACAGCTTATAAGGGGGATGTCACAGCACAACGGGAATCTAACAGGGGAAGAGGTTAGTGTAATCCTCATCCTACCACGGCGGCAAGGACTGGACGATTTACAGATGTGTTGTTGATGGAGGACATGCAGAGCTTTTTCAGTCCTACTCATCGCCACAGCCCTTCGGGATCCAGCCTTAGAGAACGACTCGACCGACAGGTAGCAGACTACCTCGCCTTAACGGCAGATATCGACACTCTGAGGAGCAATGAACCCCTTGACTACTGGGTGTGCAGGCTTGACCTGTGGCCTGAGCTATCCCAGTTCGCGATAGAACTTCTGGCCTGCCCTGCGTCAAGTGTCCTGTCAGAAAGGACCTTCAGTGCAGCAGGAGGCATTGTCACTGACAAGAGAAGTCGCCTCGGTCAAAAAAGTGTTGATTACCTCACCTTCATAAAGATGAATGAGGCATGAATCCCGAAGGGACTGACAGTGGGGGATACGTTTGACTAACAAAAGGCCTGATTACATGCCTTGGCCTCAAAATGGTCCCCACGCTGCTGTATTTAATGTCTGCATACCGGATGACTTTCGTGAATTCTCCACCACCAACTAGGGTTCAAGCCGCAATGTTTTAGTCACTTTTCTACCTGGAAAACATCAATTTTTCCGGCCGCTGCAACAATGCCATTATTTTTCAGGCATGTGTACATGCCTTATTTTTCTGTCCTATGGTGCAGCACTGTGGCTGCAAAAACAAACCAAAAAAAAAAGGCACATACAAGTGTCAATTCCCCTTCGTGATCGTTACCTTGTTGTGGGGAAGGGGCTTGCGTATCACAATGAAGCAATCATCACCTCTATGAGTGTGTTGGCAATGTTGCCACACCCCAGATGATAAGGCCGTTGCTTCTTTATGGTCAGACCAAAAGCGATCGGACGGCTGGATAATATTTCATAGAAAAAACATTAATTTGCCTTTTTTTTATATGTTGTATGGGTTTTTAATACATAAAATAAAAAATCATAATAAAGTCTCTTAATAGTTTATTAGAATAGATGCAGACAATTAAAAAATCCCCATTAATTCCAATACAAAGCAAGTACAGAGCTCAGAACTAAATTATTTCATGATGTCGTAATGGTTCGCTAATTCGACAATGGTTAATCAATTCGACCGGATAGGGTACGTAACAGGGATTAAACTGATAGGAATAGTACTAGTTAAGACACCACTCATATAGGGTGTCACAGCACATTGCTCTGTGCACGCGCAGTGCCCCAATTTGGGAGTATGAGGACCGACCAAGGTGCTTTTTCCATCTCCCGGTTCCTGAAATCAATTCAGTTTGGTGTATGAGAGTTTGGTCTGTCACTGTGAAGGCAGTCGAAGGTACCGGCCTAAATTTTTTTCACAAAAGGCAATCCCTGATATGGGACGTAACAGGGATTAAACTGATGAGAATAGTACTACAGAAAATACCACTCATATCGGGTGTGACAGTAAATTGCACGGCGCAGACGCAGTGACCGTGGATTAAAACAGAGTGGAGGGAGCCAGCGTTTTTAACCATCTCCCGTTCGAAAAATCAATTCAATAAATGGCCCCCAGATTGGGGACGTTAGAGGATTAAACTGATGAGAATAGTACTACAGAAAATACCACTCATATCGGGTGTGACAGTAAATTGCACGGCGCAGACGCAGTCACCGTGGTTTAAAACAGAGTGGAGGAGCCAGCGTTTTTAACCATCTCCCGTTCGAAAAATCAATTCAATAAATGGCCCCAGATTGGGGACGTTAGAGGGATTAAACTGATGAGAATAGTACTACAGAAAATACCACTCATATCGGGTGTGACAGTAAATTGCACGGCGCAGACGCAGTGACCGTGGATTAAAACAGAGTGGAGGAGCCAGCGTTTTTAACCATCTCCCGTTCGAAAAATCAATTCAATAAATGGCCCCCAGATTGGGGACGTTAGAGGATTAAACTGATGAGAATAGTACTACAGAAAATACCACTCATATCGGGTGTGACAGTAAATTGCACGGCGCAGACGCAGTCACCGTGGTTTAAAACAGAGTGGAGAGGAGCCAGCGTTTTTAACCATCTCCCGTTCGAAAAATCAATTCAATAAATGGCCCCCAGATTGGGGGCGTTAGAGGATTAAACTGATGAGAATAGTACTACAGAAAATACCACTCATATCGGGTGTGACAGTAAATTGCACGGCGCAGGCGCAGTCACCGTGGTTTAAAACAGAGTGGAGGGAGCCAGCGTTTTTTAACCATCTCCCGTTCGAAAAATCAATTCAATAAATGGCCCCCAGATTGGGGACGTTAGAGGATTAAACTGATGAGAATAGTACTACAGAAAATACCACTCATATCGGGTGTGACAGTAAATTGCACGGCGCAGACGCAGTCACCGTGGATTAAAACAGAGTGGAGGGAGCCAGCGTTTTTTTAACCATCTCCCCGTTCAAAAAATCTATTCCATAAATGGCCCCCAGATTGGGGACGTTAGAGGGATTAAACTGATGAGAATAGTACTATAGAAAATACCACTCATATCGGGTGTGACAGTAAATTGCACGGCGCAGACACAGTGACCGTGGATAAAAACAAAGGGGAGGGAGACAGCGTTTTTTTTAACCATCTCCCCGTTCGAAAAATCAATTCAATTCACCTTTCAGGGACCCTTGGTGTTGTACGTGGCTGGGTGGAGGAAGAAACCTTCAATGACATCACCGGGATATGGCTAGCTTGGTATCCAACCTTGTGCAAATGGGGAGTTTGCGGTTGTGCAAATGAACTGTTTGCGGTTGTTTGCGGTGCATTAAAGGGGAGTTTGGTCTGTCAATGTCTGTGAAGCGGGCGTAACCCTTACACTACCTGATCGATACAACATCATACCTGATCGTATACACACACTGGATGTTTTAAAGCATGTTATTCCAAACAATTTAGGAATGTTAGTTGATTTATGCCCTTTATGGATTAAAACCCGACTCTGCGTCCACTACGTAATTTTCCATGGGAGTTTTGCCATAGATCCCCCTCCGGCATGCCACAATCCAGGTGTTAGACCCCTTGAAACAACTGTCCCATCACTATTGTGGCCAGAAAGAATCCCTGTGGTTTTTAAAATTCGCCTGCCAATTGAAGTCTATGGCGGTTCGCCCGTTCGCGAACATTTGCGAAAGTTTGCGTTCGCTGTTCATGAACGGAAAATTTTATGTTCGCGACATCACTACTGAGGAACCATCACTAGCTTCTATATGGTGTCCTCATCCATATTTCTATAGTTAAATATGGTTAAATATGGATGACAATATAGTCTAATACAGGATTGAATATCATTAGAAAGTAATACAGGACTGGATAATAACAACTAATATTTGAACATTATTGCAAACGATCGAACATAGGATTGACTATTACCATCTACTGTTCATCCTATCGGACTGTTTGCCGGACAGTGCGTTAATTTTTTATATTGCTTGGGCTCTGCAACTATGATTGTATGAGGATATATGTGCACATATTTTTTTTTATGATTAATTGTGATATTGGTATTTTTATTTGCCTATAGAGGAGTGGACTGATCTGGTATTATATTTACGGGTATTATAAATAAAATGTGTATTCTTTGACCAATTTTTGCCAGTGTGGATGTGCTGGTTCATTTATTTATTTCTGATTTTTGGCATCTGGTATCAGACAACCAGTTGAATTTTAGCACCCACTTTAATTCATCCACAGACGAAGTGAACCACCCAGAGTGTGATATATGATCCTGCATTCACTACATATCCTGGCAGACATTCATTTGCATTACCTTTCTTTCATGTCCAACTTATTATCACACAAATACACTGTTTAGTTAATAATTGTATTTAAAAAATATCAGTAAAAATATCATTAAAAAATTCAAACATGCTTCTTATCTGGTGCTGATAACTTTATCCCCAAGGCTTCATTCATACTGGAATTTTCTTAGACAACCCATTTAACACACCCATGATAACAGTGATGGTCATCAATATTAGGTTGGCAGGGGTCTGACACCTGGCAGCCCTACCAATCCGCTGTTTGTAGAGAATGCAGGGCTTATAGGAGCGTTGTGTTCTCTTCATTGTTTACCTGCTCGCCATTAGCATTGCAGTAATTACAGCTCCTCCATCTGTA